>OY804601.1:17630273-18058877 GCA_963680895.1 Fragum sueziense | reverse complement strand
CATATTTAAAGGAACGGGGTTTCCACGAGACGTATTTTGGAAACAGGGTTTTAAGGTATCCGACCCCTCAAAAGCACCAAAGAGCCAGAGGCGAAATTTGAAAAGTGCAAATAATTCCTAATCTGTGTTACATTTCCATTCCAAATTCAAACATAATCATTTTGCACGGTTTAGAATTTTGAATTAATGCATACTTATGAAAATATTTGACAAAAATGTTAAAAATTACCTCCCTTGCATATGAATATAGAGTAAAATAATATTTGTAAATTATTTTCTTCTTGAGGCATAAACTTGAAATCCGGCACGGTGAATTAACTTATATGAAGTGTTTTTACAAGTGTGTGAAATTTGAAGCAATTCGTATGGCTAGAAAGTGTAGGTTTTTTCAGGGTCTGTAAACCTTAAAATTGATTCTTAGGGAGTGAGTTCATTTCGCAACTCGGGTTCGACTCGATGGCAAATCGGGGTTCCATCTTAACAGCCTCAGATGAGACGCTAGTGATATCCACCTATTCAGAAAAATAGTTGCTCTTACGAGTTTTATTTTTTTTTTCTCCAGCATCTGTATCACTGATATTAGACAGTATCATGACCTATTTACATACTGATCAATGATCATGACAACAATGATTATTACTAGTCTATGATCGAGTGACAGCGATCTGTATTTATTACGTTTAAGTGAACCGTTTACGTGTTTTGTACTAAGAAGATGAAGCAATGGGTCTGCAACAATGACAATGGAGCATAGATGATCGTATGAATATGTGTACAGATATGGACATTGCTATTCTGAAATTTTCGTTGATAATGATATGAAGATTTAAATTGCGTATTGTACTCCACTGCCATTTTCCCGACGGCACGTTCCCAATTTCTTCTTTGTATGCACATCTGTAGATGTAAGGATGTTGCGGTAGTACTGGTATGAGGAATCCATGGTTAGGTGCTCCAATTTATCTGGTATTTTGTTTCAGGAAAAGTGTGAATTGAATTTGTTTTGTAACCACAACCAGGGAAAACTGCTGCAGTGTTTCTTTTTTTTACTCTAAACACAAATAAAAATCAAAGTGCTTGGAACACTATATTTAGACGTCTCTGATTGATTGAGCGGAATTGTATGTAAATGATCGGCGTTTCCTTACTTTATGTCGTTGAATTTGTGTTTAGATCGATTCTAAATCACTGCGGTCGTTTTATCCCTAACGATGGTGGAGATAAAAGTCGAAAAGAAGATGATAAAAAAGAACAATGTCTGAGTAGAATTCGAACCCAGGGCCTTCCAGATATAGACAAGTGTAAAGAGTACAAGGTGAGTGCTCTGCCAAGTGAGCTCTCGCGGCTTTCATTTATGTAGCGCGTTGGCTTACATTTTGAATAAATTACTTTGTATCGTCCTTTATAAAATCAACGAAAGGTGTAACTGACGACAATACTCATAGCTAACCGAAACAAGAAGACAAAAGTGCTAATCACATGACCTTAATTGAATTGGGTAATCAAATTAATAGTGATTATCCATAGAGACAAATCAGTTGTCTTGAAACGGCAATCAAATCATTTGAAGCCGGAGAAGGGTTTTCTGGTAATAAAGCCGATTTCGTATGTCAGAAACCGATCTTATAGAATTAAACACAGAAGAATGAATAAAATATCTTTCGTTCATGTACAATCCCGCTCAATCAATCAGAGACGTCCGATTACAGTGCTCTCAGCACTTTGATTTTATTATGTTTCTCTTTGCTTCTAGAGTTTTGACCATTGATTTTGGTTCTCATTGATAAAAAACATGGCTACTTCGGAATAAGCTTAGCTTTTCGCTACTCGCGGTTGAGATAAGCAGAATATTTTTTTTCTTCGCAATATTTGATCACCACATAAATTTTTGAAACGTTTGTATTATTCATGTATGTGGTAACGATAAGGCATTTCATTATGCTACATTTCTTAATGAAGAATATACTGGTTTTAAACAAGCTGTACATAGTCACGAAGTTGATTAGTTTTTTTAACCCATTACCAGACGACAAAATATTGGGGGTGCTCCAAATTCAAATATGTTGCAGACGACAACTAAAGCTGAAGGAAAATTTACATTTTTTGGTCTTTTTGTGTAGAAAATATTGTGGGAAATGAAGAAATTGCTTGTAACAAGCAATTTCTTCATTTTACACAATGTTTTCCCAAGCCTTTTCTTGTGAGGGAGTCAAAAGGCGTCACTATGCAGTAATAAAACCTACGAAATGAACAGGTGCAGATTCGGACCGAGGCCACCTTGACCACAAATCAACAATAGGGCAGGTTTAAAAAAAATGTGACCAAAGTGTGAAATTTAATGTTAAGAATAACAGCATATTTTACAGAATATCATCCAGATTTCTTAATTAGGGTGGCTAAAAACTATTCTAAATGGTTAAGCAGTGCCCAAATTATATTTTAAATTCATGTTCACTACTTTTTAGCTAAAATTGTGTGCACAATCTTGCAAAATGACAACAAAAAGCGTTTCACTCCTGACAGCATATATATTGCACAATATGAGAAATTGTAAGCCACGAATCACTAAAAAGTAGAGTGCAGAATGCTCACAAGGTTGATGGCTTCCTAAAAAAAATGAGTGGTAGATTTCTGGCTGAATAGACAAAAATGAGAACACATTTTGAAAAATAAAAGTGTTTCACTCCTGACATAAAATTCAGAGGGGTATTGTATAAAACAGGCTCCACATCCTAAACCAATGAAGATAAGATAAAAAAAGTAATTTTAAGATGATGATGCACATGTTGTTTTATGAATTACAGTGCTTATTGTAGTATCCTGTCACTGTCTTTTATTTACCATAGCTTAGAAACTTGGTAAAACTGTTAAGTGTCACACAAAAACGTTTCACTCCTGACATTTTTGACATGTTTTAATGACATATCTTTTTTATTTGTGAAGCGATTTTCTTTAAACTTGGTACACAGTATATAGACACAATAACACATCTTTTTAGCTTTGATTGGGTTGAATATGTTTCTCTGTAAAAGCCGTGGCATGTAAAAAGTGAATGGTCACATTTTTTTTAAACTTGCCCAATAGTCTATATACCCAACGACCCTAACGACTTTGAGAGGTATGTAATTTTGAACTTATTTTGTTTATTTTGTAAAATTCTGTTTTATTTATTTACATTCAGTTTCAAGTGGGCATGTATAATTGTGATGGCATACAAGAAATAAAGACTTATATGGTGGTCCTTGTATGAGACACTCTTTCACAAACAACGACTTGTTTGTCGCTCAGAACAATGAAAGATCAAAGATGTTACAGAACAAAATATCAAGTTAAAGAAATATTACTTTTTTTTGTCTTTCTTGTTAGAAAACAGTGCGAAAATGTCTTCATTTCGCCCACTGCTTTTATCTTGTAGGGCGTCAAAAGGCGGTATAATGAGGGATTTACCAAACGACAAAATTTTAGGGCCGTCGAAATTGAAAGATCCTGCAGACGACAATTTTAAGTGAATGGAATTTTTAATTTTTAGGTCTTTTTGGGTGGAAAACATTGTGGGAAATGAAGAAATTGCTTTTCCACATTTTTTTCAAAGGCCATTATCTTATTGGGAGTCAAAAAGAGCTACTGTGTGAGAATGGGTTAAAAGAATACACGGAAAAAGGGAAAATGCTGATAATCAGTAACCGAACAAAAATATTTTATCCTGTTATTTTTTCTAAAAACGAACTTCGACCAAATATACAAAAACATTTAAGCGAAACACCGATAACGTGAGGGTCAAAGTATAGACGGAGTCGGTGTTTCGCCAACTATAGTAGGCCTTAAATCCCAACAAGGCGAGAGACATGTCTGGAACACACGGCTATGAGCACTTGCCTCGGCAAATCTGCTTCAGCACGACGTTAGCTCGTATCTAGCCCTTCCCAAAACGACAAGATTTTAATATGCTCCAATTTTTGAAAGCAGCTGCAGGCGACGATAGGTATGAATAAAGCATTTTCTTCTTTGTCTCAGTGTTTTCTCAAACCATTCCTTGTAGGGACGTCAAAATAAAGTCTTGTCCGGGAATGGGTTGATCAATCTTAGCAAAGTTCTCACAAGACCCCAGTACTCGTGGACGCTTTTATTGTACTTATATTGTAAATCTAATTTACTTATTTACATTCGTACTCAAGTGGGCGTGTGTAATGCGAGATGTGCCCTCAAGAAAGATGCTAACTCATGGTCCACCAGGTGTTCGCTGACCGATGGTCAATCATCATTCTGTGGTCACGATGGTCAGTGTGGTGGTCTATTATCAACAATGACGTCATCTCAATCAAACCATGTAAACAAAGTTTAAAGACGAGCTTGTCACTTAAAATATCCAGGAACCAACAAGTGACTGAATTATACAGTGACAGTTTCTGGAGATTGGCTGTGGCACCATGGAGGAGAGACAAACAGGCGGACGGACGGACATCAACATTTATGCACACACGTTTGAGACGATTTTACATGATAGGATATGCACAAGAAAGACGCCCAAGTGAACTTCATTATGTTTCTAAGAATTTCATTGGAACGGTTTCGTAGGGCCTATATGACTTAGTCCTTGTTATGTTGAAATTGGTCGTTTGTGCAGACAACATAAACTATCATAAAATAAGATAAACTGTACTCATTAGCATCATTCCCAATTTCTCAAATGCTTTCGATACTTTCACTGGCATACACAATTTTGCAATTAGAGCATCATTTGAATATTCGTGTACAATAGGGAACGATTTTATCCAGTTAATCGTGACGTAAATTCGGACAAACAAAATAGTATTTTGTAGGTGTTGTTATAAAATCTCGTAGCTACGGCTTGATTTAAGCGGTAGTTACGAGATTTTATAACAACACCGACGGTTTATCAAAACATAACAGTAAACCTAGTCTATTGTTAGCACAAAATTCTTTGCCATTAGTATGGGTTTCTAAATTTTACAATTGTGTAAAAAATACTTAAATGGCGACAGGCAAACCAGTCAGTCGACAGAACCAAATATATAAGCAGAACTCTAAGGAGGAAAGGATTATTATTCATTCCGGTAGTCATTTATCTGGAGTTTCGCAATACGACCGTCTTATGAACACCAAGTGGAACAATTCACTTTAATATAATTCAGTTTCGCTAAATAATTTCGTCTTTATTCAGGCGGGAATGTCAGCCCGTGCCAATCCGCATTGAGATTAATGATCATTTTCCGCCAGAAAATAGTTCCAAGTGTGAAAGGTTACTGCTCATATTAGTGCGCCAACCGTAGGACGTGCTCTTCCATTTATTCTAGCGAGAAATCACCCGCCTTTATGTAGGTTTCGTGTGTTGATTTTCACTATTAATTGACCAAGCAGAAGATTATTATTTCAATTACGGTGCCCGTATTGCCGGGCAACAGCCATTTGTCGTACCGGTCTTTATTTTCCAGACAAAATAATCCTGTATCTGCGTTCCATTATTACCGGAAGTAGTTGCTTTATTTGACATGTCGGCCAATAAAAATGATCGCTTTATTTGCTGCGGAGCGACCAACTATGGAAAGAGCATCGACAATGCAAATAAAGGCTAGCACGCGGCTACCAGCAAAAGAATTCAAAACTACTTGAAAATAAATTGATTGTCACCAATTCATGAGGGGTGTTGAATTTGGTATTAGATTCAATTTGAGAGTTGTTCTTTGTAAAAAAAATGATATTTGGGAGGGACTTTAAAATTGTTCAGTTAAGGACAATGGTTTAACCAGCGCCCGTGTAATTTCGTTACAGTTTAACCCATTTCCAAACGGCAAAGTTTGGACTAGTCCAAATTCAAAGAGGATGCAGACGACAATTTCAAGTGAATGGAATTTAAGGTTTTGGGTGTTTCTGGGTAGAAAATATTGTGGGAAATGAAGAATTTGCTTGTCACGAGCAATTTCTTCATTTTCCACAATGTTTTCCAAAGGCTTTATCTTTTGAGGAGTCAAAAAGAGTCACTGTGTGGTAATGGGTTAATCATTTCAGCACATGCATGCTCGATAGGCCTAAGGTTTGTGTTTGCAACAACATGGGTTAAATGGAAATCGACTTATCTATAGGCTTAGTTTTGACATCTTTTCTTTTTAATGAAAGACAGAAATTGTTGTAAAGTATGAACCTGCCATGCTGGGGTCACAAGAAACGCCATTTCACACGATTATAGTCCGATAATATCATCACGACACATGTTTACAAAATTTAGATCTACACAATGTACAAGGGAAATGCGTACTTAATTGTCAATACAACCTTTCTTGCGTTGATTCGAATCTTGCAAGAGTGAGACACCCGCAAGATAAGAATCATCACACACAAAATTACAATAGTTTGGAGTTAGATATGGTGTTGTTCATATAAATAAATTGTGAACACGATGTCATAATAATTATGGTGACTGGACTATAATCAGACTTGACAATATCCCACACGACACGAATATAAGACTGGTCCTAATTCAAAGCCATTGCAGACAACAGAATATAAACGTAGTACGAACAGAGCTATTATGCAGATCAATGGTATAAAAATCAGCCATATAAATCTCCTATATGTATGCCTATGACGCCAAGTTAAGGTAAGTTTAGAGAGCGGCCATGTGACTTTTTATGTTTATTCTGTGGCACCAAAATGCCCATGCTACAATTTTCATCAAATTTTCAAAGCGAAACATTCTTCTTTTTTTTGTGATGGTGAATGTCAAATGAAGTATTTTATCGTTCTAAATGTAAACATATGCCAGAAAATTTTAGTATTTTTTTTTTTTTTTTTTTTTTTTTTTTTTTTTTTAATATAGATATTTTTGTCATAATTAGGCCGGGTGGGTGGGGTAAGATAAAGTCAAATATCTTTTTTATTTGCGTGGAAAGGTGTGCTCATTTTTTTGTGTAGAAATAGCTCTTGGTATTATCTTAAAAATATCCAAAAACAAAAAAATATTCATTGGGTAATTTTTTAGCGAATTGAAAAAAAGTTGCATTTTTTTTTTTCAAAAAATGTGATTTTTCAACTTTTTCCATATTTTTTTTTTCAGAAAATGGTTTTAATTTTTTTTCAATCATTTCACCACAATTGTGCATATCTTAAGTCTCTAAACTGATATAACATTTGGAAGTATCCATTCAGAATAACTTGCTATATGACTTTAAAACACCAGGGTAATTTTGCGAAAATGGTCATTACTAGTCAAGGGCAGATTACTCTGACACGAAGACGAGTCAGGAACCCTACCCTGTTTTTTATATTTTGTTCAGGAAATGTTATTTTAAGACATATGTACAAATAAAAAAATCATTGGACGGATAAAAAGTAACCTCCCAGTCCAAACTTATCTTAAGACTTTTGTACATTAATTGTGTAGCCTAATACGTAATATCTCTGTTACTCTGGAGTGTCTTTCCTTCACATTAAGGTTTACGAACTGAGAATGAAATGCAGAGTCAGAGGCAAAATTTGAAAAGTGCCTGGAATTCCTAAACTGTGTTACATTTCCATTCCAAATACAAACATAAGCATTTTGTATGGTTTAGAATTTTGAATTAATGCATACATATTGAAATATTTGACAAAAATGTTCATAATTACCTCCCTTGCATATGAATATAGAGTAAAATAATATTTGTAAATTATTTTCTTCTTGAAGCATAATCTTGAAATCCGGCATGGTGAATCAACTAATATGTGAAGTGTATTTACAAGTGTGTGTAATTTGATGCATTTTGTATGGCTAGAAAGTGGTGTTTTCATTCTCAGTTCGTAAACCTTAAATGTCATAGTGCTACAGCACAGACCAGACTATTTTGCTTTCATACATGTACAATGCATGCGCGGATCCAGAGGGGGGGTCAGGGGGTCATGACCCCCCTGGAATTCGGCGAAAAAAGGGGTTCTCAAAAAAAATTACTGGTTATGTCCCAAAATAGCTGTGTCATTTGTCCCTGTGTGCCACAACAAACTGTTGTTATATTCAGTCCTTCATGATATGACATGTATCTGCATGCACGGATCCAGGGGGACCCCCTGACCCCCCCCCCCCTGGAATTCGGCAAAAAAGGGGTTGACGATTGGATGACCCCCCCCCCCCTGGGAAAAATACCTGGATCCGCGCTTGCAATGTGTGGACTTCTTAATGTTTGTAGTAACCAAAAGAGGAAGATATCGTCGCTTTTCAACAAAAACCTCGTAACTGCAGCTTAAATGAAGCTGCAGTTTACGATGTTTTTGTATAAAAGCGACGATATTTAGAAGAAATAAAGACCAAGATCGAGGCGGGGATTTATGTGACGAAACAGCGTCAACAAAAACAGGAAATCTTAAATAAATCTGTTCCGTGATCGACTTTAAGCTGGCATGAAGTAGAGAACGTGGACGTTTTTTTTCGGGTGTGGTTGATCTTTTAAACAACGCCCGATAAAAAGGTTGTTGAAAAGCAAACGCAATTTTGTTTGTTCGTCAATAACTTTTTTATCAGCTGTTGATCTATCACATCCAACAATACGAGTATGCCTCAATACTGTGCATATATTCTTTATGATCAACATTCATTTTGTTTTCTGCAGCAGCTTTTAAATTTCACAACCCTAAAAGTTTGTAGTTTTGGAAGGGGCCAATCAGGTACACTGAGGCTGAAACTGCCAAGCCCGGATAGCTCAGTCGGCGACATCGGAGTCTGTCAATGCAGGGACTGCGAATTCGAACTCTAGCCCGGGGACAATATCCTTTCTGACTTGATAAACATCGCTTGTCTCTCACCAATGGATGTTAATCATCTAAGAGAGGGAACGGATTGATGCTCAGATTGGAAATTGTATAAGCAACTGCGGTGGGAGTGGACGTAGAGAGAAATTCCAGGAATCAATGGTTAGGCGCTCCAGCGGTATGACCATTGCAGTTCAAATGGGCGTCAACCCCTAATCAATAAACAAATATGAAGCCATATTAGAGTCATTTTTTCAATTTATTAAATGTATTGACATTAAATAAACAAACAAACAATTATTACAGTAATATTATGCCTATATCTCGTATATCTTCGTTTCATCACTGTTTAATTGGGATGGAATATTCGTATTAAATGTAACGATAATGGTTACACAATTCTATATTGCGCTGCTTTTCAACAAAAACCCCGTAATTGTAGCTTGTTTAACATTTTCCCAAACAAGACCTGGTTTTGACGTCCCTAATAGATCTACTCTCTTAAGAACAGAGCACATTATCTCTTCATTCCATTTCGATAGAATGAGCTCTGTTCTCGCGGGGTCATTTCACGTCTAATCTCGGGGCCTTAGCTGGATTTCGGTATCCAATCGTTGACAATAAACTGATAAACAATTGAAATTTTTGATACAAGTTTTCATTGGCTGACGCTTCAAATTACCGGCTTCAGCCAAAAATAGAAGCTACGTAATGTATACGTAGTCAAACAAGATAAAACTGAATGAGTTTGATTCGATAATTCAAATGTTACCGGCTTCAGCTAAAAATAGAGGCGACGTAATGTATACGTAATGATCATGCAAGATAAAACTAATTGATTTTGATTCGATAATTCAAATGATGTGCTATAATTAGATTGACGACCAAATAGGCTGTTGGTGTGCCAAAAACGGCAGAGGTCATATTTGATGGTTAATCAATAGGCCTCGGCGTTGGAGAGTATAATACATCAGGCTTGGGAAAACATTGAAACAAAAGAAGAAACTGCTGATAACCAGCAATATTTGTCTCAATATTTTCTGTGCCAGATTTTACACAAATCCTATCTTTAATAATAACCATTTTGTCATTTGTGGCAGTTTTTGAAGTGGATCACCCTAAAATTTTGTCGTTTGGGAAAGGGTTAAGGCTGCAGTTACCTGTTTTTTTTTTGTTGTTTTCAGGGGCGTACTTGGGGCCAAAATTAAAGTACTACCTTTTAAAAAAAAAGATGCAGGGGGTCTGGGGCGCAGACCCCCAACGGGGTGAAGGGGCAGAGCCACTCTAGAGGGTATCAGGGGGCGAAGCCCCCCCCCCCCCCCGATCATAGACCACATCAGGGAGCATTTTTCCATGTTTTATCAACATTCATGTGAGCATAGGTTTTTAGGCCACAGGAAAAAAAATCATTTTTCAAATTCGAGGTACTCCCGGGAGTATGGGAGTATGCCTGGGTACGCGCCTGGTTTTTTACCACAATAATAATGAAAACGAATATGGTATTTCTAAGGTACATGTATTTTTGTTATTAAAGATATTGAAAATGGGTGAAAGGTAATGATAAAATAACGACTAATAATAAAGTAATAATAATAAAAAACACGCAATTTTCGCACAAATGTTTTATGTGTCTTTTTCACGCTTCCTTTCTTTCACGAAACACAGTTGAAACGAATGCCATTGAACTAAAGCAGTAATAACGCCGTAGGTTTATATCCGTCATGATTGTGGTCAACAAAACACAACTGCAGAGAAGAGGGGGTAATTGGGTTTTCAATGTGCAATAATTCATCAAGGGTTCATGAAACACTATTTGAAATAAAGAAAAGTTAGAATGTCTTCACCCGCACTTATCTGTAGCTCTTTCTGTCATCGATTATGATCAGTAAAATATTGTATCGTTGGTTGGAGACCAAAACAAAAATGTAGTTGTTGCGACGCTCTCGTCAAGAAGAGAATGGTCACCTATCTACAACATTAAATAAGAAGCTGTGTAGTTCACATAATACCAGTTAAGTTACTTCAGACTTGCCATTCTATTTCATGTCTTACCAGGTTGACTCGAATGGGGCAAAACGCCCCCTTAAGGAAAGAGCGCTGTAGCACAAAACAAGCAAAGTATAATGTAAATGTTTCAACGTGAAATTAAACTTTGCCCTTTGTCCCAAATGTCTATACACAAAACAGCTTTGTCATTTAAGGTATTCAGGGCCTAATTAAAAACACCACTTTCTAGCCATACGAAACGCCTCAAATTACACACACTTGTAAATATACTTCACATAAATTGATTCACCGTGCCGGATTTCATGATTATGCTTCAAGAAGAAAATAATTTTCAAGTGTTATTTTACTCTATATTCATATGCAAGGGAGGTAATTTTGAACATTCTTGTCAAATATTTCCATAAATATGCATTGATTCAAAATTCTAAACCGTACAAAATGCTTATTTTTATATTTAGAATGGAAATGTAACACAATTTATGAATTACTGGCACTTTTCAAATTTCACCGCTGGCTCTTTGATGCTAATTAGGCCCTTCTAACCTTAATATAAAAAATGACTTTTTCTCGAAATTTGGCCTTCTTGCCCCACCCTCGGGGCAAAACGCCTTTGGGGGTGGGGCATGAAGCCCACCACTGGGCTTTATGCCCCATATAAAAAATAAAAAAAATATTTTGAAAATATCTGGGGGAAAATAGGAATATAATTAGTTTGTAATTAATATACTAGGAAAAATATATTTTGGATGTGTTTTATCATATTTTCAACATTTTTTGTCAAGCGTAAAGGCTAGATTTGGGCATAATTTACTTGTCTATAAAAGTGGTTACGTGTTACTGTCCTTTGTCTGTAGCATCTTCAAATCAGTCAAATTAAAACATACTGATGTTATGTTCTTTAAAATGCCCCTTTAAAGTAGATTAAATGGTCTTATTGTCTCATTTTAACACAAAATCGACTTTTCATGGAGGTTTTGTCCCACATGGATCCATCAGGTGACATAAAAGTTTGATATATTCGCGAAAAATCGGTCTTTTTTGCCAGTTTTTCTTTTGTAGACAACGAAATGTAAATGGATTTCGTCATATGTACCAACCTTAGTCATTCTTTGAGTTTAAAGGAAAATTCAGTACTTCTGAATACCTACTTATCCATACAAGGGGCAAAACGCCCACTATTTAGCCCTTGGAAGGGGCAAAACGCCAGTCTGGGCGTTTTGCCCCAAAGCAGCATAGGCGTTTTGCCCCAAAGGGGGTGGGTGATTTAATTTGGCCAGAGAAAAAAATTTGTTGATATTTTTTTTCTTTTTATCTTTTTGTGTAGGCGACCAATTGGACATATCAATATAAAATGCATTTTGGTTGATTGAATACTCGGACTGAAATAAGATACACAAGAAAACCCATTACCCAAATATTAGATCAAACATATGCAAAATAAACAATTATTCGCATACTGATAATTGAATGACGTTTAGATGTAAAAATTTCATGGGTATCTTTCTAAAAGAATACTTCAAGTGTAAAATCAAGACAAATATCAATTGGCATAATGAGTGACGAAATAATAGGGGTGGGCGTTTGACCCCACCTGGGCGTTTTGCCCCTCCTTACCCTACTCATGATAGCGCCTACCAGTATTTCTAGTTTCCATTTAATGTCACAAAAAACACACATTTGTTCTTATAATCTTTTCATCGCTGCTTTTCTCCCAGGACATTGAAACTACGGCTTGAAACTAATTGTTGTTTCGAGGTTTTCGAGATAAAAAGACGTCATGTTGCATTTGTGGGACAGGAATTCTCTTCTTCAAGTCATTTCTGTAAACGAAGGCACAGGTAACTATGTTACTGTCCATCAGGTCTCTCTGAATTTTTATAGTAGAAGTAAGAACTAAAAGAGTACAGTTATTCTCTTCATTGTGTGGTCCGCGATTCTTTGGGACTTTGAAAGGGATCTATTATTGACCCATGATCACGTTCCATGATGACGTTTCTGGTACCGGAAGTGACGTCATCTTCGCTGTCGGAATCGCTGTTGGAGTCTGCTTGTCTGTAGATATTCAGCGACTTTAACTTGGCTTGTTGCTGTTCAAGGTGTTGTTTTCTCCACTTTATCCTTCTGTTTTGAAACCAGACTTTGACTTGTGCTTCGGTGAGGTTGAGAGATGATGCTAGGTAATACCTGAAATTGAATAAAAGATCTAGATCTAGTTTTGCTTTTGCTGTTTTTCTCGAAAAATAGATATGAATCGTAGAAGCTATAATTGCAGGCAGTGGAAACAGCATCGATGTATCAAGGTTTTTGTCGCTATTCTTATTAAGTAAATGCGCAGGTACATCAATTTAAATGATTTTGATTAAAAAAGCGACTTAAATGGGACACATATTTTTGAGTAAAAAATGAAATTTGAAGAATAGAAACACGTTGAATAGGGAAGGAGACCATTAATGAATTAATGAAGCGCACGGTTGTCAATAAAAGAGCTATTTCATACGGTTACAAAATGGCCGTTAAGTATTTAACAAGTGTCAAATTTAATTATACACTGGGTGAAAGAAATAATTAACCTCTCCCGCTCCACAATGAGTTTAAATGGGAGCAATTGCTCAATTCGTTCGTTGGTAAACAAAATAAGGGCCCTTGATATTAAATATCGCTGTTTTTAAACAAAAAACTCGTAACTCCAGCTTTAAAAAAGCTGCAGTTACGAGGTTTGTGCTGAAAAGAGACGATATAGAACACTTCATCAAATAGGGTTACATCGGAAATAAGACTCCGCGCGTTTCTATTTCAAGGGCTCTATGCAAGTCTGTTTCAGTGCAAACGAAATTATTAATGAATTCTGTATAAATAGCATGTATTGTGTATATTACATATTTGTCTTTCCAAAACGACCAATTTATAAACTGGTTACGTACACTAATACGTATAATAATTTTTACTGTATTTTATATGTATATAATTATATAGTTCGGTCAAAATATTATGACACATGCTTACAAAATTTGCCAATGTAAGAAACATTATGTCGAACTCCTAACTTATGTAGGCTAATTTGTAGGTGATGATTCGAACCTTGCAGGTGTTTCTCTCCAGCACTATTCGAACCAATGCACGCAGAAATGTATTGAAATTTAAGTACACCCTTTCTCACTGGTAGTGAACTCGGCCAAAGCGAGGGACGTTTTTTCGCGATCAATGTATTCCGTCGGTGTTGTTATAAAATATCGTAACTACGGCTTTATCGAAGCCGTAGTTACGAGATGTTATAACAACACAGACAGTTTGTCAATACAAAACGGTTAACCCGGTCTGTTTGTAACAAGCAAATTCTTCATTTTCCACAATGTTTTCCAAAGCCTTTATCTTGTAGGGCATCGAAAGGTGTCATCATGATGGAATGGGTGAAATAACATTGTTTTCCTAAGCATCCGTTTCATTGGGCGTTAACAGGCGTCAATGGTTGGGAATGGGTTAATCTGACATTAACCTACCTCTCTGTTCCCACCATATATTGCTGTCTCTCAAACTCAGCTTCCATTCTCTCCAGCTGTTCTGGGGTAAATATTGTCCTCACACGTTTACCCTTACCAGATTTGCTGGACCAGGAGTCCGAACATTGACTAGTCTTCTTATCTTTCTCTGAAAATAGACCGGACGTTGGTGGTTAAAGTGACATTTCAGATATTTTTCATAAATTTTACTTTTATTTTTATCTGGAAGATAATATTTTCTTAGGAAAATTCCGAAAAATTTCAAGCCAAAATATTGCGCATTTTACGAGAAATATATCTTTTGTGCTAAAATTAAACAAATTGTTCTCCACAACAGTTCGATTTATTTGGAATTTGCCATTTCTAGCTCAACTTTAAAGGCTTATTTTCGCTTATAAACAACAACTTAAAAAAACTGACATCATTTATAGTTATAGGCATTAGAATAACCAATCTTTGCATCAAGACACACTTGGAAAAATGAAATTTGAATGTTATGTCCCTTTAAGCAACGAAACTGCGCATTTTATAATATTACAATATGTCATACAATTTTAGAAAATATATTTGTTGACATGGTTACAGAAAATATATTTGTTGACATTCTAGGATGCTATGTGATCTGCGATCCTCCATGTTAAGAGGTCACACCTCAAATTGACGAGTGAGAATAAGAACTTTAAAGGTCCTTAGGCCTATTCACTGTCGTTGAATAATGTTTTGCTTTTTGTTATTTAATTCTTAGGAATTAGACGGATGGCAATTACACGTGCATAATAGATGTTCCTGTTTCCTCTCTTCTTTTGCTACTCTTTCTTTCCACATTCCTTCTTTTAAAATTATCAGATACATGCTCTTTTATAACACAAATCCCATGATCGAGATGTTCAGATAACTTTTTTAAAACTTTGTTTACAGTCGATATGAAATAATTTCAGTGTTTACAGTAAAGTAACAATGCGCTGCTTTTCAACAGAAACCTCGTAACTTCAGCTTGTTTTAAGCTGCAGTTACGAGTTCTTTGTTGAAAAGCGACGAACGGCTGCTCGCTTACAGCCCCATGATCTTCGATTTTTCTCATGCAAGACAAAAGACGTATAGTTTGGTTCAAGAACTTCTCTCGTTACGATAAATTAATTAGAGTCCTATAATATGTGTGTTGTGTACGTGTCACACAAAAGGGGGCTGCGTGTTTGTTGAAACAGCATATTTTCAGACTGATATTCGTTAAATATAATTTGAAATCATCAGTGTATCTATGCATTTAAAGCCCTGTTATTCCCACCCACGAAGCATACAAATGTAGGTAAAATGAACTTTATATAATTCATTTATTACGAAACATTTATAACTGAACTAAAATCATAATGAAATTTCAAGTAAAATGTATACCCGCAATTTCAAAAATAGTTTTACACGGACCGATATCTGAACAAAGAATAAATAAATAAGATGTCATTTGGTATTTTCAAAGATTTTCAGGAATGATTTCTCTAAAAAAAAAAAAAATATAGGCACGCCTATAAATTACATGTTGACCGTATACCAAAAATGTTTTTAAGCATCGCCTTATCTGGATAGTAGTTATTTGTTCTTAGAATAATCCCATTTTAGATGGCGCATACAATTATATCAATTTGACGAAAGGTAAACCGGTAAACACGCCCTGAAAGTTTTAATCACTGGTTATGAAACGCTAATTAAAATGCAATTTTATCCAAAAAGTGAGCAAAAACCTTTAATGAGACTTAAACTTGTCGACTTTAATGTCATGGGGATCACACAAAGTTCAATGAAAGTTAATATTGATGTACAACTCTTATCTTGAAAAGAACTGACAATTTCCAGGAAAAGTCTAAAGAAAAAAGCACGATAAAAGGACTGTTTGCTGCATTGACGTTTTAGAGTGGTCTAATTTCCGAATGATCACGTAAGATATTTTTCTAAACACTTACAGCGTATATTTAACCAAATTCAACTTTCATACTCATGAATGCTAATTTCATAACAACGATGCCATTTACAGTCGAATATCAGTCCGTAGATTGATTTTTGTGTGGATAGCAAAAAAATCGCAGTTTTTTCAGTCGTTCTTTTTTGAAACACGTTTGATCGTAATGGAACTACATATCGCTGCTTTTCAACGAAAACCTCGTAACTGTCGCCTGTTTTAACATGCAGTTACGAGGTTTTGTTGGAAAGCGACGAAATACTTAATAAAAAGGACAACACAAATTTTGATGTTGATTATTTACGACGATTTAAGGAGCAATCATGATTTACAAGTGTTGATTTAATACATAGCACATTTAGTCTATGTATGAGTTTCTAAACTTAATAAACCCTCTATGGACATTTTTTATTAAGAATTCAATCAAAATTATACCTTTCTAAATTTTTCTTTCAAACCGTTGTCACGCCCCTTTTTCAAAATCGAGGGAAATGTACACATAAAATGCTAAATGGAAATAATGCTATTGAATTTATTCCTTTTCCAAACAGAAACGCCTTTTCATGCATTCTTTAAAGTTAAAGAAATCATTAGGCAAAGATTGGATATGCCAGGGACCACCATTTTCTCCTTTTGTCTCAATATTTTCTGTGAAATACGGTATTGTACAGAGATATCATCTTTATAAACTCCAGTTTGTCATCTGCAGCAGCTTCCACCTTGTAACAGTAAAAATTTCTGTCGTTTGGGTAAGGGTAAAGTATTTTTGTGAAAAGAGCTTCGGAAAATTAGCAACAGGGTATTTAAGCGGACCTTATAATGATTCATCAATAGGAGAATATAATTAATTGTCCATTCTAAAAATTGTACGCTTTTCAGAAAAGAAAAACAAGTCTGTGTTTACGGCGACATAGCGGTAATTTAGGTTGGCATTTAGTGGAAGGAAAATGGTAGACGACGAGACAAATCGCAATTGGAACAAAAAATTCTGTATTTTATAGCATAAAATGAAAAATACTGACAATCAAGATTTCCTTTTTCCTTAATGTATTTTTAAAACCCTGTAGAACGTCAAAGCTTAGAATTGTGAATTTCTTTCTTTTTTTAATGTGAAAATATCTATTAATTTAAGCAGCAGCAAATGCTCTCGTTTTTTAGAAAAATAACGGGCGGAAAAATCACTTGACATCCAGTTCAAATTCTAAATAATTCCAAAAACCATGTCCTTTATGCTTTTTTTTTGTATTTTACACTAATATTAAAATGTTTTAAGTATAATAACTAAACATTGAAGCGAAATGAAAATCATCCTTTAAATCGGCATTTTCTTCTTCTCCTGAAAGGATTTCAGACCTATTCCACGTGCGCTCGTGAAATGGACACTGTTTTTGAAAGGGTTGATGTATTAATAAATTATGGATTCAAATGAGTTTCGATATCTTGTATGAGTTTTTGTTTTATTCTACAAGATTTTATTCGCTATGCTTTTCTTTTGATAGAATTCTTATTGTTTAGAGTTATTCTAACTTTGGTTTAACAATTCATAAAGACTTATTACTTGAATATTATCACATTGACTTTGTCTTATTGAATTCCATTAAATAGTTCATTTCTGATGTTCACGTAATGTGGCCATTCACTAGCAGCGATTCTCGGTACCGGACTTTTTTCGATTGACGCCAGAGATTTCTTTCTTAAATGATGTCGGGTCTTTAATGATGCCGTAATAATTCAAATGATGTCGGAATTTTTCAGATGGTTTCGTAAAATATTAGGTGGTGAAAATGTTGATTTTTTCCTCTTCGATGTAGAGAGAATCGCTGTCAAACGTCTGTGACATCGGCTAAAAACTTCGACCTAGAGCAGTATTGAATCAGTTAAACACAGGCTGATCTAGAAATGCAGTTTTCTCAAATGCAACAAGGGACCCTTTTCCTGATCCCGGCCCAATTAAAGTAATCGGCGAAAGTTGCTGTCTATTAATCCGAAACCTAAGGTAAATATAAGAGCTAATTGTAGTCAATTTAAGCTTTTCATTCCATTTTATATTTCTGACAAATCCGTGGTAATAGATTTCGTGGGGTTATCCCTTTTATGTATAAAATTGACTAAATTTGTTGAGAGAATTTTAACCATTTCCCAAACAAGGCCTAATTTTATCGTCCCTAATAGAAATAGCTTGGGAAACTATTGAGGCAAAAGAAGAAACTACTGATAATCAGCAGTTACTCTTTGTGTCTCAATATTTTCCGTGCTTTCTAAAACCCAAATTCTATCTTTAAATAAAAACACCCATTTTTCATCTGCATCAGCTTTCTAATTGGATCACCATAAAATTTTGTTGTTTGGGAAAGATTGATAAATATTGTTTGATTTGTTGATTCATAATATTCGTTCCAACTCCAAACAGTGGATATGCAAGGGGTGGTAACCACTGCCTCCAAAGAAATCACGTGATGGTGTTTCATCACATGACTCTAATGTTTGGCCCTCTTCAGATTGTCTTGGGTGTTGTCGGGCTCACGGAATCGGCCGAGTTGTCTCTGAGTGCGACTTTATAAAATAAACTATTTTCATGCCTGGAATGATATTAAGTTAAAGTTTATATCTAATACCTTATGGTCAAGAAACATTAATTAGATAATTATACAGTTTTTTTTTTTTTGTTTTGTTTTGTTGTTTTTTTTTTTTTTAATTCATATTTGATAAAGTTAATATCGTCAAAATCTTGACGAAAAGGTTTATGATGGCAGAGATTTTAGCTTAATCCTGTAAGGATTGATACTCGTTGTATAATAGTCTTCCGTCGATAATCTTATGATCAACATTTTCTGGCTTTTGTGGAAACTTAAGTTTGATTAGTCCTTTTTATATCCAGCAACAAGTTTCAGCAACAAGTTTATTCAAGTCACTCAGCACAAAATTACATGTGATATGAGGTACAAATAAACAAATCAAAGGTGAAAAATTGGATACCAGGCTGTAGATATTGGTAACGTGGCGGGTTAATGATGGAGTGTTAGTACATAAAATATTGTGAGAATTGGGGTGTATATTATCTATTACTGTGATTTTACTATATATACGTATACCTCACTATAAATGACCCGGCAGAGCATCCCAGCCTAATGGCTAGGACTGCTCCGCCAGGCCAATCATCGCGAGCTATATCATGATTATAAAGACTTGTCCAAATACAAATATGTAGTAAAGAAATCTCTGCTTTATTGTTATCATTTTTGTCCTTATGGGACAGTCGACTATTAGTCAGGTGGACTTTTAACAGTGTTTAGAATGCTGTTCAACAGTTTTGAGAGCTTTTTTAGTTTTCCAACATTGTTGATATTCATTATATTTCTAAAAGTGAATATACTTGGGTTTTTGTAAAAATGCCTATGTAAAACTTGTGCTCTTTGATTTTCAAAATAAGAACATTTGAATAGATAGTGGAATTCGTCTCCTACTTCATGTGTATGGCAAAGTTGACACTTTCTCTCATTTCTTGTTATACCTAACCAGCGTCCTTTTTCAACTGGCAAGTGATTATTACATAGTCGGAAATTAATCATAGCTTGTAGCTGTTTTCCATGCAAAATACTATAAAATTTTTCATATCTGTGCTCTGTTTTATACATGCGATAATTAAAACATTTTGATGAAGTAAGAATTTCATTATTCCATGTTTGCTTAAATTGGTCCTGTAATACATTTTGTACTCTATTTGTTAATAATTTCTTTGATCCATTAAATGTTTGATTATTCCAAATGTAACTTAATCCGCATTTATCTAAGGAACTTTTGATAAAACCGAACCATTTCATTTCGAAATTTCTACCAATGCAGTAATTAAGCATAAATTTATATACTGTAGAAGATAATTTTTTGTCATCACTTAATAGACCAAACCAGTATCCAATAGTCCTTTTCACTACTTGTATTGAAAGTGGGTAACGACCAAGTTCACCATAAAGCATGATATTTGGTGTACTTTTTTTGACACGAAGGATATATTTAAGGAAATCTGTATGTACTTTCTCGATGGAGGAGAGGTCACCGAAACCCCATATTTCACAGCCGTATAAAAGAACAGGTACTACAGTGTTATCAAATAATTTCAGCTGGCATTCTAGTGAAAGATCAAGGTTGCGTATCTTTTTATTTAAGCAAAACATCGCTTTTCGGGCTTGTTCAATAGAGTGTTTCTTTTCACTAGCGAATGATCTATTCATAGAAAAAACAACGCCCAGATAATTGAATTCCTTAACAATTTCAATTGACTTATCACCAATTTTTATATTTTCTTTATTGTAACCTCTTGCACCAAATATCAATATTTTTGTTTTTTCATAATTGATATCCAGCTTCCACTTATCGCAGTATGCCGAGAATTTGTTTAAAGAATTAATTAGATTTTCTTCTGAGGTTGCAAATAGTACTGTGTCATCTGCGTACAGCATTACAAATAATTTTATGAAAATATCTAACTCTTCATTTTCAAATGTAAGGTATGATGCTCCATGTTCTTCAAGATAACTTTCCAAATCATTTAAGTAAAGAGAAAATAAAATCGGTGAAAGATTTTCACCTTGTCTGAGACCTCTATAGCAATTAAAAAAATCAGATTTATTTCCGTGCAATGAGATACAGCTTTTAATATTATTATACATACTTTTGATCACTTTGAGAAAGTTGCCATTGATATCATATTTGATAAGTTTACTCCATAGGCCGATACGCCAAACAGAATCGAACGCTTTTTTAAAATCGATGAAGGCACAGAATAGTTTGCTTCTTTTGCTTTTGAAGTATTCTGCTAGAATATGTAAAACAAAAATGTTATCTAGAGTCGAGTGTTTAGCACGAAAACCTGTTTGTTTTGGTGATAATAAATCATTGACTTCGATGAAATCGTTTAGCCTTATATTCAAAATTGATGTGAAGAGTTTTCCCATGCAGCTCAGTAACGTAATTGGGCGATAATTTTCAGGAGATTTTGCATTGCCTTTGTTTTTGTATATAGGGACAACACATCCCGATAACCATGCGTCCGGTATAATTCCATTTTCAAGAATTCTGTTAAAAAAATTAACATAGACTGGCAAAAGCATATCAGTAGAGCTTTTTATGTAGTCATTTGTGATTTCATCTAAACCACTAGCCTTTCCTGATTTAAGTTTTTTAATGGCTTTTAAAACTTCATCCTCTGTTATTGGCTCATTAAGGTTATTTTGCATAACAAACTCATCATTGTCTTCTTCGGGGATATTTTCGGCATCATCTTTCGGAGAATTTAATTCTTTGAAAAAGTCAAAAAAATCATCTAGGTTTACATGTTCTGTTGGTTTGTTCTTGCCTAAACTATTTATGTATTTCCAGTATGCCTTGGGATTTTTCGGTCTCATCTTTTTAATCTTATTCTTACATTCTATTTTATATTTATTCATTTTAGATTTTAACGTAGCTTTATATTTCTTACTTGCATTAATCATATTCATTTTACTTACATTGTTCTTTTTTACGTTATGTATCTTTCTATGCCTGTGATAATTTTTCCTAGCAGTTTTACATTCATTATCGAACCATTTGTTATCAGCTTTCGCCTTATTTTGCGGACTGCCTGTATATCTTCCACATGTTTTTACTGCTGCATTAAGCAATAATTTTGAAATATCATTAGAAATCTCATTAATGAGTGTTTTATCTATAATTTGTGCATTTCCAAGCTTTTCAGTAATAGTGTCAACTTTAGATCTATCAATATTTTCGCGAAAAATATCAATGTGGCAGCTATTAAATCGTCTAATGTTGCCTGTTTTCTTCTCCTTTTCAGCTATAATTTCTTTTGGTTTGCAGTTGATTTCAAAAATCACAGCACAATGGACGTCAGAGAAGATGGGTTCAAAATTTTCAATTCTAAATTCTTTAAAAAGATCTAATGCATTAGAAGACGATATTACGTAATCTACTACTGAAGCTTCATTGCACGTCAATTCACCTTCATTCATATCACTGAATGACCGACCATTAAGAATAATAAATTCATTATGTTTACAAAATTCTAGTAAATTTCTCCCAAGACGGTTAGAAGTTCTATCTTTAGATACCCTAGCTATAGCAAAACCGTTTGTATTGTATAACTTTGTTAATGCATCATTTTCCAAAATGGAACCACTATCGCAATCTAGCATACTTAACAATTTATCGTCACTAATTACGATATCTTGTAAATCTGAAGTGCGAGCATTGAGGTCTCCCATAATGACGACACGGCTATAATTATTGTTAAATGATTCAATTTCTTGATAAAAGTCTGTTAGTAAAGCGTTTTTAAAATACTTAGAGCTCTCTGGAGGTACATGAGTGACGCCAAACAAAACGTCTTCATCAGTGTTAAGTAGAATTATCCCTTATTTTGTTGTATACAACTCTTCGCAAATTTGGACAGTTTAAATTCCTGGAAAGGGTTTAATCATTTTACACTTTAAACTATTTTGAGTAGGCTGCGGAATAAATAAATGAATAGAGAAAAAACGAGAAAAGAACAGTTTTATCATAAGTGAACAGGAGTGAGTTAATCGATGTTTAATACGATTTCAATAGAGCTTTTAACGAACTGAAAACGAACAAAGTCGATTGAACCCTTTCACAAACGACAAAATATCAACGCTTTTCAACGAAAACCTCGTAAATGCAGCTTGTTTTAAGCTGCAGTTACGAAGGTTTCGTTGAAAAGCAACGATATATAAGAAACAATTCAAATAAAAAAGTTCTGTATTAATACAAAACAAAGATTGCAATTATTAAAGGTTTATATAATGGCATACAAAATACTGAGGGAAAATCATAAGATTTTGACTATCACCATTTTCTTCTTTTTCATCTCAATATTTTTCAAGGCCTCTCTCAATTAAGACGTCAAAGTTAGACGTCAAAGGTGGGAAGGGTTGAAATCACCTATTAATCGCATCGCAAATGTACCTTTTTAGTCTATTTGCCAATTGAAATTATGAATATTATATTGCAAATAAAAGGATTTTAGATGGCAGCGAGCTTAATAGGGAGAAAATAAAGTGATTCTAAAATACATTTCCGCTCTGACTTATTCGCTTGAAATTCTAAATGGAAATTCTAGAATTGTCTGCACTTTTATTTTGAAATCGAGTACGCCCATTTTATTTTTCTAAATCGGTCACGACCGTCATAATTTCACGTTTTCCCGGAAAAGTATGGTTCATTACCAGACGGCGAAATTGTGGACTCGTTTGAATTAAAAAAGATGGTGCAGATGACAATTTCAAGTGAATCAAATAAAACAATTCTTTCATCGTTTTGTGTAAAAACATTGTGGGAAAATGAATCAATTTCTTCATTTTCCACAATGTTTTCTCTAGTTTTTTTTTCCTTTTTCATCTGGAGGGCTGTCAAAAAGTGCCACTGTATGGCAATGGGTCATTTAAATCATAAAATATCGAACTGACGACAGATGAAAAATAAAACATTTTCGAACATTGCAAAGCATTTAACAAAAAATAAATAGATAAAAGGAAAAAAAGGAAAGAAAAGAAAAAAAAGAGCAAAAATCGGATTAAACAAGAAACCAAGCTTTCCAGCTAAAAAGAAAACAACTAGAAGGTGGAAACGGAAGCATATTAGATTTAGATCGTCACTTTCTTGATGATTCGTAAAAACTAATTTGATATTTCAATATGTTTGACATTCGTGTTTGAAAAAGCAAAATAACGACAACGATTAACAGGGGAAAAGGAAATGCAAAAGGGCATGCGATTCTTAAGCAATATTAAAACTGCAAATTATTTTCTTGATTTTGTCTTGTGGTTAGCATTCAACCCTCTCCAAACAAAACTGGATTTTAACGTCCCTTGTGGAAAAGGCTATTAAAATATGGAGACACAAAAGAAGGAAGTGTTGACAGCAAGCATTTTCTCCATTTTTATCAATATTTTCTGTGCTTTATTATACACAAATTCTTTTAGTAGATGATCGTTAGTGCTTATGCACCCAAACTTACATTTCTTTCTTGCTAAAGATTGAATGAAACTGCGTTACTCATTCTCAAACGGCTAACAATTGGACTGGTCCAATTTGAAAAAAAAATGCGACATACTACAAAATAGTTGTAAATCAATATGGCATTTGCGTATATCACAGCACAGTACGCTCGTATATATTGAGACAAAAGAAGAAAATGCTGATTATCAGAATTTTCTTCTTTTGCCTCAAAGTTTCCTCAAACAATTTCCATTAGGTACACCAAAACTTGTTTTGGAAATGGTTGATTAATTAAACGGATGTAAAACACTTTCAAAACGTAAAAAGGACAGGCTTCAGACAAGACAAAATGAACGTTAAGAAATGGGGATCTAGTGTAGACTCCATAACAATAAATATTTAGAGAAAACCAGAAAATGCAGAAAATCAGCAGTTCATTCTTTGCCTCGGTGTTTTTAAAACATCGTTTTCTTCTTTTATGGATGTCAAAGCAACCGTGGGGATTCTTTTGGAAAGTTTAAAAACACAAAAAGATATGTATTTCACTGAATCAATAGTAAATGAAAAAACAGAAAAATAGAATTTGCCAAATTACTATCACCTGAAGATATCATTTGCATATTTTAATAAGTAAACGTGATCGGAATTATTTTTCAGAAAATTCCATTGACGATTTTCCCAAATGAAAATATGAAATCATTCAATATACGAATAGGACTAGAAGTACACATTATTAGCACACTGATTTCATCAAAAAGCATACCACAACGCCTTCATGAGCCATAGGGACTAGGCCAAATGATTTTTAATTAATGATCGGTGGATATATACATGATCAAAGTCTTTAAACATACATTGAGGAAAGAACCATTTATTCGTCAACAACTGTTTTTGTCTCGTGACCATGACGCTTCCCTACAAATGTTAAATTCACGCTAGAGAATTCTGAATCTTGACCATACTGATCTAGATCCATACTCGTCCCAAATACTTTAAAAGTGGACATGTTAACATTTTCCAACCATGAATATATCATTCAGAAGTTGTGAAAAAGAAATTAATGTTAATTTGACAAACATGAACTTTTGCTATAGGTGGGCTGCGTGCTTGTATATAAATAAAGTAGAATCTTGGTTGATTTAATTATGGTTGTCAAAGTATTTATTGCTCCTTTCCTACATTGTTTACAAGAATTAAGGATGTTCGCCCCTTTAAATGTATTAACACTGAGTCTGGATCAAACGTAAAATCTGGAATTTATCAGATTCTTGGTCAATTGACCGTTTATCTATTTAAAATAATCACCGAGCCTACGGAAGATTTTAACCCTTTCCCAAACGGCAAAATTTAAGGTGGTCCATTTTATAAGCTGATACAAATGACGAAACTCTTTTGATTTATATTCTCTGTAGCACATATAAGATATTGCATGTGCATGAACATGAACACGAAATGTTCAACCGCAAACTTAAATAGTTGCTAAATGAAAATGCTTATGATATCCAATTAAGTATCAGCCGGTAGTACATATCTTGTTGAGTTTGATAAAATTCAAAACATAAGTTGACTTTATTACTAGAATAATCCGAGTTTTCTCTGATGAAATTCGCTCTTTGATATACATGTATTGACGTCGCTCATACATAAATGAGCGACATCAACATATCAAAGAGCGAATTTCATCAGAGAAAACTCGGACTATAAAAATAACTAGGATTATAGTAACACGGTGGGTAACCCACGTGACTTTTAGGAAGCGTTCACACCGAAAAAATCGTCCGCTTCAATGTATGTTTTGTTTAATTTCTCAGCTTATACGCTACGGATTTTGACGAGATAAAGCGCACGGAACGCGCCTTTGAGAGGGCTATTCTGGGCTCTAACTCACTCTGCTCCAAATCCAGTGGTTTCTTCAAACATTCGAGCCAAAGAATTTGTAAGTGCAAAACTAAAGTGGGAAGCGTTCACATGCACCGAAGAAAACTTTCGCTTGAATGTTTGAAGAAACCACGGGATTCGGAGCAGAGTGGATTACAAACGGGAATAGCCCTCTCAAATGCGCGTTCCGTGCACTTTATCTCGTCAAAATCAATAGAGTATAAGCTGAGAAATTAAACAAAACATACCTTGAAGCAGACGATTTTTTCGGTGTTAACGCTTCCCAAAAGTCACGTGGGTTACCCACCGTGAGTAAGTAAAGAAGAGTTTAATGCCTATTTCATTTTTATGTAGGCCTACATACGACGTCATTTGTGAAATTTACCAAATAGAAATGATTACATACAGAAAAAATGTACATGTTGTGTACTTCCTACCTTGTGATCGTACCGACTCTGTAAACTGTTTATATGTGGTCTGTATGTGCTTCTGTAGAAAATCTTTGTCGTGTAGACTTCCGGTCTGACTCAAATATGGATGGGTCACTTCCAACAGTCTTTGGTGACGTCGCTTTATGACGTCATCATCTTTCGCGTATTTCATAAAGTCTGTGTAACTTTTCGTCTGCTCGTGCACCGGGTCAACGTTCACGTGCAGTTCTCGACTAGTATCGTGTTTTTCCGTGTCTTTATTTAATATGGCATCTATAGAAAACTTGTCGGCGGGTTTCTGTGGCGGGGACGGACTGCTGGTTGTGGTCGGCGCGGGCTCACACTGCGGACTGTACGGTAAAGCTGGCAGACCTCGATAGGCTGTCTGTAAGAATGCTGGATGCAGCGCCATGTCGTAAGATTTCAGCTGGTAGGGGAATGGCCAGAAAGAGTTAGCTACAGCCATCATGTGTGGTGAACTGGGATGCATCGTTAACACAGATAATTGTAACGTCTACCACAGTCTTATAAGCACTGACAGTTTTATCGTTTTGTCACTATTTGTAGATTTCTAGTTCATAGCAACATACTACAAGAACTTTGAAGAGTACATCGTAAAAAACTTTTCACTGATGTCTTTCACCATGTGTGTCACCTGTTACTAGTATTTTCAAAGTTTTATTTCAAGTTCTTAATTTAGTCTTAATAATAATTTAGTTGAATTACTCGTGATTGGTTAAGTCAGTTATCACACGATGATAATTATGCTTCTTTATCAAACGCCTAAGATGAATATTGTCCTTTACGAAAATAAACTCATGAGCGTATTCCGAATTCGGCGTTTCTGTAATCCAAATGATCGGCTGTTTTGAGTCCTCCAAAAATATAAGTTTCACGTGAAATTCACTTTCTTTCCGCCGGATGATAAATAAATACAACAAATCAACCAACAAAAGTTTTACGATTCTTATTACAATCGTCGCTAATTTAACATTAAACTAAGTGTAACATCTCAATTCCTTATATAGCGAGATGTCCAAAAATCTTCAATTGGCATTTATCAAAATCTTAAAGGTTGGTTGGTTTAAATGACACTGATTCAATTTACTGCGCTTTTCTCCGCTCCTTTTCTATCGATAATTACTATTTAACTCAATGATAACCATCTAATCTTGTTAAACCTCTCTTATCATTTTGTTAACCACTTATTTCTACTCCTAGAGGCTATTTTCCCTGTCAATTCCAATTAGATACCCTTGTTAAGCTTGGGCGAGACCAAAATGCCGTAACTACAGCTTGTTCAATGTGTAGTTACGGTATTTTGATCACGCGCCTATAAAATTGTCTCCTATTCTCTGGTTGGATGGAGGGGCGGAGCGTCGGCCAATCCGATAACGTTTTATAATGAGTGGGTTGAACTTATTTAAATAAATCAATTTGCGGGAAGGACTATTTCGCACCAATTACGTTTATTTTTCTATAATTATCAGTGGAAATATCCCTTAGCTATGTTAATAATCTTTTATTCTATTGGCACCGCGAATTAACATTTGATTCTGAGGATGACTTGCTTCATTTATATTTCGACACTTTTAACTGCAGTTAGGAAAATGTTGCAAGAAGTCAAAACCCTTGATAATCTGATTCTGCAAACGTCTGCTTTCATAGATGCTATAGTCTCCTTCCATCTTAATTGGAGTTTTACGACTCCTTTTCAACTGCTATGGTTAAATCGCTGAGGCTCGGGCACCTACCCACGGATTATTGTCGCTTCTCATATACCATTACTACCACAAAATCCTTACCGAACCTCCAGCTGCTCAACCACAAAGGTTAAACAATTACTTAACAACAAAATTTTAGGTTGAGCAAAATTCAAAGATGTTGCAGACGATAATTTCAAGCGAATGTTTAAAGATGTGAGGTATTTTTTGTGTAGAAAGTATTGTATTGTGGGAAATGAAGAAATTGCTTGTCACAAGCAATTTCTTCTTTTAATTTTTCCACATTTTTCCAAAAGCGATGAATTTGTAGGGAGTAAAAAAGAGTCATGATGTGGTAATGGGTTAACGATTAATTATCATTGGTTGGAGACAATATGGAGAGACGAAGATCGGTATTCAAGAATCATCAGTCTGGTCGACATGTATGTTAACAATTGTACAGTCAAGTCATCGCTTACGTTCAAAATTATGGCGTATCAAATGGATCAAAAGTTTATTTAGAGCGTGCACGCATAAAATATACGCGTCGACGCATAAATTTTATGCGTCGACGCGTATATTTTATGCGCGCACGCTCTAAATAGACTTTTGACCCATTTGGTACGCCATGCAAAATCGACGACTGCGATCAGATGTTTAACCCCGTCAAAAATGTAGACCGTTCCAATTAAACTGCTGCACACCACAAACTAGTTGTTGATAACGATACGATCTGTGTATGCTTTAGCACGGAATATACTTAGACAAAAGAGGAGGAAGCTAGTTATGAGCATTCTCTCCCACTGTCTCAACATTTTTGATAACTTTTCCTAAATGGATTTTTAAAAACCAGCTCTTGTTTATTAAATAGTCTCTTTAAATAAAGTTGCATGCATAATTACGTATACATATGTACATATGGAGTGGGATTTGGAAATGGGGGGGGGGGATCTATGATAGTCATCTGATCAGATAAGATGTTGTCCTGATCATTTTCACTGCATGCATCTACATGTACGTCCTAATCGTGTTTTGCACATTAAATGCATAACGGTCCTAATCAGTTTTTGACCATGAAAAGCTGATGCAGACGACAAAATGCAAGTTGATAAAGGGGGATAATTATATGTATTATATGACATAGAAAATATTGAGACAAAAGGAGAAAATGCTGATTATCGGCATTTTCTTCTTTGCTTAAGTCAAAACCAGGTCTTGTTTGGGAGTGTGTTGAATCGAATCAATACGTCCAAATGATGCTGATTGATCAGAATCTGCTGACTGAGCATCTGATCTAAATTTGGTTTCTCTAAACTTAAGGTAGTCCAACCCAATGACATTCATCCGACGTTGGAACTATTCTGGCGACGTCGTAGACATTCGGTGGTGGAACGATCTGAAACTGAATATTTATTTCATCGCCCCAATAGGTACGTATGCGTTTACCGATTGTTTACGACGCCAATTCATAAGTCGCTTGAATCTCATCAGGGGTGGACTACCTTAATGATGTCAAAACTTAGTTACCAGTATGTTCCTTTTTTTTTCGAAGACATTTCTGCTCATGTCACTTAACCCTTTCCCAAACGACAAAAATTTAGGGAGTTCGAAATTCAAAGCTGCCGCAGACGACAAAATGTTTGGGGATAAACACAATATTTGTGTATATTTCAGCACAGAAAATATTGAGACAAAAGGAGAAATTGCTGATTATCAGCAATTTCTTCTTTTGTCTCAATGTTTTCCCAAGCCATTTCTATTATGGACGTCAAAACCAGATCTTGTTTGGGAAAGGGTTAACGAAAAATAATTCAAATAGTTTGGGTGTCATATAAATGTCAATTGTATAAATAACGATTAATTCTACAAGTTGATGTTAATTTTCTACGATAAACATCTAATCTGATTCTGTCTTGGTCCTGTTAGCTATCTCTATCCATGTCAATGTCTCTATATCTAAGAAGGCGAGACCCTAATTAGTTAAGACCATGACCACTTAGTAAGAATTCAATATTTAGAATTAAGGTAGTCTACCCCTAATGAGGTTCATGTGATGAATTATTCGAGCGTCGTCGAAAACATTCGGCGGTGAAACTTACCACCGCCGAATGTTTACGACCGCGCCCGAATAAGTTCGGATACGTAACGGCGACGCTCGAACAAATCAGATGTTTTATGAATCTCAAAATGATCACATTACGGCCTAGGCATATTCTACCTTAATTCAAACATCTTTAAGATGATGGTTCATATCATTTGATAGGCCTATGTAGCTTAAAGATGCTTGATTTTTTCTCTGAGAAATGAAAAAAAGATTCATACAACAGTACATGTACATCTTTGGAATAGATTCAGTGTCACTTAATGACACTTGTCCAAACAACGATTAATGCTACAAGTTGTTAATAATTTCCTATGATAGTGATCCAATCTGATAAGATCTTGTCTTGGTTATTTTAACCATTTACACGCATCCGATTTCTGTATGTTAAATGGCTAGCAAACGATGACATGGGGTAAGCGAATGTAAATACATGTATTGTTGCTTGAACAAGTAAGCACTTCTAATTTTCGAAGAAAACACCAAGCAGCAAACGATGGTAATCGTCCAAGACTTGATATAACTTGGAATTAATTTGATACTAATCGGAACAAACATAATCATTCAGAAAATAGACCTAATTGATAAATATTACGTTTTCTTCTATTCATTTGAACAGTTTCACAAACTAAAAAAAAATAATTTTTTTCGATAAAGTTTTTTCGTTAGTTGTGCGTTTAAAATGAAAATCCCACTAAAATACATGTATTCTTAAACAAATCAGAAACTGATAATTCATCACATATTTTTTATGTACCCGTATCACTGGTGGTGAACTCGGCCAAAGCGAGGGACGTTTTTTCGCGATCAATGTATTCCGTCGGTGTTGTTATAAAATATCGTAACTACGGCTTTATCGAAGCCGTAGTTACGAGATTTTATAACAGCACCGACAGTTTGTCAATGCAAAACATTAAACCCGGTCTGTTTTTAGAACAAGTTCATAGTCATTAGAAAAAAAATCTATAAACTCACATTTAAACGCAAAATATCTATACCTTGTTGTAGCGAAAATTGTTTTAGTTCACCACCAGTGCGTATACAAGATATTTACAACGTTTCTTATTTTGAGTTTCTCTGACGGTGACATGAAAATAACAGACGTTTATTGTCTGGTCACGATAATGGATATTATGGTACATGTTTACAAAATCTCGCTATGTGAACCACATAATATCGAACTATCTAACTCGAACCTACTGTAATCTTGCATGGGATGGTTCGAATCTCGTGGGTGTGTCACATCCAAGATTCGAACAAACGCATCCAAACATTGCATTGCAAATTAGGAACGATTTTACCTTGTTTACATTAACAAAATTTGTAAATATGTGCCATAATGTCGTGACCGGACTACAGTCTCGAGTTTGTCCAATATGCATTATTTATGAAAGAATTCAAATTGAACGAATTTTTCAACCAATTATTTTTGTCTGCTGCCAATAATTTCGTATAATTTTCTTATCCTTTTGCTTTTCCAAACTTTAACAAGAGGGGCTAATTCTCATTACCATAATAATTGTGGTGATATAAATCTATTGGTACAGAGTCACGGGTAAATGGCAATTTTTTAGAAAAAAATCCGTCGATGTGAATTATTTAACCCTGCTCAGGCTGTTCATCTCATACTCCTGTTGTGACCATATCTTTGGTTGGCGATATAAACTAAAATCAGCCTGCACAGAAGTGCGGTCTGATCTTACCCTACCCTCGTTACCTTTTACCCAGTTATAAGGGTAAACACTTGAGATAAACTTATTGAAAATTCTCTTAACTTGACCATTGGTTTGAAACAAAATTTTAAGTCATAAGGCAATGATTAAGACGACATTTTTGAAAGGTTATGCTGATGACAAAATAAAGGTTGCCAAGTATGTGAAATGTGTATTTCATAGCATGAAAGCATTTGATAGAAAAGGAGTAATCAGTACTTTTTTTTCTTTTTTGTTAATTAGTTCCTACCCCTTTTTAAACTTTACTTTACAACTTTATTGCTTAGAATGTAACATATGCATAGCACAGAACAATACAAATGGTAGAACGTGTATATATAAATTCTCATTTTTTGTTGTTGTTTTCAGAGGTGTTTGCATAGGACGCTAGAAATAAATTCTTTTAAGTTTTATGTATGTGGTGGGGTCAAAATCAGCATTTTGGTACATACTGATTTTATCCCACCTAACACATATGTTATTAAAGGTACAAAATTATTTTCCAATGTAAAATATAATGTTTCAGAAAACGTCATCATTATTAAAGATGTCAATATCAAGAGACCCCGTTTTTACATGGATCAATGCATTAATTGAATTCATTAGTGAGAGGCCTTTTATAGAGACAGATTTTTACATTATCATTCCCCATATAAACATTGTATGAATAGGAATTTGACAAATTTGACACCCAATAAAAACGTGCCTTAGAGCTCTATATATTTATACTTATTTATTTAGGGACCACCATAGCTTTGCTTATATCTGTGTCTTAATTTGTTTACTTTCAACCCTTTATAAAATAATTTCTGCGTTTGATTTTTTCAGTGGTTCTGATATTTCAGAGAATTTGTAAATCATATCTTTGACGAAAGGGCTCACGGAAACCCAATCTCATATTCGAATTCAGCCTTTGTCTTAAAGTGTTCATGTTATATACCTATTTTTCTTGAGTTATTGATAGCAATTTAGCTGATTACCCCTGATATACACTATGCAATAATTGGTAATGACTCGGACTGTTAACCCATTACCACACAATGACTCTTTTTGACTGCCCTAAATCAAATAGCTTGGGAAAACGTAGTGGAAAATGAAGAAATTGCTTGTGGCAAGCAATTTCTTCATTTCCCACAATGTTTTCCCCACAAAATGACCAAAAAGCTTACAAATCATTGATTTGAAAATGTCGTCTGTATAATTTTTGAATTTGGACCAGTCTAATATGTTGTTGTTTGGTAATGGGTTAATCACGAGATCCCGGGTTCATCCACTGGTCGCGCTCACTATTCGTTTCGACATCTGTCTCCCATCGATAGGTGTACAATAGGAAATCTGAGCACGGTATGCAAGAGTCTCCAAGATATTGTGGTAGTAGGCTACTCCTGAGAGAAATGACAGGAATACATGAGCAGAAGAGCGAGGAGACTGAATACTATCATAGATGAAGTTAGATTCCCACCTCAATCAATCAATCGACGCGCTTTGAATTTTTTTAAATTAGATTAAAACACAGAAATATTAAATAAGATGGCCTTTGATTTATTCATTCTTGACTTCTGTTATGTGACCAATGATTAATGAAAAACTGTCATAGCATCAACCATTCCCAGCCTTTGAAATATGCCGCTGTTTTCTTAGAATATGTTCGCGATCTAATTCAATGAAATTAGGAGACTTATTTTCGCCTTCAAAAATCCAACGCGGCCTCTTTTAATCAAAGATTTTTACGTAGATATCGAATAATTTCTTTGGAGATGATATAATCCTATTGTTGAATTAGGATTATAGATTGAGTATAATATGAAAATTAACCACATGTATTAAATGTCAGTGAAGCCGCCGATTTGTTGATATACAAGGATTGTCACTTGCTAGAGATTCCATGAAAACTTAAATGTAAAAATAATAAATAAATAATTGAACTTCATGTTTATATCGAAAGCTACATTATAGGAAGGTAAAATGGCGGTGTCTTTGGTGAATTGAATTGCGTTTAATAGCGTTTAATAGACTAATTAATCGGCTACAGTGTCTTTTAATGATTATAGTCTATAATTATTTACGTAGATTTGTAACTTTGAAGATGATATAATCTTGTTTAATAAACAAAATATTGTGAATCAAGATTGGCCACATAAAGAGTCATAAAAAGTCAGTAAAGTCGCCGTTTTAATTTTCTGATATTTAAACACGATATGCAGTCTAAGTGGGACTCATTGAGAATAAGAAATAAATAAAAATAAGAAAATAAATAAGAAAAAAAAATCTAAATAAGAAAAGGAAAATAATCCTGTAGAAAAAAGATGGCATATTAAAAAAGTAAGCCAAATAAGTACATGTAAAACACAAGAAGACATATATGGCTGCTTTTCAAAAACCAGCTGCAGTTACGAGATTTTCGTTGAAAAGCGACGATATGCATAGACTATTATTTTATATTTTACGCGTATAACCAGACAACGAAAGCAATGTTACGACACACATATCGCAGGCTCTTTTTACTACGGCCCATATTTATGATAGGCTGACAATCTACGTTTTTAATTTACGTTAGTCCGCTATTAGAGATTTACGGATTAGTACGAAATGGAATACGAATACGAAACCGAAATGAATTGTAGGGGGGGAGGGGGCATCTCAAAATACTTGACGATGGTTCCCCTACTTCTGCGTTGAGTGAACGTGTTTAAATTCGAAGGTGGTGGGTTCAAATCCTACATTATCTTCTTTTCTTTTTTTCTTTCTAAGTACCGGTATACCCTTTTGATAATGGATAGTATTGAAAAATATATACTAACACGCACTTCAAAGGCAAATATTTGTTTGATTTTGTATATCACGTAATATATCATTGAAAGAAACGAAATTTGAACAGTCGACAATGGAATCGTATACAAACTGTAGATGACATAATGTTCAGCAAAACACTCATGTACAGAAGAAGGGTTAGACTTCACGTCACGGACGTGTGTCTTTTAAAGCATATTAAGCCAGAAGAGTGTTATCCACATTTTGTGTTAGTTACGGAAATACGGCGATTTCTGTCTTCCATGATGTTTGACTCTGCTCTAAACCACGGCCGACCCTCGACGGAAAAGTGTCGACTTCGATAACCCGTGAGTAGCGCTCCATATGCATCGGCAGACCTATATCCGTCCTTTGTTTTTACATGTGTGAAGCGTTATTCATTACTGAAGAAATCTGTCTGCTGGCGGGATTAGCCATCCGCGATGTTCCTGACGCAATTATAACCGAAGATCTGATAAGTTCGTGCGTTTATGGCCGAACTACTCTAAGCCAGTCTGGACACTGATTGGACAGTAACATTTCCTGATAGTTACGGCTGCCGTTTAGGTTGCTGAAAATGATCGGTTCCACGAGAGGTGATATGTGCGAATTTTATATCCTGAGCCTGAGTAGTAACTCAGCTGTTGTTGCGTCGAAGAAAGGCAATCGTTCTGAAAATGGGAACAACTCGTGCATGACAGAAAAGGGCGAGTTTAGATATAGATTACTTAGAATTTATTGCTGGTAACAAAGTCGATTTGAAATCGTTATGTGTCTGAACTTTTGCCATAATATATGTAAGGTTTACAAAACGCAGTAAAAATATGACACCACACGTTGGGCCTTTCCAAAGACCGATCATCTGGCTTGAATACCGAATTCAGACAATTCGAGTAAAATGTCTAAATATTCATCAGGTCTAAAATCTCTACCATATATACATTTTGTAAACTTTTTAGTAACGCCGATTACTATCGGTAGTAGGCAATGAGTTCGAGTTGCACGTGCAGCATCAAATTCATGGATTTGAGCACCGGCTCCGAAGATCAGTGAAGCATGGCAAAAATAAACAAGTTAATGACATATTGTTTTAAAGCTTGCATTGGGATTCATCTTAGAATAACTAAATGGCAATGAATTGTGCGCTAAATAAAGAATTGGTAAACGGTGGTGTTTTGATAAACCGTCGGAGTTTTTATAAAATCTCGTAACTACCGCTTGAATCCAGCCGTAGTATCGAAATTTCATAACAACATCCACAAAATACTGTTGTTTGTCCCGAAATTACGTCACGGTTACCCGATAAAAGCGTTTCCTATTGAAAATTATTATTGTTAAACCGAAGTGACCATGCGCTATGTATAATAATCGTCTGCAATATTGACAATAATGAGCGCAGGGTTACTTCGGTTCAATAATACAAAAGAACATTAAGAGAGAAGCAATTGCTTACAACAAACATTTTCTCCTTTTCTCTCAATATTTACTTGGCTATTCAATACAATATTTTGGCATTTGACTAGATTTTTAAGTCGTCTGCAAAACCTTCTGATTTGGACTATCATAAACTGTTGCCAATTGGACATTTGCATCTCCCCCTTGTCTTGATACTACAAAAAATGCTGCGTGACCAAAAAACAATATGGCACCTCCTTAGGACAATTATAACACCTTTGTAAAGTTTCATGGACCTAGGTCAAACGATTCTTGAGTTAGTGCACGGAAAAAAGGTTTTAAGACGCACGGGTGGATTGACGGACGGGCGGAAGGACAAATTCGCGCTTTCGAAAGAGAAAAAATATTAGGGCCATTTAATTTGAAAGCTGCTACAGACAACTGACTGGGTGTTGATAGATATAGCATTTGCCGTAATCAGTATTTTATTCTTTCGTGCCGATTTTTTTCTGTGCTTTTTCCATTAGGGACGTCGAAATTGTCTTTCACTCGTATTCGTCAGCATTTCATTATTTTGTCCCAATATTGTTCCATGCGTTTTTCTATTAGAGACGTCAAATCCAGATTTTTTTCAAGTGAAAGTTTGACAGTGTGCGAAAAAGTTGATTTTACATAGAATTACATAGAGGCAAATATGAGTGGTCTGCCACCATATTCTATTTATCCTGATACATCCCCTTGATTTCATTTCCATTTCCATTTCGTACTCCATTTCGTACTAATTCGTAAATCTCTAATAACAGCCCAGTGGACCTAGCGTCTAAATACGAGTGAAAAATTTGTAATTAATAACGTTGTAAAATATACCATTATCCTTATTGAGACTTTAGACTTGGCACGTCGCGAGAAAAGGAAAGTGCTTTAAAACATTTTCCAATCGAAACCTTTTTTGTGTGCCTAATTAGATAAACGTTGGAAAGGAAAAAGTATGCCTATTTATGTTAAAGTAATGCTGCTTACAAAGATTCCCCTTTCTCTATGGCAATTATACAAAACGTATGATGATCAAAATATCGACGCTTTTCAACAAAAAACCTCGTGACTGCAGCTTAACCCTTTCCCACACATTGACGCCTTTTGACGCCCCACTAAATAAAGGCTTTGGAAAACATTATGGAAAATGAAGAAATTGCTTGTGACAAGCAATTTCTTCATTTCCCACATTGTTTTCTACCAAGAAAGACCAAAAAATGTTGAATTTTGTTCAATGGAAATTGTCGTCTGCAACACCTAAGAGTTTGGACTAGGATAAAAGTTTGTTGTTTGGTAAAGGGTTAAAACAAGCTGTAGTTACAAGGTTTTTTCTGAAAAGCAACGACATTTTCACTTTGAATACAGTTTGTGGAAAGATCATGCTACCTTACAATGCACTACATCATTATTTTCTCGTCATACAGGTGCGTGTATCTACTCAGCATGGACTCTTCGGGGTTCGAACTCGTTATGTCGACATCGGAGTTACAATCCAATATGTCCCCGACAGAATGGGTGCTAGGAGCTTCTACATAAGGTCTAATTGGGTAAAATGGTCATTGAAAGGTAATAATATTTATGTAACATTGCATTTTCATCTAATTTAGATAGGCTTGGGATTGCAGTAAAATTGAATTCGTCTTTATTTACAGATACTTTACCCCCATTATGTGAAAAGTACATTATTCCATATATTGGCAAATAGAACGGTGTTATAATTACTCTAAATAAGGATCTGAGGTTACAAAGGCGATCTTAAAATGTTGATTTGTTGTTGAATCGTGAAATTTGACGTTTACGGCAATAAACAGGCTCTAATTTTGCATCATTTGGCATGCCATACAAAAATGGCCTTCTGCAAAAAACAAAAGTTACATTATATCTCTGATTCGATCTTCCTCAATCCGGACATTGGAACGGAACTTGTCGCAAAATAGTAGGGTCTTATATAATGCTAACTGTGATATAGGTTATATTGTATCTAAAGGTTTCTAGGGTTCGCCATTACTGGCGGAAAATAATAAGAATAGAAAAGCATTACGTTGCTTTTCTTCGAAAACGTAAGGAAACGTAACTACAGCTTGCTTTAGACATAAAGGATGATCGGGCACCAATCTTTATTGCATTCTGTGATGTGTCTTTGGCTTACTTTGACCAGAATTATTTGTTCATGTTTTTTTCTTCTTTTTTGCAAAGATTTGTCATGAATTTCTGATTGTACAACGAGTTCAAATGGATTGGTTTATGCTTGCATGATTCATTTGTGCCCTGTTGGTTCATTACTGGGTTTTTGATTTTTATCTATTTTTCCCGTGTCTTTTTTCTATAATTATCACTTTGTGTAAAATCTGCCTTAGATGCTTTTATAAATATGCATAACCTGGTTAAACCTTGTTCGGTGGATTTCTAAGTGCCAACAACATATAGAAATAGTCCGTCTTATCTAGAGTGAAATATTTCACTGGAGAGAAATATCATTTTCATTTCACCGAGAAAGCCTGGTGGAGTGTTTCCCAATAGTTACGAGGTCCCTCTTTGTGCGGCCAGTAATATTTACAGACGAGCCTAGGCGAGTCACCGGCCGACTTGAAACGAAATAAGTGTTACATAGTTAACGCCTTTCTCAATGGTTATTCACATACAAAGACTTATAAACACATGATAAAAAGTTAATATTAAACCATTAGGACTCTTTTATCTATAATTCGGGTGTGATTCCTTTTAGCTGGTCTGTTCGACTTTTCAAATGCCAATTGTCATACATTCATTTTGTCTTTGTCACAATTGCGTAATATTTTTGGTTTTAAGGTAGTCTATCCCAAATGAGATTCGCATGACGTCGGGATTATTCGGGCGCGATCGAAAACATTCGGCGGTGGAACTCTCCACCGCCGAATATTTACGACTGCGCCCGAATAGGTTCGGATACGTAACGACGCCGCTCGAAAAAAGCCGATGTTTTATGAAACATGGCGACAATACAGGTATTCTACCTTAATGGGAATGGGGAGCCAAATTCGACAGCTGCTGCTGACTACAAAATGGACATTGATAATTAAAGACCAGAAATAGGCCTATTAATACAAAAGATGTACTTGTTGGATATCAGCATTTTCTTCTTCATCCCAAATTGTTCACAATTTCCCCTTTTGGGGAAGTCAAAATAGGGTCTTGCATTGGGGGTGGGGTGGAGGCATTCAATTCCTGTGAACCGCGTACCTTTATTTAGATAGGTATCAACACATTGCCTTTGGCCATGTGTTACTATCTACAAGTTCTGGCAATTCAGTAATTTGTTTCAATTTATCTGTCAATCATTCGTACGCTGACTTATTGGTGAGCACGTGGTATATAAGCTTTATAATTTTATATTCATTTATAGTACATGTATTTATTTTGGAGAATGTTTGAAAGGCGGTTCAGTTTAAATAAAAACAACAACAACCACAAGAACAAAACAACATAGGTTTGTCCAGTATTTACCAGTACGCGGAGAGAGATATGAACAAGCAGCAATCGTCTAATGTTACTTCTTGTAAATAGCCTACAAGTTCTGGAAAATTAGTCAATCCATTTTCGCATAATGATGTTTTTAACTACCCATAAAATAAAGGCTCTGGAAAACATTGTGAAAAAAAATGCTTGTTTCAAGCAATTTCTTCGTCTTCACTACTTTTTCTACACAGAGAGGCCAAACAACTTAAAATTCTATTTATTCGAAAAATAATCTATTAATTTGAATGGGTCTAAAATTCGCAGCGTGTTAATAAATGTGCTTCAAAATCATATGCCAATCACTTGGAGGCCTATTCTTATTTGAGGACAGACTCATATTATACCAGGATGACTTCCAGGTCTTGTATTAATTGACAACATGATAATGATTGATTGGTTGGGGTTTAACGGCCCTTTCAACTTCTATGGACATATGGCAGTGGTCGGGACACCTAACTTATTTTCCCGACATTTTGTTTTATACCAATACTACCGCAAGATCCTTAACCGAACCTCCAGCTGCTCACCCACATAGGTTAACGATTATCAAGTGAAATCTGGTTAATGATAAAGATCTATCTAATTTGGGAAATGATTGAGAGTCAGTTGATCTTGAACATTCCCATACCCAGTATTTACGAGGTACTAGTATTGCCGTCTTCGCACATATCAACACCTAGCCTTTGGCCATGTGTTATTATTATTGATAGGTTCTGGTTAATCAGTGAAGTTGTTTCAATTTGTACGTCAATCACTAGTCTCCTTATTTATTGATGGGCATGATTCCTGAGAGTAAGGCCTTGATTTTCAGTAATGATGAAGTAGGCCCTGATATTCAGTAATGATAAGTAGGCCCTACCGTCGAAGCAATTACCTATTTCTAATCAAAATTTAAACTTATTCTGACAATTGAGATTGTTTCATTCAAGACCTATGTGCACCAGATCAACACAATTTTGCCAATTTACAATATTTTTGCATTTTCCCAATATCACACTTTGTTTAATAAGATCAATTGTAACATAAAGGGACTCTTTAATTTGGAACAATGCTTCTTTACAATGTTTACTTTGGCTTAAATTACACATACGCGTAGACTATAAATACAGCACACAAATAGGATTTGTTTTCAGTTTACAAATGTTCAAATATTTTGAAATGGTTTAACATGAGTATAATTGGATCAAAAGAAGGTTTGTTTTTACGGATGTTATCACTAAAGATATGAGCCGGGATCTGGAAAAGTGTCTAAAGCTTTTGACGAAACATGGATATGGACATGCCTGTGCAAAAGCGTAGTCTGACCAGGGTTGAATTAACTTTCAAGCTGTTGCTATAGGCTACGAGGATTAATGGAGAAACTCCAGAAGAACGGCGTGGGTCCTGGTCAGACTGCGTGTAAACACGGGCTTACCAGGACCCTTGCTGGTCTCAAACGTGATAAGGACACCTCTTCCAGATCTTAGTTCATGTATATATTATTCAAGAACTGTGTAACGTCTTTAAATCAAGGGGTCATGAATAACAACCATAATACTACTACACATGAGTCCAAGAATTACCCCAAATTTGTTACCGGGATGGTCTTGAACTTTTCATAGGCGCAAGTGCTGGACGCGAGCACTGATATAGTTTCAAAGGAAAATCCCCGGAATCAAAGAGAATAGATATAACGTTGGTGGGGAGTCAAAACCTCGTAACTACAGCTTGAAAAAGCTGGAGTTACGAGGTTTTGACTCCCCACCGACGATAAGTTGAAAGAACCTTGTTTCAATCGATGTAAAAAGAATATAATGCATTTTAAGACCACGAATCGGCTTCATTCAGAATCGTAAGCAATTAAGACTAGTATTTTTGCTATGAATATTTGCTATGAACTTCCATTTTTTCTAATTTTTTTTCTTTTATAGGGACAGAAGTGAGAGAAAGACAAGACACAGATAGATTTTCACGGCTTACTCCTGTAAGTATGACTTTGCTAATCGTTAATATATGTAGGTTAGCAGCTGGAGGCTCGGTAAGGATGTTGTGGTAGTACTGGTGTGTGAAAAACAACAGGAATCCATGGGTAGGTGTTACAGTCACCTCGATATGCCCATAGCAATTGAAAACGGCGTTAAACCCCGATCAATCAATCCTGCAACTATGAAACACACCACAACTGTAATGGATATCAAAGAGTCCCACGATAACAAGGCATGTCGCTTTTTGCATCGCCCGTGATACAGCGTAATATGACAGAACCCTGACAATAATGCTCGTGGTCAGGTCACTATAACATTCCACCCGAGTGTAACACGGTGTATAATCACGTGACTCAGAATTTCCGATAATCTTCAATATCTTTTTTAAAAATTCTTGACCAATTTGAATTCGGTTTGAAGCAGAGAAGGTGGGGAAATGCCAGGAATAAGCTGGACGTGTTGGATTTTTGAAAAATTAACTGTATTGAAGATAAGCCAAAATTTTGGTTTATCTTCAATAACTTTTTTATCAGTTGAATTTTCAAAAATCAACCACGTCCATCTAATGCGCGACGTCTGTCCACATTCTCTGCTTCAAACCGAATTCAAATCGGTCTTATATCAACAAATTTATTGAAGATTTTCTGAAAATATTGTATCACGTGATTATCCACCGTATGTAGGAAGACTTGCGTTACGCACAAGCGAATGAACGAAAGACTGGAACTATGATCCGTCTTCTGTCCAGGGGGGTGTACATTTTTTCTAACGAAATGCATGAATATAATCCATTCAATGTTCTTTCTCTGTTATCATTCCACAAGTTTAAATTGTATATTTCTTGAAAGAGTCACGAAGAAACCAAAAATGTAAATTGTGTTCTACGTAAGAAGAATTGAACAACGAAGTACACTGCGATGATGAAAGTCTGATGCTAACGAAAAAATAACAACATGTTTCTTCAATAATTTTAGATTAAAGATCTTGATCAATCAGTTATTTTAACCCATTACCACACAGTGACTCTTTTTGACTCCCCAAACAGAAACGGCTTTTGAAAACATTGTGGAAAATGAAGAAATTGCTTGTGACAAGCAATTTCTTCATTTCCCAAAACGTTTTCTACCATAAAACAGGAACAAATGTAAAATTCAATGCATCTGATATTGTTGTCTTCAACATCTTTGAATTTGGAGCAGTCTAAAATTTTGCCGTCTGGTAATGGGTTAAAGCTAGAGGGTAACAGATGGTCTAATTGCAAAAAATGATTTTTTTTAAAAGATATGCAAAATTTTTGTGTTGGCCACCTCAGAATGGTTAATAATATGCGATTCGGACAGAGATTGGGCCGAAATTATAAGAGAGATAGCCGAATTTAGGGATAATCCAAACCCAAATTCAATTCCGTTACAGATGCGGTTGAATTTACTTTTTAACTGTCACGCATGCGCATACAGCGCGGACCAAGATTCAAACGAGATTCATACTTGAATTTCAATATGACGTCATCATGTATGTTGTGAAACTGATTTCCTCATGATGGAAATCGATTATTTAACGCGAGACAGTCGTAAGTGTGTATGAAGTTACCACCGTTTTGTGTTATTTTATTCATGTGTAGCTGATAAAAATTACTGCAATTCACTAATAAGTGCGCTGACCTATACATTTTCTTTTTTAATTATTACCAGGACATGTTGCTTAACACAACCAGGGAGTTTTATCAAATTCTATTATGTAGAACTTGAAATATTTTAAAAAAAAATATGCAGATGTTGACATAAAACACCCCAGCTTCGTTGATCTAACCGAACACGTGGGCACGCTGTTTTATACATTTACGCGTTTATAATAGCACATATTTTGGGTTTTCTGTTCTTATTAAATGTAAGGCGTTACTCTAAATCCGTTTTCGGGACTATACGATGAATGTACAGCATTTTATTAGCATTTTAGTGACATTGGACAGGTGCAAGAAATTGTGCATTTTTTTCGTTGTAGGTGTATGTGATACGAATGCCTATAAAATTCAAACAAGATCGCTGACCATCCACTTTTATTTTATTTTTCAACTGGCAATATCATGTAATTTCAACATACAAAATATAAATAAATTCTATTTTTTGGAAAAAATTTAGGAAACTGGAACATCCCCCCTTAAGAAAGTCGCATGTCCTACTGTTTTGACCTACTTTCGACATCGCTTCATGAATTTGGTATCAAATTGCGAAAAAATGAGTCGTTGCTTCAATAGTTTGTCGTAATTATTTAATCAGCTCATATAAAGCTGAAAAAGTGTACATTTCGTTTGTTTTTGACAAATTTTGGGTCAAAATCTGGGAAATAGTAGCTTTAATAAAACTTTCCATTTCAGTCGATATTTATAGAGGAGTCCGAGGCCGATCCTATCCCACCCTCCACTCATAGACGACTGAACGACGGTTTGCTGTTAATGCTGTGTGTTTTAGGGATCCTGTTATTCTTTCCATTTGGCCTGCTGGCATTCTACCAGCTTTTGAAGGTATGTCTGTTTTATTGCTCGTGGTATGTCAATAGGTTGACAATCAATTGACTGATTAAATGGTTAGGTGGAATGTGGTTCATGCTATATGCATATTTTTTAAAGATTTGATTTGACATGACACTTACCTTTCTGCAAGACATGTTCATATTTTGCAAATTGCTTATGTTGCTTACCTCGATAGATACAATATTGATACTTGAATCACTCAAATGTATCTCTGACTTACATAAAATAATAGTACATGAAATGTTTTCATACACTGTTTATTCCAGGCTAGGACACTTTTCAAAGAGGGAAAGATACCCGCAGCTAGGACACGCGCTTTCTACGCCCAAATATTGTCGTTATTAGCTGTTCTGTTCGGGATGGTCTGGGTTGGACTAGTGATAGGTCTCACAGTTTGAAGAATATTCGCAAAATAATCGTGTATGATACAAGGCAACGGTACAACGTACTGGCGAAATATGTAGAGAAGGTCTGCATTCATGCTTACGCGAAATTTCTTTGTAAAGAAATATTGATGATAATGTTCTTGGGAAATACACGAGAAATGTTGAGATGGATGTAGTAGGCATAGGTGGTCCTTTATATCTCGAAACCAACAATGTATCGCAGATCTTCATTATGCCACTGTGAGAGCGAAAAGACAAAAGCAATAGCAAAACTCAACGCAAAGAGTTTACATTTTGGAACTACTTAATTCACCAAATGTTTATGCTGTGAAAGAGCATTAAGTATTGAGCGAATGGACATTTACGAAAATATATCCGAAGGAGCAAACATTTTGGAATTACGTACAAGATGGATCTGGTATTTATGTTGTCACAACTTCTTCATAAAGCTCTATACTCGCCATTCACTCCATGGATAGTCATCGTGACATTTGCTGTATTACTTTTGATATGGAGGACGTGTAAACAGTTGTATAAAAGCGAACTTATTTGAATATTTATGTTACAAAGACATGGAAAAGCACAATAACTTGATCTTCAAAGCATAGTGATCTGCATACCAAAGATTTTGATCAATTGCATTGGTGCAAAGTTGAAAAGAATGTGTCTGCCATTGGGTAGGCTACTGGGCATGGGTTGATAGAACACCAAATTGTAAACAGCTCTTCAGACTTCATAATATTCAACAGTTATGTATGTTTCAAGAGACGCGTGTGCAGTTGACACCAGTTATGTCGACATCGGATAAGACGAATTAAGTGGAAGTGGAAATCTGACTCCGTCATCACCAATGGGTATCAAAAATGTTCAAACAGAATTATTTTAAAACAAATGTGTAGTTATTGGAATACAGAAAAAAAGGGCGAGAAATTGTTTGTTTCGAGCAACTTCCTTCTCTATTTCAATTAGGGTAAGGAGGGGCAAAACGCCCCCCTTAAGGAAAGAGAGCTGTAGCACAAAACAAACAAAGTATAACGTAAATGTTTCAACGTGAAATTAAACTTTGCCCTTTGTCCCAAATGTCTATACACAAAACAGCTTTGTCATTTGATTTAAAAAACGACTGTCGTTAAAACAAGTTTTCATGAAATTTGGCCTTTTTGCCCCACCCTCGGGGCAAAACGCCTTTGGGGGTGGGGCATGAAGCCCACCGCTGGGCTTTATGCCCCATATGAAAAATAAAAAAAATATTTTGAAAATATCTGGGGGAAAATATGAATATAATTAGTTTGTAATTAATATACTAGGAAAAATATATTTGGATAGGTTTTATCATAATTTCAACATTTTTTTATCAAGCGTAAAGGATAGATTTGGGCATAATTTATTTGTCTATAAAAGTGGTTACGTGTTACTGTCCTTTGTCTGCAGCATCTTCATATCAGTCAAATTAAAACATACTGATGTTATGTTTTTATAAGGCCCCTTTAAAGTAGATTAAATGGTCTTATTGTCTCATTTTAACACAAAATCGACGTTTCATGGGCGTTTTGCCCCACATGGATCCATCAGGTGACATAAAAGTTTGATATATTCGCGAAAAGTCGGTCTTTTTTTGCCAGTTTTTCTTTTGTAGACAACGAAATGTAAATGGATTTCGTCATATGTACCAACCTTAGTCATTCTTCGAGTTTAAAGGAAGATTTTAGTACTTCTGAATACCTACTTATCCATACAAGGGGCAAAACGCCCACTATTTAGCCCTTGGAAAGGGCAAACGCCCAGACTGGGCGTTTTGCCCCAAAGCAGCATAGGCGTTTTGCCCCAAAGGGGGTGGATGATTTAATTTGGCCAGAGAAAAAAAGTGTTGATATTTTTTTTCTTTTTATCTTTTTGTGTAGGCGACCAATTGGACATATAAATATAAAATGCATTTTGTTTGATTGAATACTCGGACTGAAATAAGATACACAAGAAAACCCATTACCCAAATATTAGATCAAACATATGCAAAATAAACAATTATTCGCATACTGATAATTGAATGACGTTTAGATGTAAAAATTTCATGGGCATCTTTCTAAAAGAATACTTCAAGTGTAAAATCAAGACAAATATCAATTGGCATAATGAGTGACGAAATAATAGGGGTGGGCGTTTGACCCCACCTGGGCGTTTTGCCCCTCCTTACCCTACGAACACGCATAATCAACAACGAAAATGGCTACGCATCATTTCAATCGAAACTGAACAAAATCGGATGAGTCGAACTCTGGATATCTCGAGACGAAATGACTCGAAACAACGAATTTCGCCTGAAATATTAGGCCTATTATTTTGTCACGTGGTAAAGACAAAGTTTTAGCGCGGCACAAACGGCTTCTAAAGAGCTGTGCACAGCAATAGCTCGGTGGTTTTTAGAGAACAGACGATCTGCAAGTCTAATTCTTCTTTTATCATTTTTCAGATACATTTCTTAAAGGGACATTTATAACATATTCCAAATTCTTTTTTAAGTATGTCTCTATGATGCAAAATATTAGTTATTCTAATGCGTAAAAATGCTATCAGTTTTTTGAGGTTGTTATTTATAAGCGAAAAATGCTCCTTTAAAGTTGAGGCAGAAATGACAAATTCCATATAAATCTGAACTGTTGTCCACAACAATTTGTTTAATTTTAGCACAAAAATAGATCTATATAGATCTATTTCTCGTAATCGGTGCAATGTTTTGGCTTGCAATTTTCAGAATTTTCAGAAGAAAATATGCTCTTTCAGATAAAAATAAAAGAAATTTGTGAAAAGATAAATGTGAAATGTCACTTTAATCAATATTTGGGTAAACGGTTCCTTCTGTTACGACGTCATTCAATTAGATCTCCATTGCGCTTTAACTAGCAAATAAAGATATAATCGAATTTTTATTACCTATATTTTGTTTGATTTTCGCAAGTCATTAATAGAAACCCGATGTTCTAAAGACTTATCAATAGGTTTAGTTGGGACAAATGACCAATGCCCTGGGCTAGTGGACACTGGTCAAATGATAGAATGACCACTGGGTCAGTCAATAAGATTTAATTGGAATCGGATCTAATTCATATAGATAAACATGTACATTGATTAAGACTCGAAAGTGGAACACTAGGTCAATAACAAATAGGCATAAAACAAAGCTTTTTGGTTTGTGTAGGCCTAATGGTTAAAGAATTGTAGATCTGACATTTTCCCGGTGTCTGACGAAAGTTTTTTTTAGTCAGGAGAAGCTAATTTCGACCTCTCATTACAATCCACTTCATTTCCATTGATATTAAATGATCGCATGTCTGAAAGTTTCCACGCTTTACCTTAACCACTTGCCCCGAATCTATCACTTCTGTTTATAATTAATTTGTTGTATTTAGCACGTGTCAAATTGACGTGATGACAACTAGAAGAACCACGTGATATGTAAATCACGTCACGTGATACGGACCGCACAACTCGAAAGGATATTATCATTTCCGACGAGACGTGCAAAAATGTGCCATAAAACGCAAAAAAGGGTTCTCACCCTCGATAAGAGTGTATGATCTACAACGTCTGACAACGGCAAATGTTTTTTATGGTTGTCTGAAAATGATTCACCAAATGCCTTCAAATACAAAGTTTCATTTGCAAACTTGATTCAAAGTGGAGGACGTTAGGCTATAAAAACTGCTTTTGAAGACGGTATTCAAAATTCAGATTGATCCTCTCCCAAAAAGACATGGTTTTGACGAAAAAGCTTGGGAAATAGATCTACTAAGACAAAAGAATACGGAATAACGGAATTATTTCCTATTGTCTCGATATTTTTGTGCTGTATCATACACATCAGGCCCGTAGGAACAGGGGGGGGGGGGGGGGTAGGGGGGCTTAGTCCCCCCAAAGTTGGCCAAAAATGCCAAATTTTCCTTTTTTTTTCGCACTGAAAATTTTTGGAAAATCCAAATTAGCCCCCCAATATTCAGACACTGAGGCTTTAGCCCCCCCATATGAAATTGCTTCCTACGGGCCTGCACATCTCCCTCCTTTATCAACCTCCATTGCCATCTGCAGCAGCAATCAAACTTGAACTGATTTGATATTTTCAGTTCAATAAGATTCTTTTTCACATGACGTGTCACCGTTTTTCCGGAGGGGAACTCGTTTCAACTCGTTTGCTCGTTCTGAAACTCAATACAACATTTCTTTTGCAAAAGATGCACCACGCCAGTCTATTTATCCCTTTCCCAAGCAATGCAGAATTTAAGCATATTCCAAGTTATTAAGCTATGAAATAATACCCGAAAAGAGAGAAATGCAAAAAAAAAAAAATCTTTTCATCAGATAAGAGTGCTTATGGCCTATAGATATCCCATGACCCGAGCTATTAATGAATTTGTACTCTGCAAAAATTTCTCCACTGGACATGTCCAGAAATATATCGTGTGGTAAGAGTTAAGATTCTGGTTCTACGATAATTACAAGGCAGAGTGCATCTGTAACCATCTTTATAGCTATGGGTTGATTCTACAAATGCTTCAGTTCTGCGGTAGGTTGAAATAATGTAGAAGTGCAACCGGATTATTATGACTTCACACACAATGTATTCATTTATGATACTCAGATACTGTCTACGATTATTTTAGACATAACCAATAAGAAATTGGCCTAAACCCCCTTGAACAAATCTTGGATCCTGACATTGTAGGCCCATCGAACTTATTCTAAGTATAATATAGACGAGTTTTGATAACTCAATTGACCACGTCAATGTTGTTTTCGTATTTCTTTCCAATTCAATTTGATTCCTATTAAATTTATTATTTTTTCTGACCCTCGACTGAAGTAATTCGTCTCTCAAATTCAATGATCAACTATCACCAAAACTGTCAGGAAAAATTATGTTTAGGCACACCGACCTATAGAATCCCATAAATACTTTAAGTATATCAATCAATTATTGGCAATGATTAAAAAATATGCGGTAATCTCAAGTGGACATAATGATTAAACAAGTTCTCTATATATGAAAACCCTTCCCTGGATTTTTATTCATCTGTAGACTGGCATTTACGATGAAAAATATGACATAAATAGAAAGGCGGAAAACCATGGCACAGCTTTGAAAAATTGGGGGAAAAGGAGAAAAACAATAACGGATTCTGGGGGAATAAGAATTTTCTTTTCATTCAAAGTTTTCCATAATGTCGTTTCGATCATGGAAAGGGTATATTGACTTTTCCAATAGAACTTCTGGTTTTGGCAAATTGAAGAAACACAATAGGGAAAACATTGCGAAAAATCCGGGAAATGTTACTAGCATTTTTTTTATTTTCACGCCAATTTTTTCTATTACATCAATATTTCTTTGAAACAAATGATGCGACATCTGCAAACTGCTATGGTCAAATCGCAGCGGCTGGAGCACCTAACCATGGATTCCTGTCATTTCCCATACCAGTCCTGCCACAACATCCTTGTCGATCCTCTAGCTGCTCGCCACATAGGTAAATGATTATCAAGCCATTGTTGGGAAACAATTTTGTCTGAGAAGATATTTGTCGTGACCGTGGTTCTAACCCGGGAACTAATGAGTGAGAGTCCGATGCGCTGCCAACTGCGTCATGGCCGCGACAACATACATGACATTGTATTTTTGAAACCAGTCTTAAAATTTGCCGTAAGGGAAAGGGTCCTTAAACATCCATTATCCCAAATTGTCCGCGTAAACTGTAAATAATTGATACACCTGTCCAAAATTAATTGAATCAATGTGATTAAATTATAACTATACATCGGTAACAATGGGGCGATGTCAGACTGCTCATTCGCACATAACTGATGTTTTCGCATCAATAATGGAGGGTAAACTAGCGAGGAGCTGTATTTTACAACCGATCACTGACCGCCATTACAAAATGTATCATGTATCCTCCCAAAGAGCACAGGTCTGCACAAACCAAAAATGCTTAAAACGCATCATTTCAAGAATCATAGAAAATAATAAACACTGACGGGTTATATCGCTGCTTTTCAACAAAGCCCTCGTAACTGCAGCTTAAAATAAGCTGCAGTTACGAGGTTTTTGTTGAAAAAAAAAAAAAAAAAAAAAAAAACAACGAAAAAAAAAAAAAAAAAAAAAAAAAAAAACCGACGATATTTTATTTTTTTCTCTCGTAAATATAGACCAATAATTGCCTTCTAACAATTTTGAACACAAGTTTTTTTTTTTAAAAAAAAGCGTAATTTGCGACATTAGGGACACCAACAGCTATTGTACGCTTGCCCTTTCCATTTTTCTATGGAATCTATTGCATTTTTTTCGAAAAAAAAATTGGTAAGCAACAACACGCAATTTAAGATGTTCATAAAATTTAGGCGTTTTGATAACTAAAACCTAATGTAGAAAATATTAGTGACCAGCATTTTCGTAATTTTGTAGTTAATACGAGAAATTGTTTACAAAGCTAAGCAGCCTGTAAGGAAATGATACAATCGTCACTCCGAAATTAGATGTCATTTAAGGCATTCCGTTCATCATTAGATACCTAACACTAAATGCGCAACTTCGGGCGTCATCCGTGAAAACGGAAATTGACGAGGATCCCTCTTCAATTACCGTTGCACAGATGACACCCGGAAAATTAACGAAAGTATCCTATCGTTAATTCTCATTGCAACGGATGACACCCGAAGGTGCACGAAGTGGTTGGTATCTAATGACGGGTTACATTCAGTTTTGATATTTTCACTTGAACACTACTTTGAAATCCCCATTTTCCCATGTCTTCAGTCAAAATAGACACCCGGGACATTTTTTGTTGAATTTCGCTGCTAGGTAAAATACTACTGAATGTGTTCATTATTTACAAAGTAAACAGAATTAAACGTTTATTAGATGTATTTGCTTTATTTGCTTTTGTACAAAACGGTGGGAAATAAACTGATTCACCGCTTCTTTATGCATGGGATGACTGGCCGATTCACAGCTGTGCTACAGTTAGAAACTCTTATTATTATTCGACTAAAAAAAAAAATACGCTAAATCATTTCTCTGAAAATAATTTACTAACAAAAGGCAATTTGGCAATCAATTTTCGGAAATACTCAATAATCAAATAGTTTGAACACCAAGAACCCCCTCCGGATCGGCCACTTAACGTATACAACCCATCATTAGCACTAAAGAGCTAGAGGCGAAATTTGAAAAAAAAAAGCCAGTAATTCCTAAACTGTGTTACATTTCCATTCCAAATATAAACATTAGCATTTTGATCGGTTTAAAATTTTGAATTGATGCATACATATGGAAATATTTTACAAAAATGTTCAAAATTACCTCCCATGCATATGAATATAGAGTAAAACAATATTTGTAAATTATTTTCTTCTTGAAGCATAATCTTGAAATCTGGCACGGTGAATCAACTTATGTGAAGTGTATTTACAAGTGTGTGTAATTTGATGCATTTCGTATGGCTAGAAAGTGGTATCTTAATGACGGGTCGTATACCTTAAAGGGCGACGGTAACAGATGGTCTAATTGCAAAAAATGAATTTTTTTGAAAAAATATGCAAAACTTTTGTGTTGACAACCTCGGGATGGTTATTAATATGCGATTCAGACAGAGAATGAGCCGAAATTACAAGACAGATAGCTGAATTTAGGGAGAATCCAAACCTAAATTCAACCCCATCACTGATGGGGTTAGAATTATTTTGAAATTGTTGCACATGCGCATACAGCGCGGACCATGATTCAAACGAGATTCATACTTGAATTTCAATATGACGTCATCATGTAGGTTGTGACGTTATTTAAGAAAGTCGCATGTCCTACTGTTTTGACCTACTTTCGATATCGCTTCATGAATTTGGTATCAAATTGCGAAAAAATGAGTCGTTGCTTCAATAGTTTGTCGTAACCATTTAATCAGGTCATATAAAGCTTAAAAAGTGTACATTTCGTTTGTATTTGACAATTTTTGGGTCCAAATCTGGGAAATAGTAGCTTTAAGTCACCTTTTTTCTTTCAAGAAGAATTTGGAGACGCTCCACAACGGGAAATGCTTCCGGGTCGTAGAAAGCAAAAAAAAAAAAAAAAAAAAAAGTTCCGTCAAAAATGGATTCCACACTTTTGTTGTAATGATTCTGTATCCGTAGAATAGACAAATGCATGAAGTATGGTTCTGCGCAATCCTAAGTGCACAGCAATGATGTCTTCAGGAATCTTTTCAGGAGTGCTTTATGTATGGCCGTGACCATTCATTGGGTTATGTGACTATGTCACATGCAGAATCCTAAGGAAATTTCAACGGTGGTCGTGTTTACGAAAGCCTAGCTGAATATTTTTGTGCTATTGATACCACTTTCTTGGAAGAAAATTAAAGACCAAGGAAAAGCCTATCAGGCAGACTAAGTAAATAGGTCCAATTGGACTTCTGAGAGAAGCTAGATGCTACCAAATGGGCCTTTCTATATATTTTTATTAAAATATGTCCATTTCGTGAAAGAGTAACACCATTTCCCCAACACTTTGAAGCTGTTCAGATAACATATGATCCAGTATGCTAATTTGTTACATTTTTTTCAACTTCTATGCAAAATATCAAAATAAGAGCCACCTTATTCTAGGACAGATAATGCATACCAAAGAAGAGTTTATCAGAAAATCTAACATTAACACTTTCGAACAAGAGTGCCATGGTCACAAAATACGCCGCTACTTATACAACTTGAGACAAAAAAATGACATTCTTACTTACTTCTTACTTCTGTGTAGAAACCGTCTATAGGCTGTTGCCTCTTTGGTCCTTTTTTTTTAGTTTCCAGTCTTCTGTTACTCGCTTCCGAGAAATGCCAAGATAAGGATCAACAAGAGTGCCATGGTCACAATATACGCCGCCACTTATACAACTTGAGACAAAAAATGACATTGACAATGATTTATAAATATTCACTAAAACCTGGAAGGAATTGCGTTCACAAGGCTGAAATATCATTAAGCCCCAGAGACTAAGTTTTAAGGGGGCATAACTCAAGCAAAAATCAATGAACCATTAAATCCTTACTTCATGCATATCTACCAATTAAGGTAATAACATTCACCATGTGTCATTAGGATCCAGCCAGAATCTTAGGAGGAGTTGCGTTGACAAGGCTGCAATTTCAATAAGCCCAAAAGACTAAGTTTTAAGGGGGCATAACTCTGGCAAAAATCAATGAACCATAAAATCCTTCCTTCATGCACATTTACCAATTGAGGTGATAACATTGACCAAGTTTCATTAGGATCCAGCCAGAAACTTAGGAGGAGTTGCGTTGACAAGGCTGCAATTTCAATAAGCCCAAGAGACTAAGTTTTAAGGGGCATAACTCTGGCAAAAATCAATGAACCATAAAATCCTTCCTTCATGCACATCTACCTATTGAGGTGATAACATTGACCAAGTTTTATTAGGATCCAGCCAGAAACTTAGGAGGAGTTGCGTTGACAAGGCTGCAATTTCAATAAGCCCAAGAGACTAAGTTTTAAGGGGGCATAACTCTGGCAAAAATCAATGAACCATAAAATCCTTCCTTCATGCACATTTACCAATTGAGGTGATAACATTAACCAAGTTTCATTAGGATCCAGCCAGAAACTTAGGAGGAGTTGCGTTGACAAGGCTGCAATTTCAATAAGCTCTAGAGACTAAGTTTTAAGGGGGCATAACTCTAGCAAAAATCAATGAACCATAAAATCCTTCCTTCATGCACATCTACCAATTAAGGTGATAACATTAACCTAGTTTCAAGAAGATCCAGCCAGAAACTTAGGAGGAGTTGCGTTGACAAGAAAAGTGGACGGACGGATGGACGGACGGAGAAGATGACGCCAATATATGTCCGCCTCCGGCGGCGTATAAAACGAAAAACATTTAAGGGGTTCCAAAAACGTGTTGCAAAGGACAAAAGACAACTCGAAAAGTAGAAAATGTTTATGTTCTAGCATAGCAAATATTTAGGAAAAGAATATGCTGATCATCAGCATAAGAACTATTTAATTCATTTTCCCCTAAGCTTTCCCATATAGACACGTCAAAACTTGGTTTTGTTCGGGAAAAAGTTACATTGGCATACAACTAAATAATGCTGGTAAAATCTGTATTCAAAAGTGGTCTGAAATAGACATTGCAAATACAGTGTACAAGGATTGTTTCGGAAAGGGCTGATGGGACCTGCCAAAGTTTTTTCGTTCATTATCAATCCAGTGGGCTTAATCCTTTCACAAACAATACCTGGTTTTGGCGTCTCTAATAGAAAAGGTTTGGGAAACATTGAGGCAAAAGAAGAAAATGCTGATAACCAGCATTTCCTCATTTGCCTAAATATTTCATGGGCTATATATTGTACACAAATCACAATTTTCTGAACATCTATGTTGACGTCTTCAGCCGCTTTAACATAGGGTTCAATTTTATCAAATTAATATTGACGTAGTATCGGACAAACAATAGTATCTCGTCGGTGTTATTCTAAAAGTCCACAACTACAACTAGATTGAAGCTGTAGTTATGAGATTTTTGTAACAACACTGACGGTTTATCAAACCATAACCGTAAACCAAGACTGTTTTTAGCACAAAATTCATTTCTATTGAACCACCCTATAATCTTGATGTTCGGGAAAGGATTAACCCTTTCCCAAACAAGACCTGGTTTTGACGTCCTTAATAGAAAATGCTTGGGAAAACATTGAAACAAAAGAAGAAAGTGCTGGTGACCAGCACTTTCTCCTTTTGCCTCAACATTTTCTTGGCTATAACATGCACATTTTCTCCTTTTGATATAATTTATTTTGTCGTCTCCAACCCATTTGAATTTGGACCACCCTAAAATGTTGTCTTTTGGGAAAGGGTTAAGGTAAGGGAGATAATGTAATGCTAAACTATATCAAGTAAGACAAGAGTTAATGATCAATTATCAATGGCAATGAATTTTGTGATAAAAATAGACTGGGTTTACAGTTATGTTTTATAAATCGTCTGTGTTATAAAATCTCATAGGTACGGATTGAATCGGTCTCAAATTCAGAAACGGAGCAAAGAGTATCTTGGAAATATTCCAGTGAGTTCATATGAGAAGTTTCATCCAATTTGGTCCAAGAGTTAATGAGATCTGGCTTCGGACGGACGGAAGCATGGACAACGTGACGACTCTTCCCCCCCATTTTTTCTTTTCTTTTCTTTTTTTTTTTTTTTTTGGTGAGCATCAAAACGGCATTCAGAGCAAAGTCATAAAATTCTTTATATTCTTTATTTAGAATATTTTGTACAGAATCATATTCCTTGAAAATATACCATACAGCGGCATGTAGAGAAACATGCCAATATTGATTCAAGTCAGTCTATACCCCAGCTTAACCTGTTACCAGACAACACATTTTTTACTATTCCAATTTAAAAGGTGTTGCAGAGGACAATTTCAACATGATAATATTTGTCTGTCTGTTTTGGGCTAGAAAACATTGTGGTAAATGAAGAAATTGCTTGTTAAAAGCAATTTCTTCATTTCCAACAATGTTTTCCCAAATATTTTTCTTGATGGCACCAAAAAGCGTCACTGTGTGGAAACAAGTTTAATTCATTAATAATCTGTAATGGCACCTTTTATAGTAATTCAGTCCAAAACTTCTCTAGATTGTTACCAGACGGCAACATTTAAACAGGTCCAAATTCAAATATGATGCAGACGACAATTTAAAGTCAATAAAATTACAAATTTTGGGATCTTTTTGGTAGAAAACATTGTGAGAAATGAATACATTGCTTGTCAGAAGCAATTTCTTCTTTTTCCAAAATGATTTCCCAAGCCATTTCTGGCGAAGAAGTCAAAAAGCATCACTGTGCAGTAATGGTTTAATAATGAGACTGTAAGTTTTCATATCTCAAAACCTACCCTTTCTGGGAAAAGAATTTTTTTTTGCTAAAGTAAAACAAATGAACAATCCATTCATTTCACATAAGATATATGTGCATGATCATTCGAATAAACAATCCATGGGTTCATGCATAGGGGTTTTGTTACTGCTGCAGCTTTAGTCATATTTATGATATCATCTAATAAAGAAGGTTTTCAAAAGAATTGAGAGAAAGGAAGGGCATGCTTTATCTATAATTTTCTCCCTTTCTATCAGTACTCTCCATATTTTGGTATACAAGCTTTATACATGAAAGATTTTTTTCAATTCGGACCAGTGAAAAGTTTCAGATTGAAAGGCTTTTTTATGCCTAATTCTATTTGAAATGGGTGTTGTTGAACCCAAACATGCCACCAATCATGTCTCTCAACCATTTAACCTATTCTCAAAGGACAACAAGAGCTTCGCAGAGCGGCGCATATACGCCCAAGAGGGGCTTGTCAGTAAAAAATGGCCATTTTTCCAATTCAAGGGCAGATAATTCAAACATGAAAAGTTATCAAAATTTTGTTTGCATAACAATACACCATAGAGATTCATTGTGGCTAGTTTGATTAAATTCTGGTTGAAACTGTAGAAGTAGCGTACAGGAGAAAATGGGCATTTTTGAGAAAATGGGCATTTTTCCTTAAATTCAAGGGCAGATAATTCAAGAACGAAAACAGTTATCTAAATTCGGTAAGCTGTGTGCACAACTAGACACCATGGAGATTTATTGTGGCAAGTTTGATCAAATTCTGATCAAAACTGTAGGAGGAGTTGCGCACACAAGAAAAAGGGCATTTTTTTAATTCAATGGCAAATAATTCAAGAACGAAAAGAGTTATCTGAATTCCGTAAGCAAGGTGCACAATTAGACACAATGGAGATTTATTGTGGCAAGTTTGATCAAATTCCGATCAAAACTGTAGGAGGAGTTGCGCACACAAGAAATTGCTAATGGACGGACGGACAGACGGACAAGTGGGGCAATAACATAATATGACCCTTCGGGCGTATAAAAATTTAGACTGTTCCAATTGTTAACAGATGTCAAATAAATGCTAGCTTGCACTTCCTTCTGTCACAGATTTTAATTCTTCTTCTGTGTTTAATTTTTCCTGTACCACATTTAGCCCTTTATCACCATCTCCAGTTTGTTTATTGTCATCAACATGTCCATTTTCACTTGACATAGTTTCAGAAGAGGTATTGTCTTGTACAGTTGTTGTTGTTGTTGTTGTTGTTGTTGTTGAGTCACAATCTAGATTTGATGAACACTGTTGTTTATCTGTTTCTTTATTGTGGACTAAACTTTGATTTTCCGATGATTTACTGTCCATGAAAGATTCACTTGACTTTTTTAATGCATTTAAAAAGATCTCCGTTTCCTGAAAAAGGAAAATTTGTTTGTGAAACATTGTAGTCACTTTAAACAAAATATAACACATAAAATAAGTAGATCTAGATCTATTGCAATTTTTCTTAAAATTATGATTACTGGTAAATCAGAGTTGCTAAACTGTATACTCCTTCTACAGATTGAAAGAAAGAATTCAGGCATGAAGTTGGTAAGGAAATGTTTTAAATATTATTGAGATGAATATCAATTTCATACTATTCCCTTTAAGTTTATCAATAAGCCCCAATCATTCATCAACTCATGTCACATTATATGAAATAAGAATTGTTAATGCTAGGCTCAGAATTGGTTTCATGAAAAAGTTAAAGTTGTCACCGAGTGGTTTGTTACCCATATGCCACCCATGTGGTGGATCTTTAAAAATCAGCAGATAAAAAATATTGACAAGCAACTAACATTTTGGTAGACTATCAATAACTTTTTTATCAGCTGATTTTTAAAAGATGCTACACATCCAACATTTCCCATACATTTTCTGACCTTCTCTGTGTGAAACCTTTTTCAAATCTGTCAAGTATTAACCCTTTCCCAAACAAGACCTGGTTTTGACGTCCCTAATAGAATAGGCTTGGGAAAACATTGACGCAAAAGAAGAAACTGCTGATAACCAGCAGTTTCTCCTTTTGCCTCAATATATTCTATGCCATATTTTACACAAATTCTAACTTTAATAACTTCTATTTTGTCATTTGTGTCTGTTTTTGAAGTCGGTCGCCCTAAAATTTTGTCGTTCGGGAAAGGGTTAACAGAATTATTGAAGATTACTGTAATTGTTGTGTCACATGATTCCCCACATCAGCACCATGTATATCGTTCAATGCTGCCTACCAGAGAGCCAGAAATATTCTGGGATCAGCATGAAAACGACTGACTTATGGGCAACAGATAAGCGGTGGAGAAGATATTCTAATTTTTTCTATTTCAAATCAAAATCCTATGTTGTGGGTACTCATTTGAATTGTCTCAATGAGACAATTCAAAAGAGTACCTACAAAATAAGGTGTGATTAACATTAGGTGAAATATCTCATTTAGAAAAGCCATCATCTCTTATATCTAAAGCTCTGGGGTCTGTTTCATCAAAACATTTAAGACGTATTTTTGACTTACCGACGACTTACGACAAGTTTAGGGTAAGAAAAGCGTATCGCTATTCTATCAAAACCTTGGTTATGCGATTGTTGTTTTAACCCTTTCCCAAACAGCAAAATTTTAGGGTGATCCACTTCAAAAACTGCCACAAATGACAAAATGCATGTTATTAAAGATAGTATTTGTGTAAAATATGGCACAGTAAATATTGAGACAAAAGGAGAAACTGCTGGTTATCAGCAGTTTCTTCTTTTGTTTCAATGTTTTTCAAAACCAGGTCTTGTTTGGGAAAGGGTTAAGCGATTTTTAAGACATTGGTAAGTCAAAAGTACGACTAAAATGTTTTGATGAAACAGGCCCCTGGACTTACTGTAGATCTCTTTTCTCTCAATCTGAGTTTTTCATCCTGTAAGTTTTTCTCTCTGTCCGTCTCTTTTTCCACATCAAAAGTGAACACTTCCAGCTCTGGTAGCCATTTCAACATACTGAAAATAAAGTGAACCTTTTCCTAACAGCACAATATTTTTTTAACCTTAATGTCCACTCAGAAAGCGTTGGAAAATATTGAGGCAAAAGAGGAAAAAGCTGATCATCAGCATTTTCCCCTTTTACCTCTACTTTTCATAATGGCTCTTTCAATAGTTAGGAGACACGCGCAAAATCTTTGTAGACAAAATGTTCAACCTTCATTAGACCTCCAACAGTACAATGTAAGTAATACTAGATCTAGTAAGCAACTTGCGTATATGAATCTACAGTTAATAAAAAAAATTGACTTAATTGAAAGATACTTCATGATGTATTTCTATAATGTGCAGAAAATGTGTTTGTGAAACACAAATGTCACTGAAAATCTTTTTAATAAATTCGCCTTTATGATTGACCTGAACCATACTATCAAAGGATGCACATCACGGATATAATCCTATAGTTCAAAGTTTATAACTATTTGACTTGTATACAAACACTATACTACTTGTTGTTGAAAATGACCCAACACAAACACTTTCTTTTTCGAGAATAAATGAGTAAGGACATTAATTTGCTCATATAACTCACAATAAATGGTTTGGTAAATGTTAAAAGTGTGTATATTGGTTTTAGTGCTTGTATACAAGTCTACAGTTATAAACTTTGAGTTATACATATCAAATGTTTTCACAAAAAGTTGTGCAGACAGACAAACAAAAGTAACTCAATATGGTGCATAATAACACCAGTTAACCTCGCAAGTTCACACATTCTTACCTGAATTCCTCTATTTCTGTTTTATAAATTTCAGACAAAATATATTCTTCTTTGAAATCACTGGTCTTGTTCTGAAATTCATAAGGACACAATGAGATTGGCGGTAAAATGCAAACAATTCATTTAGGCAGCAGAAGTTCACGTTTAGTCCTAGTATCCCAAATGGCAATATCTTAAGCTGGTCAAAATTGGAAGCGGTAGCAGACTGCAAAATCGAAGTTAACTCCTGCAGAAAATCTGCATGCTTAAATATAGAAAGCCTTTAAGGAAAAGGAGAAAATTTTCTCCTTTTCTTGAAAAGTTTTCTAAATCAATAACAGTTTGAGTCATCAAAAGGAATCACAGTTTGCGAAAGATTTAAAGGATTAGCTTCTTCATTAAGTATTTCAAACAGCATTATTATTTCATTAAGAAGATTGATTGAATGGGGGTTAATGCCTCTTTCAACTGCTATGGTCATGTTGCAATGACTGGAACACCTAATCAAAGATCCTGTCACTTCTCTCACCAGTATAACCACAACATCCTTTCCAAGCCTCTAGCTGCTTGCCCACAGAGGTTTACTATCATCCAATCATTGGTAGAAGACACATGTCAGAAAGAGTGTTTGCCGTGGCCCAGGATCAAACTCGGGGCCTCATGAGTGTAAGATTGATGCGCTATCAACTGCATTATTGTCCCCACCTTTAATTAAGTGCACAATTACACTAAATCTTTATGAAACTAGAACTGTCGCAAAGCGGTCGAATACCCCCCACTAGGGCCTTGTCACTGAAAAAGTGCTATCGGTCAAAAGGTTCTAGACTTAGAGCATGGAAACAGATTTTAACCTTGGTGACCCCAAAACAATAGGGCACCTCCTTGGGTCATGGGCAACAACTGTGTAAAGTTTCATGATTCTAGGTCAAACGGTTCTTGAGTAAGAACACAGAAACGAAATTGTAAATTTTGATAACTCTGAAACTAATGACTGGACCAAGATGAAAATTGCAGGTGCACAACTTCATATGATAGGAAACATCCTGATAAAATTTCAGAAAAATTGGTCAAAAACTGTGGGAAAAGAAGAGGACACAAGATTATGTCCATGGACGGACGGACAACCTGATTCCAGTATACCCCCAGTAACTTTGTTGTGGGGGGTATAATAAAGTCATAAATGCTGTATTTGATCAGAAAAAATCTCAAAACTCATGTGACATGATGGGAAATATTTAGGAAAGATGAGAAAGTGCTGGTAATCATTCACAAATCTATTACAACACTAAGTTTAACCAATTACCAGATAGCAAAATTTTAGACATGTCCAAATTTAAAGATGTTGCAGACAACAATTTCAAATAAATGAAATTTTATGTTTTTGGTCTTTCTTGGTAGAAAACATTTTGGGAAATGGAGCAATTGCTTGTTACAAGCAATTTCTTCATTTTCAACAATGTTTTCAAAAGCATACATCTTGTCAGCCCATGGGAATGGGTTAAGTAACATACCTTTATAATTTCGAAGTCAATATGTCTATGATCAACACCAAACCTGTCATTGTAACTATTGTAATGCAGCTGAAAATATTCATAGAAAATACATTGTAACATTATTATAACTCTCTTTATTGCCAGTTTTTAAAACTCTTATCATAATTACTAAGCCTTTACAAGCATATTGTCCTCAGTCCAAAATCCAGGGAACAATATTATCAACGATCTTACGACCACGTTTTTGTGTAAACTGTGTAACAAAACATCTGATTGCACGACAAATCTGATTGGGCCTATCAGGTTTGTTGTTACAAGTAATTGCGCAAAAAATAATCATACCATATGGATCATATGGACCCAGGTTTCTTATGCATTGCACTTAAACTTATTTTTCACAATTTATTACCTGGTAAAAATTTCTAGTCAATGGTAAGACAAAGAAAGATCTTTTTTGTTAACCCATTACCAGAAGATATTGCCAATGACAATTTCAGATGACTAAATTTCTTTCTGAGTGGAAAACATTAAGGAAAATGTCACAAGCAATTTCTTCATTTCCCATAATGTTTTCCAATGCCTTCATCTTGTGGGGCATCAAAAATGGTCAATATGTGGGAAAGTATTACCAGACGACAACATTTTCGGGTAGTCCATTTTGAAAGAAGTTGCAGACGACATTTTCAATTTGATGAAATTCTGAAATTTTATAACTTTTTGGATAGAAAACATTGTGGGAAATGAAGAAATTGCTTGTCACAAGCAATTTCTTCATTTTCCACAATGTTTTCCAAAGGATTTATCTAATGGGGAGTCAAAAGGTGTCACTGTGTGGTAATGTGTTAATCAAGATTGAATGAGTATATCATCTGGTAATGCTGTCCCCAAAGAATTCCTGATTCACAACATATATTTATTGAGTTTTAATGGACTTTTATGCCACTTTCAAAAGTTTTATTTGTCAAATTTACTCAAACATCAATCCTATCTGAAAAACTAAATGGATAAGTTAGTTCAAAAGAGTTGTAAAAGCATGTAAAATCTTTATTGTCATTGTATATGCAAAACCTCGTATGTCGACTTTTGCGACTTTCAAAGTACAAACTTGTAAGTCAAGTTAAGACAATTCATGCAGGTTTAGTGATATATATTTACTATTCAGTATCATTGACACATCATATGTGAACAATATGTCCAATTTTCAAGTACAACCCTTCATTTTCGGAAAAGTTATAAAACCTTTTTCTTCAGTATAAAATTTTCCAAAAAAGTGATACAAGGTTTTACATTAACACCGACAATTTGCATTTACAACCACCTTGCACTAAACCCTTTCCAAACCTGCAGAAATTTGGACTGTTCCAAATTGAAGAAGTTGAAGACAACATTTTCTAGTAATTAAAATTTTACAATCAAATTACTCTCTGGGTAGCAGACATTGTAGGAAATGAAGATTGCTTATTCAACAACTTTTTCCAACCTTTTTATTGCGGCCTGCAAAAGTGTCAATGTGGGAATGGCTTATTAATGTTAACATACCTTTTCTAGCACCAACCCTAACCCGGGAACTTTTGGAAGACAAATCTGTAACAGATAAAAAGAAAATATTTAACGAAGTTAAGGTATTTCTAAATATGACATTAACCCTTTCCCAATCAAAACCAGGTTGCTTGGTGAGGACTCCCAAAAACCAAACGATCACTCTCTATAGTGATAAGGCCAGCACATCCCCTTTTCTAACCAATAACTGGTTATAAATTGTACTGCTTAGTTTACCAGTAGCAGCTCAGGAGTCAAAGTCTTCCTTGAATTTCAGTAATCAAATCTATCAAACAATCCTTTTTTTTTTACAAGATTTCACATTAATCCTAAAATCAAATATTTTCAATTGACCAAAACCAGGAACAATATGCTTTTCAGACCTTGAGACTACCTTAGCCATAAAATTTTAAAATTCCCTGATTTTTCCCTAATTTTTCCCATTTTTCTAATTTTCCCTGACCCATATAAAAATTCCCTGACTTTTCCAAAAATATTTTCAAGACCTTTTTCCCTGACTGTGGAAACTTGGCTCTATTAGGAACATCAAAAACAGGTTTTGTTTGGAAACAATTAACGGTATATTATACCTTGTCATAATTAAAAGTTTTCTGTATAAACTCCTCATCAACATAGCCCTTTAACACAGCAATCACAGTACCTGGAAAATATTGTTAGAAAATCAATTTGAGCTGGAATTTGGAAACAGAATCCTTAACCCATTACCACACAGAGACTCCTTTTGACTACCCACAAGATAATGGCTTTGGAAAATATCGTGGAAAATGAAGAAATTGCTTGTGACAAGCAATTTCTTCATTTCAAACAATGTTTTCTGCGTAAAAAGACAAAAAAATGTAATTTTTATTCACTTGAAATTGTCATCTGCATCTTCTTTGAATTTGGACTAGATCTAGTCTAAAATTTTGCTGTTAGGTAATGGGTTAAAGCATTTGATAATATGGATCCAGATCAGCCTATGCATATGCAAATTCTATTCAAGATCCATGTTGTTCACTTGTAGTTTCTTCAGAATATGAAGCAACTCTCTAAGAATCCTGATTAATTTGCACTTAACCACAGGTTGATTTAGACACATGGTAGCCTCAAATGCTTTCGAGGCCTTCTAACAGATCCCAGCTCATTTTTAAGTGTTTCTCAAGCAGCAAAATAAGTACCTCAAAGTACATTAAACCCACTCCCACATAATGACTTTTTTTGATGCCCTACAACATAAATGCTTTGTAAAACATTGTGGACTAGAAAGACCTGAAGGTCTTGAGTCGCTCCACAGGCCTGAATTTCTTTTAATATCAAATCCAAGTTTTGACTCGATTTTTGAATACTTATGGTTCTTACAGCAACAAGAGGACCATGATGGTCCTATATCGCTCACCTGAACCAAAATGATATGAGCCACTGTTTTGTTCAATTCAATTGGTATTTAAGACTGAAAACAAACTTATGGTCAAAAACATTGTGTCAAGTTTTCTTTTGATTAGTCACTATTTGAGATTTTTAGAGTAAAAGTTTGAATGGCAGATAACTATTCTAATTATTCTATAATTCATTTATCCAAGATCTTATCGTAATTAATATCATAATCCAAATTTCGTCTTGATTGTTCATTCGAAACAGCAATTTTGTCAGATTTAAGGGCACATGCATGACTGACCACTTTCTCATTTGATTGCAAAAAATTCAGCTCATGCAAGGTCTTACAATCAGCAGCATAGTGCCAAAGTATTGTCTTGGTTGATCAATAATTGTATATTCTAGGGTGTAAAAAGGGTCGAAAACAGTCAAAAACAGCAATTTTGTCAAATTCAAGGGCACATACCGTATTTCACCTTATAGACGCGCCCTCCCTAATAGACGCGCCCCCACTATATTTACAATCTCGGAAGCCATTGGACACCCCTCCCACCTTCACCCGACCTTACCTTGACTGTAGAGTAGACCGTAGAGTAGACGGTAATGACAAATTCCAAACTCAAACTCCACCAAACTTCATCTTTGTGATGATCATACTTGTGGAAAAACGCTTTATCTCAACAAGTAAAGCGTCTTATAATAAGGTATACGGCTCGGGTAATTGATTGAATAATTCAATTATGGTTATCCCTCTCTAGGTAGAATTGAAATTCATCCGGCCCCGGTACGAGCATTGATAAACCTTCCTTTATCATTCCCCTTGCAGAGTGACCGTTTATGCAGTTTATTTCAAAGCCCCGTAAGAGGTCGCGTTTGATTTGTAAATTAAGAAGTGGAAAGCGAATTGATAGTACGCACACAAATGAAAAATAAATCATTTTTGCCGAAAATGAATTAATGAATGTGGACAGATACCACGGGAAGTATGTTTTATATTATTTTGTGAAGAAGAAGAAGAAATCAAAACATTCCGATAACGAAAGTAGAACACACCCGCCTTTTCGAGACAAAGGACCATAATGCAATGCAGGGTAGAGAAGATTAGTGTTGATCTGATAGTGCTTTGAGAATCTTAAAATACATATCGTAACACACACCGGGTACATGTATAAATCAGCGGAGACGAAGCGATATAGACTATAGACTGGCAGATAACTGTAGACTGGATGACCTTACGCGACGGGATATCGCTTCGATTTATATGTGTACCCGGTGTGTGTTACGATATGTATTTTAAGATACTCAAATCACTTTCAGATCAACACTAATCTTCTCTACCCTGCATTGCATTATGGGATTGTATTGTTGATTTACCCTTTCTTATTTACATTCAGCGAAGCAGTTCAAAATTCAGGAAAAGTGGTACAAAATAAGCGCGCCCCCTTGGTGTTTTGCATCGCGCCGGGGCGCGTCTATTAGGTGAAATACGGTAACTCTTGACTTTCTGGTACAATCAGACCAAAAATCAAACTTATTTGAGACTTTATGGTCTCCAACATTGTATCTAAGTTTTGTCTTGATTGGTCAATATTTGTAGATTCTAGAGAGTAAACAAGGTCGAAAACAGTCGAAAACAGCAACTTTGTCAAATTCAAGGGCAAATAACTCTCGGCTTTCTAAACAGATCTGACTGAAAATCAAACTCATCCAAAATTATATAGTCCCAAACAATGTGTCCAAGTTTTGACTTGGTTGATCAATAATTGTAGATTCTAAGAGTGTAAACAGGGTCGAAAACAGTCAAAAACGGCAATTTTGTCAAATCCAAGGGCACATAACTCTCGACTTTCTGGTTCAATCTAACCAAAAATCAAACTAATTTGAGATCTTATGGTCTCCAACATTGTGTCTAAGTTTTATCTCGATTGATATATAATTGTAGATTCTAGAGTGTAAACAAGGTCAAAAACAGCCGAAAACGGCAATTTTGTCAAATTCAAGGGCACATAACTCTAGTCTTTCTGGTCCGATCAGACTGAAAATCAAACTCAACCGAAATCTTATGGTCCCCAACATTGTGTCCAAGTTTTGTCTTGATTGATCAATAATTGTAGATTCTAGAGTGTAAACAAGGTCGAAAACAGTTGAAAACAGCAACTTTGTCAAATTAAAGGGCACATAACTCTCGTCTTTCTGGTCAGATCAGACTGAAAATCGAAGTCATCCGAGATCTTATGGTCTCCAACATTTTATCCAAGTTTTGTCTTGATTGATCAATAATTGTAGATGCTAGAGTGTAAACAAAGTCAAAAACAGCATTTTTTGACATTCAAGGGCAGATAACCCTTTCGTTTGCAAGCGCGCTTTAAAGCGCGCTTCAGGCACGCTTATACTGTATAGGGGGGCATTGGATTTTAAAAGCAATTTTTACACTGTTAAAGTTATCATGACACCGGATATTGCGCAATATTGTTATGTTCTCGAAAAATTTGAAGAAAAACAAAGTTTTTTGGGTTTGTTTGAGCTGAAACGATAGCCAGGAGGGTTCAGTATTCTGCAGAAGAGGTCCGGCGAATCATCATGTCAGTGCAGGACGATGATGATAGCGATTACCCTGATTTTTTTTGGGGAAAAAAGGTGATTTGAACATTAGAAAAGTTTCGGCGACTTCGAATAGTGACTCTGATAGTGATTCCAATAACCCTAAACCAAATCCAGTTCCAAATCGTAGGGGTGGGGTGGTCGGGGGTTGTTGCTGGGGGGCTGGTAGGGGTCGTGGGGCTATGTAGAGGTCGAAATTTTGATGAGATGTAAATTTTCCATCAGTTACTCATTATATTGGGAAAGGAAATTGAATAACCTTTCCAATGATATATAGGTTTATGGGTGTTCTGCTAGTAAAAACTATTTATTATGCATGTTTATACACGAAGTGCTTGGAAATAAGGAAAATAGTCATTTCTGGAAAATAATTCTGCAAACGAAAGGGATAACTCAGCACATTCTGGTCCGATCAGGCCCATAATCGAACTCATGCGAGAACTTATGCCCATACTCACTTTGACCAAGTTTGATCAAGATTGGCCATCTTTTGTGGATGCTAGAGTATAAACACCAAATTGTTGACAGACGGACAGACAGACGGACGGACGGACGGACGACGGACATTGAGTGACCACAATAGCTCACCTTGAGCACTTCGTGCTCAGGTGAGCTAAAAACAAAGTCAAAAGCAGCAATCATGTGGTCAATGCGAAAAGAAAGTAAATGATTGACTAATATTTTAGGGATGTTAGAGCAATAATAAAATTGAAAACTGTGATTTTGCCAAATTCAAAGACAAATAATTCAGTATGTATATTTAAAATCAAATCTAAAATTAAACACATGCAAGATGTTATAGTCACTATCATTCTGTTCAAATTTTGTCTATATTAGTCAATATTTGTGGCTTCAAGAGTGGAAAAGGTGTCGCAAAACTGAAATTTTGTCAGTTTCAAGGGCACATAACTCACATTGTAACAGTGTGATAATGTTGAAAATTACACATAAGCAAGACCTTGTTGTCAACAAGATTTTTTCCAAGTATCATCTTGATTGGTAAACATTTGTGGTTGTTAGAGTGAAAACAAAGTCGAAAATGGCAAATTTGTCAAATTCAAGGGCACATAACTCATGATGTAAGATTCCGATCAAGCTGAAAATTACACCCAGGCAGCATATAATGCTTATATATATTATGTCCAAGTTTTGTCTTAATTGGTTAATATTTGTAGATTTTAGAGTAAAAATAAAGTCAAAACCAGCAAAATAGAGCTGAAAATGGCAGTTTTTGGCAATTTCAAGGGCACATAACTCATGATGTAAAATTCAAATCAAGCTGAAAATTTTCCCAAGGCAAGATCTTGTAGTCAGCATGATTCTGTCAAAGTTTTGTCTTGATTGTTCAATATTTGTAGATTTTAGAAGAAAACTAGTCAAAACCTGCTATTTTTGACATTCAAGGGCAGATAATCCAGGTTATACTGATTCAATCCATATTCTATGAAGGAATCTGAGAGAGGGTCACCTAAGGATCATTCCTGTGAAGTTTGGTTGAAATCCATCCAGTAATTTTTGAGAAGAAGATTTTTAAAGAAAAAGTTTACGGACGGACGGACGGACGGACGCACGACGGACACACCGCCATGACAATAGCCCGCTGGCCTAAAAGGCCAGTGGAGCTTAAAATGAATAAATTACTTGTCATGAGCAATTTCTTCATTTCCCACTATGTTTTCTACCCAGAAAGGAGAAAAAATAAGAATTTACTTCATCTGAAAAATTAATCTTCAACATCTTTTAATTAGGACCAGTGAAACATTTAGTCATCTGGCAACAGATTAATTATTAGGGATCTGGGATAAATACATCCTCAGGAGCTTAGTTTATTTCTTAACTTAACTAGCGTCCAAATTTAAATTTGGGCCAATGTTAAATTTGTTGTCAAAAAGGTAGGCATGGAAATTTATATGAATGAGTAGAGAAGACTAATATAGCAACTGGCTTTACAACCATTTTTCTGATCTGGTGCAACATGAACCATTGGTCTTTTCAAGTACTGCTTGCACGCTTTTTGTCTAAAACACATGGCCACCGCAGTAAAAATTAATATCGACTGGAAAATTGCAATGATCACCCACCTAGACCGCGTTATTCCATGCAAAAATTTGCCATTCATTCGAAATCCAATCGCAGTGATGCGTGGAAAAAGGCAAAAAACATGCAAGCTGTATTGTACCGAGATAACACAGGTCTCTATGCTTTTTCAATAATGTACAGTGACCAAATTCATAGGTGTTGTAGACTACAAAACTAATCTGATAGTCAGCTTTTTATTCCTTATCTTCAATATTTTCCAAAGCTTTAAGTAGCCTTTAACACTCTGACTCAAGGAGTTAAATTAAATTCATGTTTAGTTTGGGTAAGAATTATAAATATCTGTACTTACCAACCATTTTTCTAATCTGATGCATCATAAAACTTTGACCTTTCACAGATATTACACAAAATTCTACACCTTCACGGATAAACGGTGTTCTACACTGGAAAGAAAACAATCAAAGTTTTAAGGTGTTTTTTAATCCATTACTGTACAGTGATGCCTTTTGACTCCTTCACAAGAAAAGGCTTTGGAAAACAATGTGGAAAAAATCGAATCACCGACTCGGAAGTGTGTGTATGAAGAAATGTTAAAATAAATCCCATTTCTAAGCCGGAAGTAGCTACACTTCATAAAGTAGTTTTCGAGGTCATCCAAATGAACAACCATGGTAACTTGTGGGACTTGCAGGTTGTAATCATTCTAAAAAGAGAGGACACTGGAACAATCCGAACTGCAAGCAATGCATTTCAGTATCATTGTCGCTTCATTGTTGACATTAGTCACATACCAACGTTTTGCATTGTTGTTCTATTCTACTCTATTCATAGTCTGAAAGTAGTTCTACGACTTGCATCCAAGGTTAGATTCGACAAAATTTTCCGTGGTGTTCCAAATGGGGTTCTCACCTACCTCAAAATCTATAATAAATCTTTTGGCACTCTTATCTGAAGCTTTTCTGTAAAGAACAAAGTATGAAAAAATCTTAAACTTTGAAGCAATACAAAACAAAGTTGAGTCTGCTGAAAAAATCTATTGTTATTATCACAAAATAAGCATGTCTGCGTTGCAAAAAAAAACCTTGACTATATTTACGCCCCTTGCCAACAGCAAAGAGAAGTAGATAATACAATTCCTATTGATCCCAATACATAATTGATGTGAATAGGTAGTTTGAAAGCAAGTAAAGCTGTAACACTAGGGCTGATCTATCATACACAGATTGATAGAAAACATGGCAAGTATACTGAGCAAAAATGAAAACTTTACACCTACATTGCTTGTCATATTTCTTCTAAATACAACAAGTAAAGAAATCAAATGAATGTGCTTCGCATTGTTCATGGACTTGGTTGTGCCAAACACAAAACGTTTTGTTGATCTTAATTACAGGGATGAAAAACGGCCCCTTTAAGTGTGACAGGGGTCCGTTTTTCAGGTGTACAATTTTTACAGAAATTTTACAAAATTTAAACCCTCAGAAATCCGTGCAGAAGAATGCAAACCATACCAGACTGCACGGAGTGGTAGTCTGACAATTTACCAGTCAGAAAATGTAAAGACGCTTGCATAAAACTGTTTAAGCTTTTTAAAAAATGATGTTTGAAAAGCAGAATTTTCATTATGTTGCAAAGCTTGAAAATTTTATAATGCTATCTCCATAGGAAATTGAAATCGCTATTGCATGGACCTCTGGGAACAATCCTAGTCGAAAAAAGTGTCTAATAATCCCCTCTAAGGTCTGCATGATGTTTACACAAAAACAATCGAAAAGTGTGATAAATTTGTGAATATCAAACATTTTAAATTCCCTATTTGTTTATGTAAAAGGGAGATAATTCACAAAATTGACAGATTAGACCTTTATTTTAGAGTTTGCTACAAGTGATAAGAACTATTTTTTGTGTTTTTCTGGCAACCCGGACATGACAAATTTCGAAAAAATAGTGAATCGTTTCCTGCGCATGCGCATATGTGACGTTAGATGTAACTAGAACTGTCGCAAAGCGGACAAATACCCCCCACTAGCGCCTTGTCACTGAAAAAGTGCTGTAGGTCAACCGGTTCTTGACTTAGAGCACGGACACAGATTTTAAACAAAGTCCGATTGTGACCTTGACCTTTGACCTTGGTGACCCAAAAACAATAGGGCACCTCCTTGTGTCAAGGGCAACAACTGTGTAAAGTTTCATGATCCTAGGTCAACCGGTTCTTGACTTGGAGCACAGAAACGGATTTTAAACAAAGTCCGATTGTGACCTTGACCTTTGACCTTGGTGACCCAAAAACAATAGGGCACCTCCTTGGGTCAAGGGCAACAACTGTGTAAAGTTTCATGATCCTAGGTCAACCGGTTCTTGACTTAGAGCACGGAAACGGATTTTAAACAAAGTCCGATTGTGACCTTGACCTTTGACCTTGGTGACCCAAAAACGATAGGACACCTCCTTGGGTCAAGGGCAACAACTGTGTAAAGTTTCATGATCCTAGGTCAACCGGTTCTTGACTTAAAGCACAGAAACGGATTTTAAACAAAGTCTGATTGTGACCTTGACCTTTGACCTTGGTGACCCAAAAACAATAGGGCACCTCCTTGGGTCAAGGGCAACAACTGTGTAAAGTTTCATGATCCTAGGTCAACCGGTTCTTGACTTAGAGCACGGAAACGGATTTTAAACAAAGTCTGATTGTGACCTTGACCTTTGACCTTGGTGACCCAAAAACAATAGGGCACCTCCTTGGGTCAAGGGCAACAACTGTGTAAAGTTTCATGATCCTAGGTCAAACCGTTCTTGAGTTAGAGCACGGAAACGAAAAAGTCTACGGACGGACGACTGGACGGATGGACGGATGGACGGACGGACTGACAGACAGACAGACATGGTGAAACCAATATACCCCCCTCTACTTCGTAGGTGGGGGGTATCCTGATTGTGACCTTGACCTTTGACCTTGGTGACCCAAAAACAATAGGGCACCTCCTTGGGTCAAGGGCAACAACTGTGTAAAGTTTCATTATCCTAGGTCAACCGGTTCTTGACTTAGAGCACGGAAACGGATTTTAAACAAAGTCTGATTGTGACCTTGACCTTTGACCTTGGTGACCCAAAAACAATAGGGCACCTCCTTGGGTCAAGGGCAACAACTGTGTAAAGTTTCATGATCCTAGGTCAAACCGTTCTTGAGTTAGAGCACGGACACGAAAAAGTCTACGGACGGACGACTGGACGGATGGACGGACGGACGGACGGACTGACAGACAGACAGACATGGTGAAACCAATATACCCCCCTCTACTTCGTAGGTGGGGGTATAACTAGCTTTAAACGCATTAAGGGCCGTAACTCTGACATTAAAGGAGACAAGGCAATGAAATTTCAACAAAAAGATTGCTGAAAGCCTGGGAATTAACGTCAAAATATATTTCAGGCTTTTAGTTCGATACTTTTCCAGAAACAAGAAATCGAAATCTTGAAGTGTAAAGTTTTCATTTTTGTTCAGTATATATTCTCCCAAATTCTTTTTTCTTGAGCTTCAAAACTTGAGTAATGTAGATTTATACAATAATTTGTTTTCTACTTTTTTAAGTTTTTAATAATGAGCATTTCCTTGTATATGTATACAAAGGACATATTATTGTCATCGATAGGGATAGATATTGTGAGCATAGTGTGCTAATAACTGATAAGTTTATACCTATGTAGATAAAGTTTTAACACTGTGTTTGTCCGAATCCATATCAATGTTTACTTGATAAAATTTATTCATTTTATACTTACATGCCAGATGTATAGTTGTGGAAGTTATGGGTCCCTCTGAATAACTCTAAAACTTCATTAGCCCTCTCCAACTGATCTGCATCTATTCTATACTCTAGGTTGAATGGCTGAAATATAAATGCGACCCATCAAGCTAAAAAGGACCTATATGGAATTCCATAAAGTAAAATTTTATGAATAAGAATAAGAATAAGAATATTTAATAATGCTCAATTATACCCATTCGTGGGTTAAAGGCATACATTTAAACATACATAAACACACAAACACAAATGCAAAAACATCACTTACCCTTTCCAAAACAAGTACTGATTTTGACGAGCCTATTCATGGTATTAAGAACCCTTAAGAGAAAAGAAGAAGCTGATAACAAATTTCCTCTTCTCTTTTCAGGGTACATTTATATTTACAAAGACATTAGTAAATCTATTTGCCTGGAACATATTAATCATTGATCTTTAAACAATTGATATTTCGTTCATTGAAAGGGCTAATAAATGACAAACAATTAAATACATAACATACACATATGCTGCTTTATATGAAACATGTGTGTATGGGATAAAGCAACAAATTGCTGGAAGTCACAATTGGTTTGGAGTCCAAAACTTAAACAATTTGACATTCATGAATAAAAGACGCGACAGACTGCATAATTCGCACATTTTTGCTGTTTAACATTCTTGAAAACGTGACATTGTTATCATCACTGTGAATAAAGCCTGTTGTATTCAAATCTTCATGTAATACTTGTCTTTGAGCAGAATACTTAGTACAGCTAAATAAAAAATGCATTTCATTTTCTATCTTGTTACATGTATTACACAACCTCTGTTCTTCAGATTCACCATGGTATCTGCCTTGCTCAATTCTAAATCGATGCGCACTTATTCGAAATGAACTTAAGCATTTTCTATATCTTTTATCCGATAAAGCGTCAAGGTAAGGTTCAAATTTGAATTCAGATTTGAATAACTTATATGTCTGTAATTTTCTCATATCCTCGGTGTTTGAGAAGCGACGTTTCCAATAGGATACAAACCTATCTATTAGTTTGCGTTTAAACGCATCTAGGAAAGCATTTGGATTAAAAGAAAACTGATTATTCCAGATATGAGAGAATCCTAATTCTTGCAACTTAGTCTTCACAAATTGCACCCAAATTGCTTTATTACTGGAAGTATTTAATTGTTCTAAGTATGCCTTATTAAGCAATGAATCTTCACTAGAATTAATAGCATGTAACCAGAAATTAACAGAACTTGTTATGGTAGTTATCAGCATTGGTAATTGCCCCGGTTCACTCAAAACAGCAATATTACAGGCCTTTGAGTGTACTCCTAAAACATATTTACAAAATTTTATCAAAACTTTATCGAATTCGTCACTTCCTTTAACCGATAAGTCAAACAATTCATCTAATGTTTTGTTCTTAAAAGATGGTTTAAAAGCTGCCCAAATTTCACTTCCGTATAATAAGATTGGTTTCACGAGTGCATCAAATATTTTAAGTATAACAGATGGTTTCACATCCTTATCAAATATACTTTGTTTAACTGAAAAAAGAGCTCTCCTCGCTTTCTGACTTAGTGATTTTTCAGCAGCAGAAAATTTTGCTGTGTTAGAAATAACAACCCCTAAATATTTGTATTGCTTCACGTGTTCCAATTCCCATCCACCTACATAAAACCTATGTTCCTTCTGTAAACGACCTCCTCTAGTGAATGTCATGACTTTAGATTTATCTACATTTATTCTCAGACCCCACTTTTTACAATATTCATATACTCTATTTAGATTTTCTTGTAACTCTTTTTGTGATGTTGAAAGTAAAAGTAAATCATCTGCATAAAGTAAATGATTTACATGAAACATCAGATTTGCTTGGCATCAACCAGGAATCGCATTTGGAATATGATTAAGTAATGAGATTAGAAAAGCAATGCCGTTCAAGAAAATTACCTTCAAGTGAAAAGTTTTGATCATAGTCAGTCTATGTGGACTCAAAGACTGACTAGGGTCTATACTTTTCACACTTCCCAGAAGGTCCCTTTTAGCATGATGCATGGTGGGTCACAAATGTAAATCTTTAATGTCTTGATTTACCATTCACCAGTACCACCACAATATCCAAACCGAGCACCAGCTGCTCTCTCACATAGATAAATCGCACCAATTGATGAGAGACCAATGACTTTTGTCAAATGTTAGAATTTGACTTATCATTATTCAAAGATGTTGTAGATGGTAGTTTCAAGAGTATGAAATTTTACATCTTTTGCTCTCTCAGGGCGTCAACTCAAAATTTTGAAAAAAAATATAGTAATATAGGACAATTTGGAGCAAAAATATAGGACTAATATAGGACATTACTCACGGCCTCAACCTTCTAAAAAGACACATCAAATACCTTATGGGCCTTGACACACATGTCTCTAGGACAGAGAATATTGTGAATTTGTCAAAAATTCCCCTCTTTATTTCTCACTGAAACCTTGGAACATATGAAGCTAGAATATCACTGAAAGTGATCATACCCCCCAAAAGCGTTGTTGCACATCTACACTTAGTAATGAGTTCACATGTGAAGTTTGAATAAAATTGGTCCAGTAGTTAATGAGAAATAGAGTGGACAAAAAATTGAGAAAACGATCAACACTCATTAATTTTGATTTAAATGGCAATTTTCAGCAAAGGGCCATAACTCAGTCAAAAATCAATGAAACATCACAAGAATTTGACATGCACATATTTGAGAGCTACTAAGCATAACTATTAAGTCTTTTTGAAATCTGTCCATTAGTATCCGAGAAATTGAGCGGACAAGAAAATTCACTCAAGGGCCGTAACTCCGACACAAATCAATGGATCATGACAAAAATTTAATATGCACATCTCAACTTAGTAGTGAGTTCACATGTGATGTTTGAACAAAATTGGTCAAGTAGTTTATGAGAAATAGAGTGGACAAAAAATTGAAAAACCGATCAACACACGTTGATTTTGCGTTAAATGGCAATTTTCAGCAAAGGGCTATAACTCATTCAAAAATCAATGAATTGTCACCAGAATTTTATATGCACATATTTGAGAGCTACTAAGCATAACTGTAAAGTTTTTTTGAAATCCGTCCATTACTTTTTGAGAAATTGAGCGGACAAGAAAATTCACTCAAGGGCCATAACTCCGTGAAAAATCAATGGACCATGACCAAAATATACTATGCACATCTCCACTTAGTAATGAGCTCACATGTGATGTTTGAACAAAATTGGTCCAGTAGTTTATGAGAAATAGAGTGGACAAAAAATCGAAAAACCGATCAACACACATTGATTTCGCTTAAAATGGCAATTTTCAGCAAAGGGCCATAACTCAGTCAAAAATCAATGAAACATCACAAGAATTTTATATGCACATATTTGAAAGCTTTTAAGTAAAACTGTAAAGTTTTTTTGAAATCCGTGCATTAGTATCAGAGAAATTGAGCAGACAAGAAAATTCACTCAAGGGCCATAACTCCGTGAAAAATCAATGGACCATGACTAAAATATACTATGCACATCTCAACTTAGTAATGAGCTCACATGTGATGTTTGAACAAAATTGGTCCAGTAGCTTATGAGAAATAGAGTGGACAAAAAATCGAAAAACAGATCAACATACGTTGATTTTGCGTAAAATGGCAATTTTCAGCAAAGGGCCATAACTCAGTCAAAAATCAATGAAACATTACCAAAATTTGATATGCACATATCTAAGAGCTACTTAGCATAACTGTTAAGTTTTTTTGAAATCCGTCCATTAGTTACTGAGAAATTGAGCGGACAAGAAAATTCACTCAAGGGCCATAACTCTGTGAAAAATCAATCGACCGTAACCAAAATATGATATGCACATCTCCACTTGGTAATGAGTTCACATGTGAAGTTTGAATAAAATTGGTCCAGTAGTTTAGGAGGAATAGAGCGGACAAAAATGCTACAGACCGACAGACCAACAGACAAACAGACAGACCAACGGACAAGCTGACTCCTATATACCCCCCAAATTGAATTTGGGGGGTATAATAAGGTTATTTCATTGCACAGTGATTTTTTAAGTGTTCCAGAAGAGACCCATTGGCTAATGCTTCATAAATAAATCTCTAAGCTTAGTTTAGTAAGGCAAAGGAAAGTTTGTCACTGACATGATGACATCCTTCTTCAACTCTATGTAAATTCCAGAAACCTACAACATAGGACCAATTTTCATTGCATAATAATGATTTCAGGCATTTTCTAGACCATCATACACACAAAATTACACAGCTCTTTACTGGATATTCTGAAGAGCTTTGGAAAGTTGCCACACCTTGTATGTTGCAGTGGTGTTGGCAGTAACATCCTATGCAGTGGTTGCAGAAAGTGAGCCCAATAAGAAATGTAGTGGTATTAAAAGGCTCAAAGAGGATCAAAACTTCAGATGTGGCAATTTCACAGAAGACCCAGTCTGAGGTGCAGGTTGTGCAAGATAACACAGAGGTAGTGGCATCATTTTGATACCTTGGATACACACTTTCTGCAGTCAATGGATGTGATTCAGGCACAATGTCCAAAGTCAAAGCTGCATGGAAGAATTATAAGAGCTAATGCCAATCCTTACATCACCCCATCTAAATTATCGAACACCAGGCAAAATATCTTAAACCCTGTCTGGAGCTTGATGATTTATTCGAGTGAGACATAGCCATGATCTAATCCAATATTACAACATCTGAAGCATAGTGATTCAGTGATGATCAGACAGATTATGAGATGCAAAAGACCACCACAGGATATCTCCAATACCATCAAGCAAGCTCCAAAAACAGATTGAACTCTAAGATATGGAATGGAGCTTACTGGGAAGGAGGCTTAGATAGTATGGACATGTGGAGAGATCTAATAGGGTAATTAAAATAGATTTCTTCATGCAGGTCACTGGCATTAGCAGACCAGGAAAGCCCAAGATGATGTAGAAGCAACTATCAGGGAGGGACTGCAGAGAATGGAACTTATTAGACATTGACTCTCAAAAGAAAGACAGAAGGAGAGCATGAAAGAGGACAGCAATGCATGCAGCAAGATAGATGGAGGGGATGTCACAGAATAATGTGGACAATGCCTCCAATGAAACCTGGGAGAGAGTGAGTGTAGGCCTAATGGTATGGAAGAGTATCCTCTTTGTCTCTCTAAAATATGGGAACCCACAACAAAGGATTTTAATCAGAGCAATGAAATTTGACATTTCCTGGTAGAGTTCCATGAGACAATACAAGACCGAATTCAAATAGCTGAAGAGAGATAATTGTCCTGTTCATAAAATTCAGGAGCACACAAAATATAGCTATTTATTTTTCAAAAAAACATGCAAAGTATTAATTTCAAGTGTTGTGCTATGAGTTGATGCTGCATCAAAAATTTGAAAGATCTATGCCTTCTAAAGGATTTGGGAGAGAGAGAGTATTAAAGATTTCTCTCCATTTTTTTTCTTTGTAAAATCAGGGAACCATCAACATATCTGCTAATTCTCAACGCATAGTGATAATTTGAAGTATGCACAAATTCTGTTAGTATTCATAGTACTATATGTTGATTCTAATTTCTACTCACAAAATACTTAATTGAAGAACAGAACATGGTATTCAATTTCTCTCTTCATCAAAATTTTTAATCTGGACATCATTAATACTGGGCTAAATTTCAATTCATGGGTGTAATTTTAAATATGACACTAAAAATATAAAATGTTGTGCAAAATTTATAAAGCTAATGGTTTGTAAGGGGAAATTTTTTATAAGTGTGCACAGACAGAGACGGAAAGCTGGTGATCGAATACAATCTGGTATTACAATATTTTACAGATACATGTACTTCAACACGCTTCATTTTAACCTGAATCTGTTTTAACTTTTAAGCCTATTACTATCTTTATTTCTTCAATTTCTTTTCCTCACTATATTATCACATGAAAATATAGTAAAGGTGATGACTATATAGGACACCTTTTAAATATAGGACAATATAGGACAGTCATCAAAATATAGGATATAGGACAGAAGTTGATGCCCGGCTCTCTGTGTAGAGAATATTGTAGAAAATGAAGAAACTTCTTCTTACAAACAATTTCTTCCTTTTCCACAAAGTTTTCCAAAGTTTTATCTCATAACAGTGGTCAAATAATGTCATTATGTAGGAATTGGTTAACATTTTTATTGTTAATTCCTGAATATATTCAGTCGTTGGCTATCTATTCCATTACATCTTTAACCAATTACCAGCCAACAAAACTGAAGACTTTTCTCAATTCAAAGATTTTGCTGACGACAGTTTCAAGTCCATGAAAAGTTATAATTTTCAGTCTTTCTTGGTAGAAAACATTGTAGGAAATGAAAAAAATTCTTGTCACAAGTAATCACTTTATTTTTCATTACATTTTCCATAGCCTTAATCTGCCAGGGCATCCGAAAGCATCATTATGTGGAAATGAATTCACGAGTACAATATCCTAGGACAAGCAAGGAAATAAAAGGTTATTACGACTGATATGTTTATATGGTTTACAGCACAAAAATAACTAGAAATCTATCACTGAAGGTGATAAAAATACCCCCGCCACCACCTTTGTTCGGACAAGCGTTTTTGTTGATTTAGGAGCCATACTCAGAAATTGTCAATCCAATTTTATTGAAATTTGGTCCAATCAGGGGCCATAACTCAGAGAGTATCGGTCTGATTTCCATGAATTTTGCATCTTGCATATATACAGGTCCTAATGCATACCTGTGACAAGTATGAAGCAAATCGTTCATTAACTGTAGGAGGAATTGTCCGGACAAGCATTTTTGTCAAATCAGGGGCCATAACTCAGAAAGTGTCGGTCTGATTTTCATGAAATGTGCATCTTGCTTATGTACAGAAGTTAATGCACACCTGTGCCAAGTATGAAGCAAATCAGATAGTAACTAAAGGAGGACTTGTCAGGACAAGCATTTTTTGGTAAAATCAAGGGCCATAACTGAGAAAGTAATGGTCAGATTTTCGTGAAATGTGCGTCTTGCACATCTACAGGTCCTTATGCAGACATGTGCCAAGTATGAAGCAAATCGGAAAGTAACTGTAGGAGTTGGCCGGACAAGCATTTTTGAGTCAAATCAGGGGCTATAACTCAAAAAGTATCGGTCCGAATTCTGTGAAATTTACGTCTTGCACATCTACAGGTCACAATGAACACTTGTGCCAAGTATGAACTAAATCGGTCCACAAGTGTAGGAGGAGTTATCCGGACAAGCATTTTTGGTCAAATCAGGGGCCATAACTCAGAAAGTATAGGTCCGATTTTCAAGAAATTTGCGTCTTGCACATCTACAGGTCCTTATGCACATCTGTGCCAAGTATGAAGCAAATCGGACAGTAACTGTAGGAGGAGTTTGCCGGACAAGCATTTTTGGGTCAAATCAGGGGCCATAACTCAAAAAGTATCGATCCGATTTCCGTGAAATTTGCGTCTTACACATCTACAGGTCACAATGAACACTTGTGCCAAGTATGAACTAAATCGGTCCATAAGGGTAGGAGGAGTTATCCGGACAAGCATTTTTTGGTCAAATCAGGGGCCATAACTCAGAAATTATCAGTGCGATTTTCGTGAAATTTGCGTCTTGCACATCTACAGGTCCTAATGCACACCTGTGCCAAGTATGAAGCAAATCGGACAGTAACTGTAGGAGGAGTTGGCCGGACAAGCATTTTTGGGTCAAATCAGGGGCCATAACTCAAAAAGTATCGGTCCGATTTCTGTGAAATTTGCGTCTTGCACATCTACAGGTCACAATGAGCACTTGTGCCAAGTATGAACTAAATCGGTCCACAAGTGTAGGAGGAGTTATCCGGACAAGCATTTTTTGGTCAAATCAGGGGCTATAACTCAAAAAGTATCGGTCCGATTTGCGTGAAATTTGTGTCCTGCACATCTACAGGTCACAATGAACACTTGTGCCAAGTATGAACTAAATCGGTCAACAAGTGTAGGAGGAGTTGTCCGGACAAAGTTTTGGAGACAGACCAACCAACCAACCAACCAACCAACCAACCATCCAACCAACCACTGGACCGACAGGTTGATTCCAGTATACCCCCTCCAAACTTCGTTTACGGGGGTATAACAACAGCGTAGATTGTACAAATCTCTACACTTAATTTACTTTAGGTTAGTATAATTAAAATCAGAAAACCATACCTTATTTTTGTGTAGAAAAGCATATGTGGGTAGGTGATGGACAACAAAATAAATGTTGATAAAGATACAATTTGTGTACAATAAGGCACTGAAAATATTGGGGCAAAAGAAGAAAATGCTGGTTATCAGCATCTTCTTCTTTTGTCTCACTGTTTTCCCAAATCTTTTCTAATAGGGATGTCACAACCAAGTTTTAGAGAGGCCTAAAATAGCTGTTTGGATAGGGGTTTACTTTTTCTTTATCTTATCCTTGTGTATGAAATTACCTGTGGGTAGAACATAGATTGTACAAAATCTCTACAATTAATTTAAATTAGGTTGATATAATAAGTCAGATATACATACCTTATCTTTGTGTAGGAAAGCATATGTAGGTAGAACATAGATGTATGTTCTGGCATCACAGTGGTTCTTCGAGTTGAAGCCTTGTGTTGTTCTAAAACATTCTGCAATGTAAACAAACAAACAAACACTTAACCCTCTCCCAAACAAGACCTGGTTTTGACATCCCTAATAGAAAAGGCTGGGGAAACATTGAAACAAAAGAAGAAACTGTTGATAACCAGCAGTTTCTCTTTTTGTCTCAATATTTTCTATGCCATATTATACACAAATTCTATCTGTAATAACTTCTATTTTGTCATTTGTGGCAGTATTTGAAATGGATCACCCTAAAAGTTTGTCATTTCATGTTTGGAAAAGGGTTAACTAGAGTGCTGCAGTCATAATACATAATGCTTCTTTGCATCAAGTCTCTTTTATAAATGACACAGCATAACATGGAAAAGCCTGGACAACATGTTGATGGTACGGTGACTGTCAAAACCGAACATAAATGTAGGAGTTGTGCTAACGAGATGAGGACAGACTTATGCATAAATATACCATGTAAAAAGTTTAGCAACACTGACTTTGTTAATTGAAAAAATGTATTTTCTGTGATATTTATTTCACAACCGTTATATATATTTTAGCATATGCATTTACGCAGAATATTCATAGGTCGCTTTGTGGTAACGTTAAATATTGTGTTAGAAACATTGTCTTGACGTAAGTGAGGGGTCAAAATAAAAAGTTACAATAGAATTCGGTATCGACTGTGCGGCCATTTTCAAGCAAGAACAACCGTGAAAAGTTTTCTAATCCACTTAAATTGTTTGTACACAGTATCAACATTCACTACTTTATCAAGAGATTGAACGTCATTTGCGTCAGTACGATCACGCACACGTCTTCCTTAAATGCACCGTATGTGCTCTATGGGTGACAAATCTGAAAGAAATGGATGATAATGGGAGTCCATCAGTGTTGTATACGCTTAATTTGGCTTAAAGCATTTAGGACACTAGAAGACCTGAAGGTCTTGAGTCGCTCCACAGGCCTGAATTTCTTTAAATATTCAATCCAAGTTTTGATTAGATTGTTCAATAGTTGTGTTTCTAAGAGCAAAAAGAAAGTAAAACTAGATTGTACAAAACATGTGGTTCTTTGAGCAAAGAGAGTAAAACCCTGTTTGCCATTTGAGAAAGGGTAAAAGGAAACAAGAGAAAATTCCAGATCAGGATGATACTGGCAATGATCATTTTTCCTTCGACCAAACAGATCTAAACTATCATTGATTACTCCAAAATAGTTCATATTTCTAAAAATAGATTTCATTGTTCTAAAAATAGATTTGGGGAAATACCCTATTTATAAAATAACCAGAAAGCCCTGATTTTCTTGTAATTTCAAATCCAAGTTTTTACAAGATTTTTCAATACTTTTGGGTCTTAGAGCAATAACAAAGTAACTAGAAAGCTGAAAATACCTTCATATAAGATTTAATGGTTACCAAGATTTGTTTTGATTAGAGTGAATTTGACTGATCTAGTTTGATAATGAAGTCATAATTGGCAATTTTGTCAAATTCAAAGGCATATAACTGGGAATGTTATATTACTCTAAAGCTAAGAATCACACTAAAATAAGATCTTTGCCTCACTTACATTTTGTTTTAGGTTTTGACCTGATTGATCATTATTTGTGGTTGAAAAGAGAATGAAAATAAAGTTGAAAACTACAATTTGTCAAATTCAAGGGCAGATAAATCATGATTTACGATTCTAATGAAGCTGACAATTACATCCATGCAAGATTTTATGGACAATTAAGATTATAACAAAGTTTCCTGTTGATTGTTGGATATTTATAGTCGTTTGAGTAAAAATAAGGTCAAAAATGGTAATTTTGTCAATTTCAAGGGCACATAACTCATGATGCAATTTTCAAATCAAGCTGAAAGTTGCACCCAGGCAAGATCTTATAGTAACCATCATTCTGTCCAAGTTTTGTCTTGATTGGTCAATATTTGTAGTTGCTAGAGTGAAAACAAAGTAAAAATAAAGCCGAAAATGGCAATTTTGTCAATTTCAAGGGCACATAACTCATGATGCAATTTTCATATCAAGCTGAAAGTTGCACCCAGGCAAGATCTTACAGTCACCATTAATCTGTCCAAGTTTTGTCTTGATTAGTCAATATTTGTAGTTGCTAGAGTGAAAACAAAGTCAAAATAAAGTTGAAAATGGCAATTTTGTCAATTTCAAGGGCACATAACTCATGATGTAATTGTCAGATCAAGCTGAAAGTTGCACCTAGGCAAGATCTTATAGTCACCATCATTCTGTCCAAGTTTTGTCTTGATTGGTCAATATTTGTAGTTGCTAGAGTGAAAAAAAGCCAGAACAGCCATTTTTTAAATTCAAGGGCAGATAACTCCAGATTTTCTGATTCAATCAGAATCAATTGAAGGAATCTGAGAGAGGACCACCCAAAGATCATTCCTGTGAAGTTTGATTGAAATCCATTGAGTAGTTTCTGAGGAGAAGATTTTTAAAGAAAAAGTTGACGACCGGACGGACGGACGGACGCACGGACGGACGCACGCACGACGGACACAGCGCCATGACAATAGCCCGCTGGCCTGAAGGCCAGTGGAGCTAACAATACCAGTCAAGTCTGGTGCGTTCATGGTGTAGCGTCAGGGAAATTACAACGTATGTTCAACGTCAAGTAACCGTTCATCTGTGGAGACTATCACGGATGGTAAGTGTGGATACTCTATATTGAAATTCTTGTGGAAGCCACTCGTAAGTTTTGGTGTTGATAAGGAACATCTTTGCCGTGACGTAACGAAATTATGACGGTCATCTTCTCGTGGCCTTTCAGGGTGCCCACCCTTCATCTGGAATAAAATTCCCTGACTTTTCACTGACTTTTCCCTGACCAAAATTCATTTTTCCCTGACCTTTTTTCGCGTGAAATGGCCTCATTTCCCCCTAAAGCTGTCTGATCAATCCCCTATTTATTTCGATTTCTTACAATAACAATTCAAATGTGATGGTTGAACTTACTTGTATTAGTAGAATCCTTAAAATGCTAAACATTTTAAACATGATGAAGAGAAAAAGTTCATTTGTCCTGCTTGAAATAGTTAAAAACACTTTCTTTGGCAACAGTTGAAGTGTTAATACTTATGGTTGAAGTTATGACTAGAGCTTTAAAATGTACACCTCTTTACATAAGAGACAAGAGCTTCGCAAAGCGGCGCATATACGCCCGAGAGGGGCTTGTCAGTAAAATTGGCCATTTTTTCGATTCAAGGGCAGTTAATTCAAACATGAAAAGTTATCAAAAGCTTTTGTTTGCACAACAAGACACCATAGAGATTCATTGTGGCTAGTCTGATTAAATTCTGGTTGAAACTATAGGAGTTGCACACAGGAGAAAATGGACATTTTTGAGAAAATGGGCATTTTTTCTTAAATTCAAGGGCAGATAATTCAAGAACAAAAACAGTTATCTAAATTCCGTAAGCGGTGTGCACAACTAGACACCATGGAGATTCATTGTGGCAAGTTTGATCAAATTCTGATCAAAACTGTAGGAGAAGTTGCACACACAAGAAAATGGGCATTTTTTTAATTCAAGGGCAGATAATTCAAGAACGAAAAGAGTTAATTAAATTCCGTAAGCGGGATGCACAACTAGACACCATGGAGATTCATTGTGGCAAGTTTGATCAAATTCCGATCAAAACTGTAGGAGGAGTTGCGCACACAAGAAATTGCTAACGGACGGACGGACAGACGGACGGACAGACGGACGGACGGACAGACGGACAGACAGACGAGCGGGGCCACAACATAATACGACCCTTCGGGCGTATAAAAATGAGAAAGTCTTTGTCTTCCATAAACTGTTTCAAACAACTTTCTGTGAGCATTATTCTCATGAAAGTTGTTTTAAAGGACAGATTTACTTCCACCCCAACCTTTTTCCATCTTAAATATTCACTGACCAATTAATAAGGTCCTTACTTATCTAGATACATTCCAATCAAAATTTCCTGCACTGATAGCCTTTCACATTCATTTTCACTTAAAATGTATGAAATAGTTCTTTTCATTCATTTAATGGACAAAAATGGATACCTCTCAGGCTCTGTGCATAAGCACAATTTAATGTACATTTTTGACATACCGCATGCCCAAGTGTTGCAATTTTAGAGCATTTTAAAACCAGCTTTGTGCTAAAATTGATTCTTTATCAACCAGGTACAAGTGCAACTAATGAATGTTTGTAGTAAACTTGTGATAATGGATTTATATGAGGGCTTTTATTCACTTAACATCAAAATGTCAATGAAAAAAGACAATGGTAATTATCTAAGTGATTTGGAAGGAGATGGCATTATGACCTAAATCATGTTACACTCATCATCAAACTCAAAAGCAATTAAAACCAAATGGTGCACAGTCCTTGCAGCTGTACAAATATTAATCCACATAATGTAACTACCCTCTTAGTATCAATATTTCTTCAACCTCCTCTGAAGATGTTCAATATTCTTCTCTTCACTGTCAGCTACTTTCCTCTTGCTTACAGATTTAGCCATAAGAGCATTAGATTTCAATAGAAGATTCATTTCAAATGTTAAGCCTTAATTCAAAATGATAAGTGCAGAGTCATGTATAAAAGAACAACTCGTTTGTTAATTAAAACCTGAAAAATGCCATAGCTATGATTATCTGTTTTACTTTATTTCATTTTTTTCTATTTTTTTTGTTTGGACAAAAGAAAATTTCAAAATTCCCTGACTTTTCCCTGACTTTTTAAGCTTTTCAGATTTCACTGACCATTTTTTAAAATTCCCTGACTTTTCCCTGACCTTGAAGAAAATACAAATTTCACTGACTTTTCCCTGACCAGTGGGCACCCTGCCTTTTTCTACGACGTCCTTGACCGGGACTATCTCAAACCACACAAATTGGCTCACATAGCATCCTCAAATTGTTACTTATGCTTTGACATGAGCAAAATTCAAAAAGGCATCTTATTCGCTGCTTCTGCCACGTAGAAACACATTAGCGATATAACGTCCTTCTAACGTAAGTCCATGGCGTAGTCCCACAGCGTCGCAGAAAATTCTTTTTAGTGGCCTTTTTTATGCTGGGCAAAGACAATTACGTTCACACCTAAATGTTTTCTGGAACTATGCTCCATACACATGAATACCATGGCAGACATGAAAACCGGAAATGCGCACCTGGAGTGCGAGACGCACGCGATTGGGGTATTAAATTCATCTGTTTGTGTTCTCTAGTTATAATCTATTGTGTACACGTTTGATTTTATGTTAAAACAAAACTATTTTGCTTACTACAGATATTTACATTTTGTTGCAAAACTTTTTTTATTATGTATATTTATACATACAGAAAGAGATGATACCAATATAATACCACCTTTGATGGCATAAAAACTAACTTATTTTTATTTCCCAAGGATGACAACATTTATCATCAGCTCTTGGAGTTGAACTTAACCCATTACCAGACGACAACAAGCAATTTCTTCAATTTCCACAGTGTTTTCAAAAGCTTTTATTTTGAAAGGTGTCAAAAGGCATCAGTGTTTGGGAATGGGTTATGGTCCTTTTCACTACAAAACCACCAATATTAATTCTAATCTGTAAATTTGATAAAGTCCTTTGATAGTTTAAAGCATATCCTTTTAATACTTTCTTCTATATATAAATTCACATGAACAAAACAACTTCGCTTAAAGGGACATAACATTCCAATTTTGTTTTTTAAAACATGTCTTGATGCAAAGATTGGTTATTCCAATGCATATAAATGCTCTCTGTTTTTTTAAATTATTTATAAGCGAAATATATGCCTTTAAAGTTGAGACAAAAATGGCAAATTACATATAAATCCAAACTGTTGTGGACAACAATTTGATTAATTTTAGCACAAAAATATACATTTCTTGTGAACAGCGCATTATTTTAGCTTGATATTTTCAGAATTTTCGTAAGAAAATATGCCCTTTCAAATAAAAATAAAAGTAAAATTTATGAAAAAGTATCGTGAAATGTCACTTTAACTTTTTTTTCAAACAAGACCTGATTTTGCTTTCAATTTAAAGTCATCAGGACAAGGGTTAAGACCTCATACTTACCATAGACCCTGATTTGTGCTGGCAGGTGCTTGTTGATTTCATCCACAAGGTTGTCTTTATTCATCAACATGTATGAAATAGAAATATCTAATTAATACATCATTTGTACAATGCATGATAAAACAAGATGTGTTTGTGAAACACAAATGCCCCCGAAATGGCCATATTTCTAAAATGTTAAGTTTTTGTAGAGTAAAGGGTTATTAAGGGTTAAGGGATGACCTTGAGGAAGGTCAAACTGCTTGCAACAGATAGATATCATTGAAAGGAAGTTGCATAGCAAATTTGAGCTTTATATGTCAAATACTTTTGGAGAAAAGGCAAAGGTTAAGTTTTCGGAGTAAAAGGTTAAGTTTTCGTAGAGTAAAGGGTTGATAATGGCTAACGGATGACCTTGAGAAAGGTCAAATTGCATGGAACAGATAGATATCATTGAAAGGAAGTTGCATACCAAATTTGAGCTTTGTATGTCAAATACTTTTGGAGAAAAGGCAAAGGTTAAGTTTTCGGGGTAGAAGGTTAAGTTTTCATAGAGTAAAGGGTTGATAAGGGTTAAGGGATGACCTTGAGGAAGGTCAAATTGCATGGAACAGATAGATATCATTGAGAGGAAGTTGCATACCAAATTTGAGCTTTGTATGTCAAATACTTTTGGAGAAAAGGCCAAGGTTAAGTTTTCGGACAGACGGACGGACAGACGGACGGACGGACAGACAGACGGACGGACGGACGGACAGACAGACAGACGGACACGAGTAAAACAATATGCCCCCGATCTCTCGATACGGGGGCATAAAAAGATGTGTTTGTGAAACACCAATGCCCCACAAAAAGCGTATACATGTATCAAGCTTCAAGCTGACAGATATATGGACAGAGAGACAATGGTAAAACAATATGCCCCTATCATTCAACATGGGGCATATAAAGTGGTAAATATTAAAATGATATAGCACATCATTGGAAATTCAGTTAACAAATCATTGACAACAAAGTGAATCAAAACCATCCATAATGTTGTTGATTAATGCCATAGGCCATTTGCAATAAGACATGCAATCATGAAAGAAAGTCTTTACGGACTGAGCAGGCTGACTATGATTTGAACACACACTCTTCAGATATTTTTTTCTGAATATATTTTTTTCTACCCTACTGTTAAATTTCAAAATCAGATATCTGGTTGACATCTGGTCAAATCTTGGTTTTTTCTTCTTTTTTTATAAATGAGACCCGTCATGCTAAAAGGGACCTTATCCGAACTATAAAAATCCAAATTTTGACAATCTTGTTAGACTCAACACAGCTCAACCAGATCCTGTATGCGAAAAAAGAACATATAGTAAGATAGCGAAAACATTCCCGATTTACAAAATTTCATAAAAGTGAAAAGTGTCGGCCCTAGTCTGGCTGTGCGAACTGCGCAGACAGACTAGGGTCAATATTTTTCACACTTCCTATAAGGTCCCTTTTAGCGCAACGGGTCACAAATATAAACATTTATCAGACTTCCTGGATGGTCCCTTTTAATCAATCACAAATAATACACATTTTATTTCAGACACTTATCTTTAAAGAGACCAAGTTTCCAGCTGCAGACACACCCTTATCTGTTCTGGCTGCTCTTTGAAATGACATCTGGAATAAAATCACATGTAATTATATTTGTAACTAGATCTAATATGTGATTTCTTTATGCAAAGCCTATGCATCCATCTAACTGTAGTGTAAATGATGCATGGTTTCAAATAACGTTTCTTGACCTTCTGAGACCTTCTCTACAGTTAGATCATACAAAAAAGCTGCATTAGATTATGAAATAATTATGTTGTGCAAAATGAAAAAAGCAAATTTGCCAAAATATTTAATTGAGGGTGTTTTAATCAAGTTTATACAATGCGGTTTGCTATTGGTAAATATTGTGTCTATTTTCGATTCAATGATCCAGTTAACCCTTTCCCAAACAAGACCTGGTTTTGACGTCCCTAATAGAATAGGCTTGGGAAAACATTGCCGCAAAAGAAGAAACTGCTGATAACCAGCAGTTTCTCCTTTTGCCTCAATATTTTCTATGCCATATTTTACACAAATCCAATGGTTTTCAATCTTTATTTTGTTGTCTGCAGCAGCTTTCTATTTGGAGCACCCTAAAATTTTGTCGTTTGGGAAAGGGTTAAGCAGTCTTATCCAAATTAACAATATTCTCTTGTTTTTTATCCCCCTTTGCTTTCTTTCCATTTGAGCCAGGATATGGATCTGGGGTATACAAAACATTTTAAGATCAGTTTGTGGTCAAATGTAGTCTTTTAACCCATTACTGCAAAGTGAGGCCTTTTGACTCCCTCCTAAGAAAATACTTGGGAAGACATTGTAGAAAATGAAGAAATTGCTTGTGACAAGCAATTTCTTCATTTTCTACAATGTTTTCTAACCCAAAATGGTAAGATTTTTTAAATTTCACCAATTTGAAATTGTCTTCTGCAATATCTTTCAAATTGGAACAGTCCAAAATTTTGTCGTTTGGTAATGGGATAAGGTTCTTTTCTACTCAGCTAAGTGACAACAGCTGATGGCTATCAGAGAACAATATGGACCCTGATCAGACTGCGCACAAACCTAACCTAGATGTTGTTCTCAAATGCCATATTATTTCAGATCTGGGGTTTTGTTTGGGAGAGGGTTACACTTACCTTTTGCATGTATTCTGAATGTTCCACAGGAATTAGTTCAGCATCTACCAGAGCTTTACATAATTCTTCTTCTATTGTTATAAACCCAGGGTTTCTGGAATTGTAATCAAGTATGTTTTGTATATGTTATACAATATTTTTCGTAAGAGAGGTATGGTTGTCACAAAAGCATGTCAAAGCCTTAGAGCTAAAGCTTTAGTAGACATTACAGATATTTTAGTTAAATGTATATTTAAACCAAGAGCCTCTAAGCTGAATAACCTGCCACAGCTGGAGGAGGAATATTCCTATTAAGTTAAAATTAGAATGCTACAGACCAGAAGTAGGCATTCTGGAATCAACTAGAGTAAGAAGGATCCAAGATGCATCAGCATAAAGACAATCTCTACAGAAATATAACAGGTAAAAGGTGAAAGGATACAAATTTCCCAATTATGAAAGGAAAGGTCATGAAAGTTTGCCTAGATGGTGAAACTTAAAACAATGTATAATGTCGACAACTGGATATGTGCCAAGCAATATCTTCATTTCCCTTCATGTTTTTTTTCTCCCCCAAAGGATAGATATCATAAAAGTCCATTTACTTGAAATTGTTGTCTGTTACATCTTTAAATTGGGCCAGTCTAGAATTTTGCAGTTTGATAATGGTTTAAATGCATAAATTTACCTCTGTAACCCGTAGTAACCTTTTCCATTATATCCAAACATGATGGCACATTTCCTTTTTCTGTCTAATCTAGCTTCTCCCTCAACCTGCAGATAAACATAGTGATGAAGAGTAACATGTAAGAGAAGGGTGAAGACATTCTAAGTTTGTTATTTCAAAGTCAAACCCTATGTTGTGGTTTGATGAATAATAAATACAAATTACACTTTGAAAAGTCATTGCCTACCATGGATCCAGGATTCCTGTGAGGGGGGTTCGAAAATACTAAGGGGGGTCCTTTTCCTATCATTACATAAAATTTACAAAATGAAATAATAAGGCTACAGAGGGTGTTCGTTTGAACCCCTCAAACCCGTTCTGTATCCGCCACTGAGGTTTAATCCCATTTGGTCTACTCCCAATTCATCTACTATTTTGGACATTATTCCCATTTCGTCTACTCTTCGATACTATGTATATCGAAATGATATTATATGGATCTTATTAAGATCTTTGCATTTTTATTTAATTTGTGAATATTTTGACTTAATTTCTTTTCTTAAGCCTAAGGTATCCAACCCCTCAAAAGCACCAAAGAGCCAGAGGCGAAATTTGAAAAGTGCAAATAATTCCTAAACTGTGTTACATTTCCATTCCAAATACAAACATAAGCATTTTGCATGGTTTAGAATTTTGATTTTATGCATACTTATGGAAATATTCTAGACAAAAATGCCCAAAATTACCCCCCTTGCATATGCATATAGAGTAAAAACAAGAGGACCCTGAGGGCCCTAAATCGCTCACCTGAGTAATGTTTTAATAATGCCAAATAACTTTGCATATGTTACGCATTGTGGTCCCAGAGAAGAATTTGGCCATGTAGTTTAGGAGGAGATGTTGTTTACAGTAATTGATGAGCTTTATGACATTTCCCATTTTCTGATGCCACAGCAACCAGAGTTTTTCATGGATTTCAATTCTTTTAGCAACTGTCATAAGGGACCACCCAAAGAACATTTCTGCCAAGTTTGGTTGATTTTAACCCAGAAGTTAAGGAGGAGATGTCGTTTAAAGAAGTTGTTAAGTTTTTGTGAAATTTTCCATTTTCCGATGCCACGGCAACCAGAGTTTTTCATGGATTTCAATTCTTTTAGCAATTTTTATAAGGGACCACCTAAGGTACATTTCTGCCAAGTTTGGTTGATTTTAAAGAAATTTTTTAGCTTTTGTGAAATTTCCCATTTTCCGATGCCACGGCAACCAGAGTTTTTCATGGATTTCAATTCTTTTAGCAATTTTAATAAGGGACCACCATAGGAACATTTCTGCCAAGTTTGGTTGATTTTAACCCAGAGGTTAAGGAGGAGATGTTTTTTAAAGAAATTGTTGAGCTTTTGTGAAATTTACCATTTTCCACTGCCAAGGCAACCAGAGTTTTTCATGAATTTCAATTCTTTTAGCAATTTTTATAAGGGACCACCCAAGGAACATTTCTGCCAAGTTTGGTTGAATTTAACCCAGAAGTTAAGGAGGAGATGTCGTTTAAAGAAATAGTTGAATTTTTTTAAATTTCCCATTTTTCGATGCCACGGCAACCAGAGTTTTTCATGGATTTCAATTCTTTTAGCAGTTTTTATAAGGGACTACCCAAGGAACATTTCTGCCAAGTTTGGTTGATTTTGACACTGAAGTTAGGGAGGAGATGTTGTTTAAAGAAATTGTTGAATTTTTGTGAAATTTCCCATTTTCCGATGCCACAGCAACCAGAGTTTTTCATGGATTTCAATTCTTTTAGCAATTTTTATAAGGGACCACCCAAGGAACACTTCTGCCAAGTTTGGTTGATTTTGACCCAGAAGTTAAGGAGGAGATGTCGTTTAAAGAAATTTTTGAGCTTTTGTGAAATTTCCCATTTTCCGATGCCACGGCAACAAGAGTTTTTCATGGATTTCAATTCTTTTAGCAATTTTTATAAGGGACCACCCAAGGAACATTTTTGCCAAGTTTGGTTGATTTTGACCCAGTAGTTAAGGAGGAGATGTCGTTTAAAGAAATAGTTGAACTTTTTTTAAATTTCCCATTTTCTGATGCCACGGCAACCAGAGTTTTTCATGGATTTCAATTCTTTTAGCAATTTTTATAAGGGACCACCCAAGGAACATTTCTGCCAAGTTTGGTTGATTTTGACCCAGAAGTTAAGGAGGAGATGTCGTTTAAAGAAATTTTTGAGCTTTTGTGAAATTTTCCCATTTTCCGATGCCACAGCAACCAGAGTTTTTCATGGATTTCAATTCTTTTAGCAAGTTTTATAAGGGACCACCCAAGGAACATTTCTGCCAAGTTTGGTTGATTTTGACCCAGTAGTTTAGGAGGAGATGTCATTTAAAGAAATTGTTGAGCTTTTGTGAAATTTCCCATTTTCCGATGCCACGGCAACCAGAGTTTTTCATGGATTTCAATTCTTTTAGCAATTTTTATAAGGGACCACCCAAGGAACATTTCTGCCAAGTTTGGTTGATTTTGACCCAGTAGTTTAGGAGGAGATGTCGTTTAAAGAAATTGTTGACGCCGTGACGGACAGACGGACAGACGGACGCCGGACATTGATCGATCACAATACCTCACCTTGAGCACTTCGTGCTCAGGTGAGCTAAAAAATATTTGTGAATAATTGTCTTCTTTGAGCATAATCTTGAAATCTGGCACGGTGAATCAACTTATGTAAAGTGTATTTACAAGCGTGTGTAATTTGATGCATTTTGTATGGCTAGAAAGTGGAGATTTTTTCAGGGTCTGTAAACCTTAAACAAAAATAATGTTGTTTATTGATGACTTGACATAGAAGTAGATGAGTTGGGACAGTAGGCGAATTGGGACTCAAGGCAGTAAAAAAACAGTAGACGAATTGGGAGTAGACTAATTGGGATGTTACCGCCACTGAATGCTGATTGCCCCCTCTTACCAGTAGCTCTGATGATGAATGAAACATTCTGCGATTTAAAGAATCAGATTAACCTTTTCCCAAACGACAAAGTTTTAGGGTGGTCCTATTTAACCCTTTTCCAAACAAGAACTGGTTTTGATGTCCCTAATAGACCTGGTTTGGGAAAACATTGAGACAAAAGAAGAAACTGCTGATAACCAGCAGTTTCTCCTTTTGTCTCAATGTTTTCTGTGCCATTTTTTTAAAATTACATCTTTATCAATATCCATTTTGTCGTCTGCAGCATCTTTGAATTTGGACCACCTTAAATGATCGCAGTTTGGGAAAGGGTTAAAAGCTGCTGCAGATAATAAAATTGGTGTTAAAAGGGAAGGGATTTGTGCACAATATAGCACAGAAAATATTGAGACAAAAGGAGAAACTGCTGGTTATCAGTAGTTTCTTCTTTTGTTTCAATGTTTTCCCAAGTCTATCTTATCAGGGACGTCAAAACCAGGTCTTGTTTGGGAAAGGGTTAAAAGTCATGGTCCAAAATGAAAGGTCTTGGCAGGAGGTATCCATGTGTAAAAAAACAAGGCTTTATCTCTAATAGTGTCTGAGGTATAGACCAGGGCCCCGTATTACTAAACATCCTACGATCAAGTTTTTGTGGAAACTGTGAAACAAGACATCTGATTGCACGAGAAATCCGACTGAGCCAATCAGGGCTGTTGTTACAATTATGCAAAAATCAAACGTACGATCGTTAGTAATACGGGCCCCAGGTTAAAGTTTTTCCAGTGAAGATGCTAGGGCTGTGACATTAGCTACCAAGAAATAAAGTCCCTGCTTGCTAAAGATCGGTAACTAAGGATACTTAGGATAGCTAAAGGGTTTTACCCAAGCATAAGAATTTGCATCTTCGCTAGCCAAGGTTGAACCCACCTACGTTTGTATTCACCCTTGGCGGATTTAGTCCGATTTTCTTGAAATCGCGAAGCGCCGCCTAGCGGTTGTTCTGCTGGTTGTTTACGTCCATTATTGATGATGTCATTAACGCGCGTTGTCTTTCGCGTCAAACGTCATGCGGATTATGTAAAAGTTAACTGCTTTTTTGGTCGAATTGTTGAAAGTATAATAATTCGTCGATTAAAGTTAGGGAATTCCTGTCTATTGCAGTGAAATTCTTTGGAAAAATCGCCCATCTTCGCGTTTTTGAGTTGCAAATGCAATGCTTTTTCCCGCCCATTGTCAGGTTTTGGTTACTCATAACAAATGTGTCAGTCGACAATCTGATTGGTTCCAGCGAGACCTCGCTGGAACCAATGAAAACGCTTTCCAGGAGGCCAAGAAAATCGGACTAAATCCGCCAAGGGTGAATACAGAAACGACGTTACGTCGTAGATGTCACCCTTGGCTTGCGAAGATGAAGAATTTGGGGGTCACTGTGACCTCCTTGCCTTCAAAGGTTAAGGTAATATTTTCCAATTTTGTGGGTCTAATTTTATATAAGTTCTTAGTACTCAAGCATTAGGGCTCTGTATCGGTCAGTTTTATTGATATGATATTTGTATCGATACGAAATGACCGATATTCGATATATCATTTAATATTTCAATTTTCGGAAAAAGGAGTCAAACACAAGAAAAGTGTTCATTTTTCGTTATTAAAACTGATGACAAACTGAAACTTTACATTGGAGTCAGTTGGTTCCATTAGAGGAGCCAATAAGAAAGGAAGAAAACCTAAATGTCTCCCCAACCACACCTTTGGCTGACCTCGCCACCCACCCAGTGCTCTCAATAAGCGGACGTCGACGTATATTACGTCCGATTTTCGTGAAAAGACGTCCGGAATTTCGAAATTGGACGGCCGGCAGACTCCCATTTTTTTTACTGACTTCCAAAAATATAAACCCGGACGTCTGCAAAAAAATGTAAAGGGTAAAAATCGATATTACCAAATAACCAGACTGAAAAAGATCAACAGCTATCGAGCGCCGTCGCATTTGCCAGCATCTTTATATCTGTGGCTACGCTAAAAATGCCGTAACTACAGCTTATTCAAGTTAGTTCAAAGTGTATTTACAGCTTTATCGAACATTACCTACGATACATTGTCTCGGCACGCGACACGACAAATAGCTTTAATTGCCATCGATATCCAAACACATATGACATAACAAAGCGATGGGAAAATTCAATAATTTACACAGTAGACAAGATTCGGGTAGTTTACTAGTGCCGTGTGCAATAGAGCATAGCGCGTTACATATAGTTGGCGTGTACTTTCGATATTGTTTTAACTTGATTGACAGGTCGGGTTTCTTCAGTTAAATTCTTTACTTTACGACAAATTTCACTCGACATGGAGTCGCTCAAAGCCGAACTTGTAGCAAACAATTGGTAAGATCGCCTTAGTTTACGGCGGTTGCTGAAGTACGATGTCTCAGGTAAATTAATTAGCGCAAAATTTGTGGAATAAACTAGACCTAAGTCCTTTGTTTCGTGTTTTTTATCGCGAGAAAACGGATCCCGATGGAGTTAATAATGGGAAGACAATAAAAGTTAGCGAGTAACGTCATGATTCCTACTTGATTCAAAATTTAATCGGTACACGAATATTCATATTTATTCATATTTTCTCCTTTTCCAAACTGGATATGATTTTCCGGCGTCGGGGGGGGGGGGGGGGGGGGGGGGGCGACTTGGCAACTTTTGGAATTTGGCGAAAGCGATGCAGATGGCGACAACTTGTTTTTAAGCCAGGGTGAAATTGCCCTGATATTTGAAAACATTGAGTGAAAAGGGAGAAACTCGTAGATCAATATTCTTATGGCAATACACATGACATGGAGGACGTCTTTGTATCATGAATGTTTAACCCTTTCATATAATGGTTATCTTAAGGTCATATCTTGCAGATATTATGAATTAACTACATAAAAGGGTTAAAATCAGACTGCCAACATGACAATTTATGACTGGTCAAGCTTGAACCGGATTGCCACAAGGAGAAGAGTTGCAAATTGGAGCATACAATATAAATTTGAAAAAGAAAGAGATATGTTTGTATATTTCTTCTTTTCCTTCATATAATTCGAAATTGCGAAAACGCGCTGAAAAATTCTTGATTTTCTGGAAAAAATTCCTGAAATTAGGACATGGAAGTCCAAGACTTCCTGAATTTGGTTCTTATTGAGAGCACTGCCCACCAACAATCTAGCGCGCACTCATTAATATGTCATGCCGTATACAGATCTATGTAGACACACAGGTTCTTTATGAAATATATTTGGTATCACCAGAACAGTCCTTTTTTTCTGTCTGCTTTCTGATTGCTTGATCAGGTCCATTTTTTTCAAAACGAATTACAGGGTCTGGGACAGAAAGTTTCCTACACTAGGAAATCTGATCAGAAAATTTGAAGTGACAAAAGGAATAATAGAGAATTATATTTTGTTCACAAACAGTTTGGGCTATGATATGTCGCTCGGACTGGCAGCGCAAAAAGGACACTGTTACAGAGCTTCAGATTTACAGTGGGCCCGGGTCATTTGACACACTATTTGCAAATATGGCCCACCGTTTTTCAACTCAAGGGGCCAAGCGGCCCAAGCTTTTACAAATTGTTGTTTATTTTCATTGCTATGGCCCATCATTTCCAAAAATGACCCATCAATTTCCCTGCCATGGGTCATTTCGACCCACCACTCTTCAAATAAATCTGAAACTCTGCTGTTAAATAGATTTACCCCATTGTGTTCTAAATCCATCGATAAAAAATGAATGAAACTAATTCCACTCATTTTGGTCTTGCTTAACAGTCAACACAAAAGACAATGCGTGTTTCGGTGTTCAGAACATCCCAACTATCTTTTATCCTTTCCAAACGAGTAAAAATTACGGTAGCCCAAAATGAAAAATACGGCAGACAGCAAACTTAATGTTAATGAATGTAATGTCAAAATGATAAGTGTACAATAAATAAAAAATGAAATATCAAGACAAACGGAAAATATGCTTGTAATCAGCACTTTCATCTTTTGCATGAATATTTTCGCTAGTTTTTCTCACATGAGTTTTTAAAATGTAGGCTTTGTGTGGGAAAGGGTACGGCGTGTTAGTCTCTTGTGTGACGTCACTTGAAATTTCTCCGACATCAAAGAAAGGCCGCCAACACATCTAGCCAGCCTTTTCTCGTCTCTAAAAACACACGGCGTGGTAAAATGACTGAATATATGTGTAAATAATGATTTTGTTGGAATTTAATTTTAGGTAAATATTTTCTTTTTGTTTCTCCCCCGTTAAGCCATGCGACCGAGAAATAGTCAGTTTCTAAGAAGAGAATGCCGATTTGAATGTTATTTGTCTAATTATTGGCTTAATATTTCTACTTTTCTCTGTGATCGATATTTTTTCTGATACAGAAACATTTGATACGATATATCTATCGAACGTAAAATACCTGTTTTTGATATATATCGAGAACCGGTACAGAGCCCTATCAAGTATCATTCAAAAATCTGGATTTAAAAACCAGCCTAATTAACAACACTCAGGTAAATTTCTTAAGGTCATTTGTTTTGAAATTGTGACAATAGCGCATGATTTGTGCGTTATGGAAAGCCCAGTAGCGATCAGTAAAATAGAACAACTGTTACCTTCTGTTTTTTGCAACTCTCTGCTGCAGGCTCATCAGTCACTGAAGATGGTCGCTTCTCACCTTGGTCTACTGGATCCTGTAAAATCAAATATACACAGTCATAAATTATACTTAACCTATTACCATACTGCAAAATTTGGGCCGGTCCAATTGGAAAGGTTTTGCAGACGACAAATTTGGATAAATGAAATGTTAACATATTTTGGTCATTTGGGGTGGAAGACATTAGTCAGGGTGCCCACCCTTCATCTGGAATAAAATTCCCTGACTTTTCACTGACTTTTCCCTGACCAAAATTCATTTTTCCCTGACCTTTTTTTGCGCGAAATGGCCTCATTTCCCCCTAAAGCTGTCTGATCAATCCCTTATTTATTACGATTTCTTACAATAACAATTCAAATGTGATGGTTGAAATTACATGTATTAGTAGAATCCTTAAAATGCTAAACATTTAAAACATGAAGAGAAAAAGTTCATTTGTCCTGCTTGAAATAGTTAAATACACTTTCTTTGACGGCAGTTGAAATGTTAATACTTATGGTTGAAGTTATGACTAGAGCTTTAAAATGTACACCTCTTCACATAAGAGAAAATGAGAAATTCTTCAGTCTTTGGCTTACATAAACTGTTTCAAACAACTTTCTGTGAGCATCATTCTCATGAAAGGCGTTTAAAGGACAGATTTGCTTCCACTCCAACCTTTTTCCATCTTAAATATTCACTGACCAATTAATAAGGTCATTACTTATCTAGATACATTCCAATCAAAATTTGCTGCACTGATAGCCTTTCACATTCATTTTCACTTAAAATGTATTATGTTTAGTAGTTATTTTCATTCATTTTAAGGACAAAAATGGATACCTCTGTGCATGTGTGAACAGTTTGTTACACGCACAATTTAATGTACATGTTTGACATACTACATGCTCAAGTGTTGCAATTTTAGGGCATTTTAAAACCAGCTTTGTGCTAAAATTGATTCTTTATCAATCAGGTACAAGTGCAACTAAATATGATAGTTGATATATTTGAGGGCTTTTATTCACTCGACATCAAAATGTCACTGAAAGAAGACAATGGTAATTAATTAAGTGATTCGGAAGGAGATGGCATTATGACATAAATCAAGTTACACTCATCATCAAACTCAAAAGCAATTAAAACCAAATAGTGCACACTCCTTGCACTGTGCAAGTATTAATACACATACCACAACACATAATGTAACTACCCTCTTAGTATCAATATTTCTTCACCTCCTCTGATGATGTTCAATATTCTTCTCTTCACTGTCAGCATCTTTCCTCTTGCTTACAGATTTAGCCATAAGAGCATTAGATTTCAATAGAAGATCCATTTCAAATTTTAAGCCTTAATTTATTAAAAATGATAAGTGCAGAGTCATGTATAAAAGGACAACTGGTTTGTTAATTAAAACCTGAAAAATGCCATAGCTATGATTATCTCTTTTACTTTATTTCATTTTTTTTCTATTTGTTTTGTTTGAACAAAAGAAAATTTCAAAATTCCCTGATTTTTCCCTGTCTTTTTAAGCTTTTCAGATTTCCCTGACCATTTTTCAAAATTCCCTGACTTTTCCCTGACCTTGAAGAAAATACAAATTTCACTGACTTTTCCCTGACCAGTGGGCACCCTGTTAGTGGAAATGAAGATTTATCAGAAAGGGCTTTCTCCTTTTGTTTCAACATTTTCTAAGCTATATCAAACCATAAATTCCATTTTTGTTCAACATTCATTTTGTCAGCACACTAATGTCTTTTTCCACGATTCCTTAATGATTAATCTGTGATGTTTTTTTTTTTGTGACCGGCGTATATTCCTGTACCGGTTCATCTCTGACTAACAAATTGTCAGTTGTGGGTCAGTACCCGACTTGGAAAAGTTCTTAATCCCTTTAGGTGGCATCTATCTTCGCATTCGTAATTTTCAACACCCTGTGTTTACATGCTTGAATTCCAATAAATGACGTCATTTGACAGTCACAGCAGTTCTCAGCTATTTCCGTTCTCCGTAGATCGGCCGAGGGATGGTCGTTTTCAATCGGAACTTCTCTCGGCCAATCTACGATTAGGTTACAGTTTACGGAAATAGCCGAGTGTCTTATTACCAACAGGGTTATTTCCCCTAATTCAACTGCGTAATTAAGGAATTTCCCAGATAGACAGAAAACCCTTTTTCAGATCAGAATTTTTAACGAATTTCACCGGTTTTTTTTAAAACATGTTCTTGTGAAATGCAATTTTGCTGCGCACTGACTTTTGAAGAGCGGGCGATTATTCCCTTTTCTGCGGGAGTTGCCACCCAGGAAATTTTGAAATCGCTGGATTGAAAACAAGAGGACCATGATGGTCCTATATCGCTCACCTGAACCAAGATGATATGAGCCACAGTTATGTTTTAATCAATTAATATTTGTGACATTAAGACTGTAAACAAACTTATGCTCATCAATATTATGTCCGTGTTTCCTTTTTATAGGTCAATATATCTGGTTGTAAAGAGTGAAAACAAAGTCAAAAGAGAATTTTGTCCATTTCAAGGGCAGATAGCTCAGCAACTGCTTGTCTAATTGTGCTGAAGTTCAAACTCATCCATGATCTTATGGTGATTAACCATTATATCCAAGATAAAAGTTTTGTCTTGATTGGTCACCATTAATTTTGTGGTTGTTAGAGTAAAAACAAAGTCGAAAACAGCAATTTTGTCTAATTCAAGGGCAGATAACTCAGGACATTTTGGTCCGATCAAACCAAAACAAAAACTCATCCGAAATCTTATATAAGGTCGCCAACATTGTGTCCATTTTTTGAATATATTGGTCAATATTTGTAGATCTATGCTAGAGTGTAAACAATGTCAAAAGTAGCTTTTTTTCTTTCATGGGCAGACAACTCCTGACTTTCTGGTCCGATCTGACCAAAAATCGAACTCATCCAAGATCTTATGGTCACTAATATTGTGTTAAAGTTTTGTCTTGATTGGTCAATAATTGTAGATGCTACAGTGTAAACAAAGTCGAAAACGGTCAAAAACGACAATTTTGTCAAATTCAAGGGCAGATAAATCACAACTTTCTGGTCCGATCAAACCAAAAATCAAACTCATCCGAGATCTTATGGTCACCAACATTGTGTCCAACTTTTGTATTGATTGGTCAATATTTGTAGATGCTAGAGTGTAAACAATGTCAAAAGTAGCTGTTTTTTACATTCAAGGGCAGATAACTCCTAACTTTCTAGTCCGATCTCACCCAAAATCAAACTCATCCAAGATCTTACGGTCACTAACATTGTATTTAAGTTTTGTCTCAATTGGTCAATATTTGTAGATGCTAGTGGAAAAAAAGTCAAAAACGGTCAAAAACAACAATTTTGTCAAATTTTAGGGCAGATAACTCCTGACCTTCTAGTCCGATCTGACCCAAAATCGAACTCATCCGAGACCTTATGATCACCAACATTATGTCCAACTTTTGTATTGATTGGTCAATATTTGTAGATGCTAGAGTGTAAACAATGTCAAAAGTGGCTATTTTTTACATTCAAGGGCAGATAACTCCAGACTTTCCGGTCCGATCTGACCAAAATTCGAACTCATCCGAGAGCTCATGGTCATACATGTGTTGACCAAGTTTGGTTAAGATTGGCTTATATTTGTAGATGCTAGAGTGTAAACACCAATTTGTTGACAGACGGATGGACATACGGACGGACGACGGACAAAAAGCGATCACAATAGCTCACCTTGAGCACTTCGTGCTCAGGTGAGCTAATAAAATCAGTGGGAATAGTGCGATCACACGCCCTGGATGCAACACTACATAATGACTGGATTACTGAGGATTAACAAATCAGGACTTTCGCCAAAAAAAAAAAAAATTGTTTTATGTTCTCGATCAACTTTCAAATTGGAACAATCCAAAATTTTCCATCTGGCAATAGTTATATCCCAGTTGGTCTAATCCCATTTCGTCTAATACTTTTTCAGACCTTGTTTCATGTGATAAAAATCTTAAATAAAAAAACATTATTAAACAATATAGATCTATAGGGCTAATACATGCATAAATGAATACATATTGGACAAACTGAGAAAATATTTTTAGGAGAAATGGGAATTTCTTGAAATAAGGGTTTTGGACGAAATGGGAAATTTGAATTTTAGACCAAATGGGATTAGACCAACTGGGATGTCCTCCTGGTGGTAGGTTAAGACACTTACCATTATTATTCTTTGAAGTTTCTGTAAGGAATTCAATCTTATTCTACCAAAAATGCGCTTCAACATTTCCTGCTAACAAGCCTTGAAGTATTCACTTTCTCAACAAGTACTTGGCCTCACTTCAAGTTTTGATACATGCCTGAAAATGAAATAAGAAAGTATATAATAAGAGCAGAGAGCTCACAGGCCGATTTGGCTGTAGGGACCCCATTACAGTTTTAACCTTTTCCAAAACAGCAAAATTTTAGGGTGGTCCAATTTCAAACCTGCTGGAGGTAATAGATTAAAGGCTAAACCTCCGACATTTTCTGCCAAAGGAAGTGCTGTAGGAAAAATGGCTGATCTGATAAGACCTGACATTCACAACAAAGTTAAAACATACGTTAGGGCTTATAAATAGGACTAGAGTGACAGCTTGCAGATTCGTACAGTTTTGAAGGGTTTTAAATTTAATACCGGTAACTCTTACACTTGCAAATAATCTTTTCATATTCTGCAGACAAAATAATACACCTTTCTTGATTCTTTTGCTGACCTACTTTTGATTTCAGCACTTACGATTTGTCAGGGAACCATCATTATTCAACCATCATAAAAGTTATAAAATTTTACTTGGTACAGTTTGCAGATTCATACGCCACATTTTTGTGAAAATTACACTGAGCAATGATGAATAATCACTATCTATCTGAAAAGTAACCAATTTTATCACGACATGCAAAATTTCAGCATGATTTGTGGAAAAGTAATTCACTTTCAAGGTTTTGAAGACGACAGGTATGGACTGAACAGAATAGAATAGAATGGAACAGTTGGCTAATTTCAAATATCAAAATATGATATAAAATTACATTTTAACCAAAAGTATATATCTATATTGTGTTTATATAAGATTTGCATATTGGGTATGAAAAGACCTTGGGATGAACGAACTAGTGTCCCAGCTAAAGGGGAATTACTCTTTCATCCCCGGAATGACAGCGGTCAGAAGATCGATTCAAATGTAAACATTGGAGCGAATGACATCAATGTAAGCAGTTGGAATATAAAATAGGATAATTTTCTCACATTATACTGCCCTGACTAGGTTTTATAACGACTCGGCAAGCTTATTTTGAATAAACATAACTGCAATTCAGTGAAAATTCAGCTTCGTAAGTACGACAAAAATCGTCTGCATCGCGCTCGAGGTGTCAAACACAGTGATTTTGTAACAAATTTATGCAGAAGAGTCCTGACTCCTGGGACCCACTTGTTCCCAAAACAATGAGTCCAATATTGGAATATAGGAGTCCTTGAAAGACAATGTCTATTACACATTGATAATGTTAGCATTCTGGGACTCACTGAATATATATCTATCTATATTTACTGCCTAACTCCCCTTTCGGGTATTACTGGAAGGTATTTTTCGATGAGTCCCGAAAACAAGAGGACCATGATGGTCCTATATCGCTCACCTGAACCTAAATGATATGAGCAACACTTTTGTTCAATTCAATTAATATTTATTACTTTAAGACTGAAAAAGAACTGGTCAATAAGGTTGTGAAAATCTAACTCATCCGAGATCTAAATTATGGTGCCAAACATTGTACAGGGCTCCAGATAAGAGGGGGTGGTGACTTTTCAAACTGCAATAATGCTGTCAGTGATCATCAAACCCTATGTTGTAGGTACTCATTTGTATAATCTCGTCGAGACGGTTCAAATGAGTACCCACAACATAGGATTTGAATTCGAAAAAACAATGTTAGTATGTCTTCACCTCCATTAATCTGAAGCTATGATTGTATCCAAGTTTTGTCTTGATTGATAAATAATTGTAGATTCTAGAGTATAAACAAGGTCGAAAACAGCCGAAAACAACTATTTTGTCAAATTCAAGGGCACAAAACGCTCGACTTTCTGATCAGATCAGACTGAAAATCAAACTCATATGAGATCTTATGGTTCCGAACATTGTGTCCAAGTTTTGTATAGATTGATCAATAATTGTAGATTCTAGAATGTAAACAAGGTCGAAACCAGCCGAAAATGGCAATTTTGTCAAATTCAAGGGCACATAACTCTCAACATTCTCTTCAGATCAGACTGAAAATCAAACTCATCGAAGATCTTATAGTCCCCAAAATTGTGTTCAAGTTTTGTCTTGATTGATAAATAATTGTAGATTCTAGAGTATAAACAAGGTTGAAAACAGCCCAAAGCATCAATTTTATCAAATTCAAGGGCACATTACTCTTGACTTTCTAATCAGATCAAACTGAAAATCCAAGTTACCTGAGATCTTTTAGTCTCCAACATTGTGTCCAAGATTTGTCTTGATTGGTCAATAATTGTAGATTCTAGTGTGTAAACAAAGTCGAAAACCGTAAAAAACAGCAATTTTGTCGAATTCAAGGGCACATAACTCTTGACTTTCTGATTAGATCAGACTGAAAATCAAACTAATCCCAGATCTTATGGTCCAAAACATTGTGTCCAAGTTTTGTCTTGATTGAATAATAATTGTAGATTCTAGAGTGTAAAAAAGGTTGAAAACAGCCGAAAATGTCAATTTTGTCAAATTCAAGGGCACGTAACTCTTGACTTTCAGATCAGATCAGACTGAAAATCAAACTGATCCGAGATCTTATAGTCCCCAACATTGTGTCCAAGTTTTGTCTTGATTGACCCTTTCCCACACATTGGCGCTTTTGGATGCCCCACAAAATAAAGGCTTTGGAAAACATTGTGACAAGCAATTTCTTCATTACCCACAATGTTTTCTACCAAAAAATGTTAAATTTTGTTCAATGGAACTTGTCGTCTGCAACACCTATGATTTTGGACTAGGGTAAAATTTTGTTGTTTGGTAATGGGTTTCTAGAGTGTAAATCTATTTATATCCTCTATCAAACTAGATAACTCTACTTATACTGAAGCAAAGTAGTGTCAGAGTTCCTTCCCTTAGATTAACTCTTTCTTGAATACAGCAAAAAGTGGCAATTTTGCCCAAATCAAGGGCACATAACTCTCATATTTCTGGTCAGATCAGACTGAAAATTGACCTCATCCAAGATCTTATGGTCTCCAACATTATGTCCAAGTTTTGTCTTGATTGATCAATAATTGTAGATGCTAGAGTGTAAACAAACTTAAAAACAGCATCTTTTGACATTCAAGGGCAGATAACTCCGCACTTTCTGGTCCGATCAGGCCCATAATCGAACTTGTCCGAGAACTTATGATCATACTTGTTTTGGCCAAGTTTGATCAAGATTGAGTAACTTTTGTGGATGCTAGAGTGTAAACACCCCATATGTTGACGGACGGACGGACGGACGGACGGCGGACAAAAAGTGACCACAATAACTCACCTCGAGCACTTCGTGCTAAGGTGAGCTAAAAATGTGAGTCAGGGACTCGGGACTCGCAGGTAACAAAATCCCTGCAAACACACAATTTTTTGGCACCAAAATTGATCAAAGGACATACAAAAGTAGTTAATTGAGCAACCATTCAGCTCTACTCAGCATATTCAATGCACTAGAGGCCAGAAACCGCCGAGTCTATGAATCTGCAAACTGTACGAATCTGCAAGCTGTCACTCTACATAAAACACAGAATTTTTTATGGCAAAAGGAGAAGATGCAGTTACCAAAATTTCATGCAATTTTATTATTACAACCAAACTCTTCAAACTTTCTTTTCAGGGAAATGATACACAGGTCTTGTTTGGAAAATGATTTAAAACCAAATCAAGCTAGCCTGTATCCTAGTGTAAGCAATAGTCACACACTTAAGGTAGAATAATTCTAATGCATATTTACTATTGTCGTACATTTTCGACAAATGTCGACAGTTTCCGTATCTATTTTTCATCTATTTTTAGCGACAATATTGCTAAATATTACTTCCCTTTGTAAATAATATTCCCCGAATACACCCCGAATATCTTTTTCTGGTATGATTCTCCGTTTAACATAATTTTTTTAGAGACATTTTTCGTGTAATTTTATATGATTTTGATTGATATCATCAGTTTGTATGTGATTTGAATCTTTGATAGAAGTCTACTTAATGAGACTCCCTATTTAGAAAACAAATTAGAGTATGTATAATTATCGTTTCTTCCGTTGATACGGTTTGGCTCAATATACCGAAAAATCCTTCCGTGGAAGACACTTACATGTATTCTAATGAAATCTATGATGTGGTGATCAAACGCCTATTGTTTGAGAACGACGCGTGGATGAGATCATCATTGTTCAGACATTCGCACTCGATTTTCGTCACTTCTTCGCAGGCGATCCTTATTCAAATGTGCAAACTCATTGTCAGTTAATTGTAACGTGGTTTGATGCGTGATTTGATCCCCTTTTTTTAGATTCTTTTTCCATTTAAGCCCTTAGATTCAATATGCAATCCAGAAGAAGTGGTATAAGGAAGCTGTAATAGACTATAAAAAAGATTAAGTACAATATTGTCTTTTGAATTTGCATTACTTTTTACAGATAGCGATGTTCAATTGGTTACTAGGTAAAGGGTTAAAATGGTGAAAGTCATGCGAAATCAAAACTGATATGTTATCATTTGCCAACTTCTGAAAGTCTAATACAACGTTTGGGTTTTAGTTATAAGCATATAATTAGATATGGTCTACGGTACCCTTTATTTGGGGCATTGACTTCTTTTGGGAAAGAAATAGTGCGTTCGAAAGTATGAGGGTACTAAGAATTACCTTTAAATATTTTCAATTTTTAACGGATAAAATGTACATATGTGGATTTTATCGTGTTCCTACACATATAAGAATAATTTTGATATCGGTTTTAGAGAGTGCGCGAACTTATTTCTGGCACTGTCAACATTTGTTTCAGAGGCATAAATTTCAAACTAGGAAATAAAGAGGCTTTATTTTTAAATAAGCACGCAGTAATTTAACACAATATCTCTCATATGCGCACAAAGGTCATATCATTTCACATCAGACGATGGGTAAACATGTTTTTGATAATAAAAACCAAAATCTAAACACATTTAATGTGTTTATGTCCAAAATTCAGATACTTTTTTGCTTTGAGTGGTGGCCGCCATATTGGAATTTTGCAAGTTGGGGGTGGGATAAGGGAAAATCAAATTTCTAGTAAACCTCTGGACGAATTTCTGTCATATTGCACATATAGATGTCTAATAAAATGTACTATAAGGCAGAAGTGTTTGTCACCCCAATTTCTAAAGTTGCCATTAGGCGTATTCTACCTTAAGGCTTTGTGTCTAATTATCTGTTGAAAGGCTTATCTAATGAGACAATTATCTCTTTAAGTGTCTTTTTATACTTAATATCTTGCTCAGACACCAACAACAAATTAAAAGAATCCATTTTACAAATTTTACAAAGTAATTAGAAATTATGATATAAAATCCTTATCTAGTTTGAGAGTAATCAATAGTCACTCATAGCAAAACCTGGTTGGTGAAAATGTAACTTAGCTAACAGCAAGTCTTAAAACCTCTTGTATTTAAAAAATCAACTTTTTGTACACACAAAAAGTGCATTTAGTTGTTGATTTTTTCTAAATACAGAGCTTCAGATTGTTTCAGAGACCTGTGGGTCACAGGGCCCACCACACAGGATTTTAAGGGGTCATTTTCCAAAACAATGGGCCACAGTTTTTTAAAGCGTTCATATCCAAACTTGGGATTGGAGTAAATGACTTATTTGCTGTGAATTCATCATTGTATTGTTGTTATTTGAGTGGATGCATATAAACATTGTTAAAATTAAGAAAACTTCACTTTATTTTAACAGCGTTCTCAAAATCAGCCGGTGTGCTTACTCTACCATTTAGACAGCCAATCCATCTTTCGAATGTTAAATAAAGAAGTAAGTGTTGAAGGTTAACGAATCGAAGGTGAAGGTTACGGAGATCGCCCGAGATTGGCCGACTGCTTGTTTACTGTTTGAAATATGGGATATGATTGGTTGATCAAGTAAGGTCATTATAATAATCTAAACATAAGTTTATCAAATAGGTCACTTAGCTTGATGTAAATGTATAGCAGATTTCGGGTGCTTTATCCGAAGGTCAATATTGTTTAAAATCTACTATTTCATGATCATACTTTTACTGAAATTTGTGCGCCCGGCTGGCGCACCACTACATAATTTTGTGCGTCATATTTTGAAAATATGCGGGATTGGCGCGGGCGCACCGTCAATCTGAAGCTCTGTAAATACGAAATGATCAAGCATTTTAAAATGTAGGGGGTTCTTTCCCACAAACACCTTACTGACCTTGGAAAATTTGTAGGGTAGCTTCAGAAAAAATACAATATTTTCCTTGATAAAATCACCAGACTAACCAAATTTGCAGGATTTGAGAAAGAACGTTTGCTCGTTGCTCTGGTATATAACACAATACTATAAATCTCAGTGTTTATTCTAGGGCGCGGGATTGCGGGAATCCCCCACTTTTCTGACAAATCCCCCAATGTTTTCATTTGCAAGCGGTAAAATCCCGCAAATTGAAATACTCTTGGTACTTTGATTACATATTGCCGTAGACATCAATCAAACGAAATTTGAAGCAAAGTCCATTTTAAAGCCTCGGATATCGCTGTAGATATGTTGAAAAGTATCTAATGTCAATAGAAAATTCAAATCTACTGCACCTTTCATTGTTTTAAGAAAATCTTTGGTATTTACAAAAGCCAGTCTATGAATTGGCACCATCATGGCCACCATCGCGATCTTTTTTTTCCAAAATTATTAATTCTTTTATGAAGAAACTATTGTAGTCTAGTGGATAAAAGGTAAATTTTCAAGAGAAAATCTGAATTTGTGATTTAAATATCATTTTCTTTTATAAAGAATATGTTCTGATACTTTGTTTTGAGACAAAGAAAGTTAATTGTTAATGTACATTCGTACCCAACATTGTTCAACCCCCAAAAGAAATTAATATTTTAGAACTCCCCATTTCCTGAACAAACTGAATAAAATAATGTATGAATTAACTTAGAAAGGTAAAAAAAAAGTAATTTGAATATTTTATGATCATTAATGAAGGCTTAAAGCATAATGAAAACCATACAAAAATAATTTGCTTATATAGTCATTTATTAACAGACTTCCCGAAACTCCGTCGGACCTACGGACCTGACCGGCAAAAATTGGCTAGGTCTGACTGAATTTCTTGCCTCGTCGGCCCTACATGTCCGGCATAAAATACAAAGAACAAGGTCCGATTGAAATTCGTAATTCGTAGGCCCATAAATTTCCTCTAAATATGATAAGTTTCTCATGATTTTAAATGCAGATGGGTTTTCCCATCACTAATTATAATATCAAGCGTATTTATGCAGTCTAAAATTCTAAATTGCACTTCTACATTTCTTGTAATTCAAGGCTCACCAAAGCAAGCAAAATAGGCAAAATAATCGCTTAATTTCCAAAGATTTCGCCTAACTTGTTCAACAAGTTGATCAAAGCGAAGTCTAGGTAGCCTGGAAAATCGCTGTGGAAAAAGCCAAAATTTGGGACCTTATGAAGATAATGAAGAGAAGAGTAAAACAAACCTTACTTTTAACAATAATCCGATAATTAGCAACTGCTAATTGTTTATAAGTATCAATTACAAGAGGACCATGATGGTCCTATATCGCTCACCTGAACCAAAATGATATGAGCCACTGTTTTGTATTTAAGACTGAAAACAAACTTATGGTCAATAACATTTTGTCAAGTTTTTTCTTGATTAGTCACTATTTGAAGTTTTTAGAGTAAAAGTTTGAACGGCAGATAACTATTCTGATTATTCTATAATTCATTTATCCAAGAACTTATCGTAATTAACATCATAATCCAAATTTTGTCTTGATTGTTCATTCGAAACAGCAATTTTGTCAGATTTAAGGGCACATGCATGACTGACCACTTTCTCATTTGATTGCAGAAAATTCAGCTCATGCAAGGTCTTACAATCAGCAGCATAGTGCCAAAGTATTGTCTTGGTTGATCAATAATTGTAGATTCTAGAGTGTAAACAGGGTAGAAAACAGTCAAGAACAGCAATTTTGTCAAATTCAAGGGCACATAACTCTTGACTTTCTGGTTCAATCAGACCAAAAATCAACCTTATTTGAGACTTTATGGTCTCCAACATTGTATCTAAGTTTTGTCTTGATTGGTCAATATTTGTAGATTCTAGAGTGTAAACAAGGTCGAAAACAGCAACTTTGTCAAATTAAAGGGCACATAACTCTCGGCTTTCTAAACAGATTTGACTGAAAATCAACCTCATCTGAAATTATATAGTCCCAAACAATGTGTCCAAGTTTTGTCTTGGTTGATCAATAATTGTAGATTCTAGAGTGTAAACAGGGTAGAAAACAGTCAAGAACAGCAATTTTGTCAAATTCAAGGGCACATAACTCTCGACTTTCTAGTTCAATCAAACCAAAAATCAAACTCATTTGAAATCTTATGGTCTCCAACATTGTGTCTAAGTTTTGTCTCGATTGATATATAATTGTAGATTCTAGAGTGTAAACAAGGTCAAAAACGGCCGAAAACGGCAATTTAATCAAATTCAAGAGCACATAACTCTAGTCTTTCTAATCAGATCAGACTGAAAATCAAACTCAACCGAGATCTTATGGTCCCCAACAATGTGTCCAAGTTTTGTCTTGATTGATCAATAATTGTAGATTCTAGAGTGTAAACAAGGTCGAAAACAGCCGAAAACGGCAATTTTGTCAAATTCAAGGGCACATAACTCTAGTCTTTCTGGTCAGATCAGACTGAAAATCAAACTCAACCGAGATCTTATGGTCCCCAACAATGTGTACCAGTTTTGTCTTGATTGATCAATAATTGTAGATTCTAGAGTGTAAACAAGGTCGAAAACAGTCGAAAACGGCAATTTTGTCAAATTAAAGGGCACATAACTCTCGTCTTTCTGGTCAGATCAGACTGAAAATCGAACTCATCCGAGATCTTATGGTCTCCAACATTATACCCAAGTTTTGTCTTGATTGATCAATAATTGTAGATTCTAGAGTGTAAACAAAATCAAAAACAGCATTTTTTGACATTCAAGGGCAGATAACTCAGCACATTCTGGTCCGATCAGGCCCATAATCGAACTCATTCGAGAACTTATGCCCATACTTACTTTGACCAAGTTTGATCAAGATTGGCCAACTTTTGTCGATGCTAGAGTGTAAACACCAAATTGTTGACAGACGGACGGACGGACAGACAGACGGACAGACGGACGGACGACGGACATTGAGTGACCACAATAGCTCACCTTGAGCACTTCGTGCTCAGGTGAGCTAAAAAACTTCCAGGCAGACATCATAAAACAGGCGACCTGTGTAATCTTTCAGCATAACAATTAGACTTTACATTGTCGGTGTTAAAACCCTCTAACGTAATTATATTTGGTATGTAGATAAGGCTGTTTTACATACTGGCATTATTGATTTTCTCAGTCTCCAGGGTTACGTAACGGTTCATCGCCTCTGCATTGTTTAACCTTTTTTACCCTTTACTAATATTTTACAACAATTCTTTCTTTTTGTTCTCGTAATATATTTAGAGTTGATTTGTTTTTACCGGTCCAAATTTAACAGATTTCACTCTGAAGAAAAGGTGCAATTCTATATGTTTGATAGCTAAGCTAACATGAAAATGGATAAAACAATAATTTATCCTTTTTCAATTAGATCTATGTAGCTTTCCAAGCTAGAAATGGGAAATTGTGAAACTGAAAGTAGGATTCCTGCTTTACTCCACAATTTCAAATTATGGAACAGTCTAATTTTAAATATTATCTATAAATAGGATGATATTATAAGGTTAAAGACTTTAATTCTCTCCCAAATACAAAAAATTAAATTATCAAATAGTAAAAAAAATCACGAAAAATCTTTGGTCTGACTGAATGACCTGAGGTCTGACAGAAAATTCTGTCCAGTCAGACCAAATGTCTGACAGAAGGGTGTTGAGTTTCGGGAAGTCTGTTTATAGTAATTGACTCTATTGTCCCCCACATTTTTTCAAAATCCCCCACATTTTTTTAGGAGGCCGGGGAAGATCCCCCACTTTATTTAAATCCTAGAATAAACACTGAAATCAGTATATTTTGTTTTACAGAGGTGGTAGCTTTTGTTATGAAATCAGCCGCCATGTTTGAAAGAGAAAATTAGATGACATAATGTCAAAGCAGAAGCACTTGCAAGGACAAAAACCAAAATTATGCGCTTTGAATACTGCCTAAAATTCAGATATAAGAAAATTATTGCAAAATTGCACTGGTCTCAGTAAATGGTCAAAATATTCACAAAAATATCTTGTTTTTGCTGCCTTTGTGGTATTATTTGAAAGAATAGTGCATAGTTTCTCTAAACTTAGCAAAAAGCTTTGTTGTCTTTATCACAGACAATGTTATAAGCGTAAACTCTCAGGTGGCTTCTGAAAATAATTATTAGTTGTACTGTGGTCGACCCATTTCAGTAAAACACATTTAGTTTCCAAACAATCATCCGTTTAATTACAGTGTTGAGACGTAAACATTTGAAAGTATGTAGTATACAAATCTTAATTACTAATAGTTTAAACTCCAAAAGAGGTACTTGTGTGATGGACTGCCATACCGAGTAACCTTGCTGGAGTGATTAACTTCTTTTTTTTGTGTAATAATTGCTAAATAAGTCAATATCTAACATTAATAACATTACAATCAGTGATATTTAAAACTTAAGATGGCAACATCAAATCCCTTCAGCCCATCTATGAGCAATCAAAGTACTCCCATAAGAAGGACCGGCGAACTCGACCCTAAACGAAAACATGCTTCAAGCCCTGATAACGAACAACTCTGCTCAAGATGCTCCAATGATCATAATGGCAAATTTGTCTCCTGCAGTGGATGTCGTCTCAACTTTTGTATTAGATGCTCAGGACTAACAATTAGAGCATACGAGGCATTTGTAGAATGTGGGTTAGACGATTTCCACTACACATGCAAGAGCTGCAAGCAGACCATGCCTACCCTAGCCAACATTGACAGAAAACTAAATGAAATAACACGCAAACATGACGCAAGAATTAGCAATCTTGAAAACAACATGGACAGAATACAAATAGATACAGCCAGAACCATTGAAAATGAAATCTACATTTTTGAGAACAGAATCAAAAGTGGCATAGACTCGAGAATAAAAGAGATTGTCGACGAGAAAACAAGTGAAATGGAAGATAGACGTAGAAGAGAACTAAACATAGTTGTTTTCTATCTACCCGAAGGCTACAGTTCGAACAACTACGAAAACAAAGACTTTGATGAAAAAAATGTCAAGGAAATAGCAGGTTGTATTGGCGTGGAAAACTTACAGATTGAAACCTCTTACAGACTTGGGAAGAAAGGCTCGACAGCCATCAGACCACTAAAGCTAATCCTTAAAGATAGGAAACAGAGAAAACTCCTGTTAGAAAACTCTAGAACAATTAAAGAAAAAGTCGGAAAAGAGTATGAAAAAGTAGTCATTGTAAAGGACTTAACTCAAGAACAACGTCAAATAAGGAATCAAAAAAGACAAAACAAAAAAACTGCAAGTAACATACTGGTAAATCCACCAGCAAGCCACCTACTACAACAACAACAAGAACAACAACAAATTTACCTCTCTCCTGGAAAACTATCTCAAGAAGTCGAGGACCCATTCTTGAGCACAACCATAGTTAGTAACCCACACAACATTACAATCATGGAAACTGCAACTAGTGATCTAACAATACCAGGAGGACAAAGATCTGAAAACAACACGCCAATGACGAGAAGTAGAAGTTCTGTCCAACAGTCAATTACTGGTAACCACAATCGTGAATAATTTAAGTTTTAACCCAGCAAAGGGAAACTGTTTTAAAACAAAAAAGTCGCCGAAAGCAAAACACATCAATAAAAATCAAAGTAAACCAAATGCAGAAAACAAAGGTATTAATATATTGTATACAAACGCGGACTGTCTAACAACAAACAAGTTCGAGGAATTATTAAAATATGTACAACTTAATAAAATCGACATTGTAGCAGTAACAGAAGTCAATCTAAAAATGCAGCAGACGATTTGTCCATCGTCTGTTTTTAAATTAAACAACTTTGACTCATTCTATACTGGAGAAAGAGGAAGAGGAATCATGATTTTCGTGCACCAAAAATTTAAAGCAGCAGAAATAAACTGTAATGAAACTTTCGAAGAAGTAATCTGGATCGAGATCTGTCTCCAAAATCAGTCAAAGATTAAAATGGGTGTAATTTACAGAAGTCCAAATAGTTCCAAAGAAAATGGAGAAAGATTAATCAAGATGCTTGATGAAAGTTCCTTATCAAACCATTCCCATACTCTTATAGTTGGCGACTTCAATATGAGGAATATTAACTGGCAAAACCAAACAACCACAACAAATGAAAACCACTTCGAATTTAAATTTGTGGAATGCATTCGTGACAATTTCTTCTACCAACACATAACAGAACCAACTAGATATAGACAAAATAACAATCCCTCACTGCTTGACCTAGTAATAAGCAACAACGAAAACGATGTCCAGGATATTGAACTTTCCCCAAGCTTGGGAAAAAGTGACCACCTAGTAATTACCTTCAAACTTGTTTGCTGTCAAACGGAAGAAGAAAGTAATATTCAAAAACATGACTACAATAAAACAAACTGGCCAGAAATCAACAAATTATTACAAGAAACAACATGGATAAACGACGTGGATGCTGGAACTCAGGATGTCTGGAATGACTTTGAATTGAAAACCATTAATATAATAGAGCATAACATACCAAAGTTTAAGAAGTCATCCGTTAACCAGAGTCCCAACATCAACAGCGAAACCATGATCGCCATAAAAGATAAAAAAAAGAAGTGGAAAAAATACACACACTGTAAAAATACAAAAACATACGATAATTACAAGATTGCAAGAAATAAAGTCACAAACTTATTACACAAAAACAAATACAACTACGAAAAATCAATTGCAAAGAAAATTAAACAAGACCCCAAGCTATTTTGGAAATACGTCCGAAGTAAAACCAAGTCATCATCTGGAGTTAACGCCCTCGAAATACAAGGCAAAGTCTGTACAGACGAAAAGACAATAGCAGAAGAATTCAACAAACAATTTACTTCAGTGTTTACAAAGGAAACAAAACCAATACCAAAACCAAAAATTTCAGTTGATGTAGAAATGACCGACGTCATCGTAACAGAAGAAGAATTATTGAAAGTCATCAATGAAATCAACCCGGCAAAATCGCAAGGTCCTGATGGGATACATCCTGCTTTTATACACGGTGCAAAAAACAAACTGGTTAAACCACTGATAACCATATACAACAAATCATTGCAAGAAGGAAAACTACCTAGCCAGTGGAAAACAGCCAATGTCACCCCTATTCACAAAAAAGGTCCAAAGAAAAAAGCAGAAAACTACAGACCAATCAGTGTTACCTCCATATGCTGTCGTATACTAGAAAAGATCATAAGAAATCATATTGTAACACATCTGGAAAACAATAACTTGATAAACAGAGACCAACATGGCTTCAGAAAAGGTCGTTCTTGTGTAACCCAACTATTGGAATGCATCGAAGACTGGACAACATCTATCGAAAATAACAAAGACGTAGACATAATCTATCTTGATTTTAAAGCAGCCTTCGATAAGGTACCACACCGTAGACTCCTAACCAAACTCTGGCATATGGGTATAAGAAACAACACCTATAAATGGATAGAAGACTTCCTAAAAGACAGGAAACAAAGAGTCACCATAAATGGGCACTATTCAACATGGGGGGAAGTCTCTAGCAGACATTGCGAAAGCTCAAAAAAACTGTCAGACATTCGGTCTGACAGGCTTGAAAAATCTGTCAGACCGAAAACAAATCTGTCAGACCGAAAAAAACAAGGAAAAATAACATGTAACCACCTTTTTTATTCTGAAGATATAAAAACATGACTGACACTCTAATCATTCACGCCCATAGTCCATAAGCCTTTCAAAATTAGACAATTCACTTTGCACCCTCGAAATATTTAAGGGACGCCATTATACTACGACAGTAAAAGTAATATGTATTCCGATTGGCTAATCAATACCTGTTTCAGCCAACCACAATCCGGTTTACAAATCAAGGGAAATAATCGGCAAAACCACGATAATAGTGCCGTCCCTTCGTACTTTGTTGTTTATCAATTTTCTCGCAAACAGAATGACAAATATTTTGGTTATAAGCTTCCATAATTATGCAAACGCGAGGTATTGAAAAAAAGCAAAATGGTCAAAATATGTCGGACATACGGACCGACGGTATCTAATTTTCAATCGGACCGAAGTCAAAACTATCGGACAATGTCCGCGGTCCGACGTCTTTCGCAATGTCTGCTCTAGCGGTGTACCCCAAGGAAGTGTGTTAGGACCAATACTCTTTCTCATCTTCATAAATGACTTGCCGGATGACTTAGAATGCCCTCTGAAACTGTTCACCGACGATACTAAAATTTATTCAGAAGACAATAGTCAAGAAGGACCAGATCTCCAGGACAATATCTTTGTTGCCTGTGAATGGAGCCAAAGGTGGGAAATGATGTTCAACCCACAAAAATGCAAAACCCTCCATTTAGGAACAAAAGAAGCAGACGAATTTTACATGAAAGACAATAAAGGTACCATAACCAAGATTGAGCAAGTAGAAAATGAAAAAGACTTAGGTGTAATTTTTGACACAAAATTAAACTTTCAACAGCATATAAGCAACAAAATAAATATAGCCAACAGGAATCTAGGCTTAATCAGTAAATCATTTACTTTTATGAATATAGAAATGTTCCTAAACTTGTATAAATCAATGATCAGACCACACTTAGAGTATGCTTCAGTGATCTGGTCCCCGACACTCAAAAAAGATAAGATTTCTCTTGAGAATGTACAGAGAAGAGCTACCAGGCTTGTTAAATCAATAAAACATTTGGGTTACAGTGCAAGACTAAAACATTTAGGGCTTCCTACACTTGAATACAGAAGAGACAGAGCTGACCTCATAGAAGTGTACAAACTGATAAATGAAATTGACAAAACTTCAAAACAATTATTCACCTTCAATAACTCTACAAATACAAGGACAATAGTTTTAAAATATACAAGAAAAGAGTAAGAACAGAAATTAAAAAAAACTCTTTCAGTAACAGAGTAGTTAATATATGGAACAGTCTGTCAGATGAAATTGTAACAGCTCCATCGTTGAATTCATTCAAAAATAGGTTAAATAAACACTGGAAACCAGTAAACAAATTTGAAGCAAACTGTTATAAATAAATAAACACACAGAACTAAAAAGAGTGCAATGGATTCAGGGTTGAACGAGAGTTGCTATGTCTTATGCTTTGACATGAGTAAAAGAAAACTTTATTAAGAGTAAAGCGCGACATAGGTGGCCTGTTCTGGTTCAATTCTGAATATACTATTTATAGTATAAAGAGGACACTGATGAGGGGCGATATGTAAATATCAAGTTTCTTTTATCATTAAATGTACGTAAATAATGTTGAATAATGATCCATGCAATGTTGTGGATATGATTTTTTAAACATTTTATGACAAGAAGTATTGCCTGTTCTATTAGTCAAATGTCTGAAATTATTCTGAACAGACATTGATAATCAATAAAATATGTGTAAATAAATCAGAAAAAGACAATGCATTTAAAGAGCAATACTGTTGTTTTAACCAATTAAGTTTGAATATGTCACTTGTAAATATATCAGCTTGTCGGCTGATTTTCAAAAACACAAATTCAAGTCAGTACAGTAATACTGAATACAACAAGACATGGACAGACGAAATGAGGAACCGGGAAAACAGTCCAGTCAGGGAAAACACTATGAAAAGGGCCATTCAGAAGCTGAATGCAGCTTACATATGCAATTGCATTGCATAGTGACGGCCTCGGAAACTATATGGACTATATATGGTGCGTGACTATTTATAATTGTGTAGCGTGAAAATCCATACAGTCATGATATGCATTGACTGCAAGTGAGTACGAACCAAATTGGTGACGCCACATCGAAAGAAATGGAATATTTTAGACGCAGTCAATTTGATAAAGAAACAAATAATTTAACAAATTTACACATGTTTAACAATTCAATCAAGTTTATCAGGAACGAAAATGTGTAGTATACCGTTAAATCATTTTTTTTTCAATGTGGTAAGGGCGCAGCCATCTTGGTCGCACTTGATTTGTACGAGCTATGGTATGCCGTACCGAATGGGTCAAAAGTCCTATTTTAGCGTGCAGTCATAAAATTTATGCGTCGACGCGTAAATTTACGCGTCGACGCATAAATTTTACGCGTGCACGCATAAATTTTATGGCTGCACGCGTAAATATATGCGTCGACGCGTAAATATATGCGTCGACGCATAAATTTACGCGAGCACCTGGCGAGCACCTGTATATTCCTTTCATCCAATCAGAAACGTCGTACTATCCAGCATTTTCTCGCTGTCGTTATGTAGAAAAAGTACAAAAAATTAACAAATAAAAAAGTGAGAAAAGTTATGTTCGATATTTTTCTACTTATTCTATCATATGTACTTTATTTACATATTTAAAACAGGACGATCTCGATCGACACCCGATTTATTTTTTTTTATTTCTGTTACAGATGTTCATAATTCGTACCCTGATAATTTCGTGACAAATATTTACCATTTCGTTTGGCTCTACCATTGTAGAGATCGCAATTCTAAACAAAGAGCATAAAATTGTAAAATGCGGGGTTAAATCCAAATTCTATCAATATGAGTCCTGACAATTCAATGTCTTTTTTCTAACCCTCTACCAGACAACAATTTTTACTTTTAGCAGAGACATAGATAAACAGTTATTTCTCTGCTTTTAGCAGCTCCTTGCTTTTAGAAAAGTCCAACTTGAAATATGTTGCAGACTAAAAAATCAACCCTTCCCTGCAGCTCTGGTAGTGAATGTACACATTGTAGTATAGAAAACCTTAAAAAAGAATATTCAGCATTTTCCTCTTTTCTTGCAATGTTGTCTAAAATCTTATCTAGATCTAGTTGTGTTGTGAAATAAATGAGTAAATGTTTGCTATGAGATTGACTGATCAAAGTTTTGGTGAAATATGGCATTTAAATATTTCCAAAAACACATCACATCCCAATAATTCACTTCAAGTTTACAGCAGTTAACCTGCCGGTTAAGGTAGAAAACCCGTAATGTGGTCATTTTGAGATTCATGCAATCAGACATGGCGAAAACCGTCAGACAATTAGACATATCTGATAAAATTTCCCTTTGTCTGACAATTTTTACTACTGTCAGTCCAAATGTCTGACACTCCTTTTGATCTGTCAAGATAGTGAATGAGAGTTCTGTCTGACAAAATTTTATTCGGTCTGACAGATTATTTGGTACTGTCTGACCAAATGTCTGACAAAGATTTTTGCGTTTCGCCATGTCTGGCAATGTCAGAACCGTATGGCGATGTCGTAAACGATTGATGTTATCCGATCTTACCGATATAAGTTTACAAAGAAGAAAATTTCCACACTTTTGGTTGCAAAATGATTTCAATGTCATCCGATAAATGCCAATGGCGCATAAATCTTTATTTGTTTACCCTGATTATCTGCATTTTCTTCCTTTGGCTCAATGTTTTCTTAACCTTTTTTCTGTTAGCAACATCAAAACTAGAGGCACGTTCTTTAGAGCTAGATTTTTTAAGATTTCTTTATAAAAGATGTTTTCGATAAAGCATTTTTAAGACATAGATTCTGACCGAGGGATTCCGAATGCTCCATACTTCATACAAATGACGTCATCATATGACGTCATGATGACGTCATTTGTATGAAGTATGGAGCATTCGGAACTCTGCGGTTTATGAATGATGGAGTATTCGGAATAAGTTGGTCAATTCTCTCCCATATAGATTCTACAGAATTTAACGAGGTATTCCGAAAGAAGTATAGAGCTATGGCGGCTCCCAATGATTGTCTTAAAAATCTTGCTCAAAAGAGCGCTTTATCCTAAAACATCTGAAGAAATCTCAAGATATCTCAAGAAATCTCGCTCTAAAGAATGCGGCTCAGGTCTTGTTTTGAAAAGGGTAAAATGATTTTGATATTCATAACACTTGACAGGGCAATAACTCGAAAAGTGGGCATGGCAGAGTAATTGTTCTTAAACATGACATTTCTCCTCAATGAGATCAATCAGTGTACAAAGTTTAAAGTTCCTAGCACATATGGTTTAGAAGGTATGGCCCAGACAAAAATGTACGGGTAAAAACAACAAAGGGCAATAACTCAACAAGAATGCCATGGTCACAATATACACCGCCCCAGAGACTAAGTTTTAAGGGGGCATAACTCAGGCAAAAATCAATGAACTATAAAATCCATCCTTCATGCAAATCTACCAATTAAGATGATAACATTGACCAAGTTTCAAAAAGATCCAGCCATAAACTTAGGAGGAGTTGCGCTCACAAGCAAAGTTAACATACGTACATATGAACGGACAGACAGACAGACAGACAGACAGACTTAGAAGATGTTGCCAATACATGACCGCTTCCGGTGGCATATAATAGAAAGTGGGCGTGGCAGAGTAACATTTTTTAAACATGACACTTCTCAATGAGATCTATCAGTGTACAAAGTTTGAAGTTGCTACCATATATAATTAAGAAGATATGGCCCAGACAAAAATGTAAGGGTAAAAAACAACAAAGGGTAAAACCTCAAAAAAGGGTGTGGTAGAGTAATGGTTCTTGAACATGACACTTTTCCTCAATGAGATCTATCCGTGTACAAAGTTTAAAGTTGCTAGCACTTATGGTTTAGGAGATAAGGCCTGGACAAAAGTGTGACAGACGGACAGAATCGAGCAAACCTATAGTCTCCCAACCGGTGACCGGTTGGTGACTAACAAGTCTATATATATAAAAAGCTGTTGCAGACAACAATATCAATGATACTCTGTAACTTAGAAAATATACACCTTACAAAGAGCTTAGAAACAGCATTTCCTTCATTTCCAGCAATGGTGAAAAGCTGGTCAGGGTCAAAGGATATGATCTGAAATTAAAGCTCATGGCAGGATGTGTTTGTGAGATATAAATGCTCCATCTCTAATACATCCTAAGATATAGATCAGGTTAATGTCAACTCAATGGTCAAGGTCACTAGGTCAAAGATCATGGTCCCAAATGAAAGGACTGGGCAGGCAATTACCATGTGTGAAATATCCTAGCTGTATCTCATATATTGCCTGAGATATAGACCAGGCCCCGGTTTCTCGAAAAAAACTTAAGTATATTCTCATGAGCACATGCTCAACTTCAAAGGGATGATATCCAAAGTTGAAGGGTATTCGATTGAAGTTCACGTGGATTTCGTGCGATTTGAGCACGGTGCTCAGATTTGAGCATGAGAACGTACTTAATTTTTTTCGAGAAACCAGAGCCAGGTAAAAGGGTTTTTTTTGGAAGATTTGATGCAACACCGACACTAGGTCTGTAACATTAAGCTTTCCTGACCTAAGGTCCCGGCTAGCTATAAAGCAAACAGATACATACTTGTATAGTGTAATGAAGAGTATTTACCCTGTTTCCAGTTTATTAAAATATTTAATGACAATATAAATAAGAAAGGGGTTATTTTAGAATGATATTACTATATTTGTAAACAGAGAAACTTGACCAAAATCAGTATGTAAATTATGACCAGGGGTCTGTATAAAGGGTCCTTCATCATTTTTGAGAACAATGTTCAGATCATCCTGTGGTGAACCTTTTCCAAAACAATATATTTAGGGCGATCCAATACAAAAGCTTCTGTTAACAACAAAATGAATGTTGAAAGAGTTGGGATTTTTGTATAGGATAGATCAGAAAATATTGATACAATAGGGAGAAAATTATCAGCATTTTCTTCTTTTGCCTCAATGTTTTCTAGAGAATTTTCTGTTAGGTACATCAAAACCAGGTCTTATTTGGGATTCTGTTTTCTAATATGAAGTACTCAAAAAGATTCATGAGTACTGAGTACTTAAGGGTCAGTACTAGAGTAAGTATGAGTATGAGTACTCATTTTCCCCATGAGTACTGAGTACCAGTGAGTACGGGGAAAAGTGATACTTGTACTCATAATACTTGAGTATGTGTATGAGTGTTTGTGAAAGGGTTAATAGCAGTCTTATAAGGATCCATGCTGCTATCTTAAAGTTTCTACGGGTCATGAAGGAGGTTTTAGAGAACATCATGGGTCCTGATCAGACTGTGCATAAGCACATCATGCTGATCTGGAATCTTGTTGTTCCAAGATGCCATAAAGGACCTTATTCCAGATCCTGGCTTGTATGTGATTTCTTATCATTGTCTTCATCATCAGTTTCTGTGCACAATTTATACTGATTCTGATATTTTTGTACAAAACAGTTTCAGTTTTAAAACAAGAGGGCCATTGGCCCTGAAGCGCTCATCTGAGATAATAGCTTTCTGTATATGATGTAGATCAAGCCTCTTAATGCAATAGCTATACTAAGATTTGAATTAGATACCTATTTCAAGACCCCATGTGACCCATATTCAAACTCTTCAGAGATATAAAGGAAACAAATATTTTGAGCATGTTCAGGACAATATTTCTGAATCAAATTCAGGTTGATTGGGAAAAAATTGTGGCCTCTAAAGTGCATACTGTGATGCAAGGTTATTCTAAGATTTGACCCTGTAGTTTTTGACCTAAGATGACTGAATTTCAAACTTATCCGAGATTTTGTCCAAAACAACAATTCTGACCAATTTCAAGGTTGATTGGGCAAAAAAGTGGCCTATAAGAATGCACACAATAATTTTCTAAGATTTGGCCCCGTCTCTTAGTTTTTGACCCTAGATGACCAAATTTCATACTTCTCCGAAATTTTATCAAAACAATCATTCTGGCCAATTTTCAGGTTGATTGAGCAAAATGTGGTCTCTAGAGTGCACACAATGTTTTTTCTAAGATTTGACCCTGTGACCTAGTTTTAAACCCCAGATGAACCATTTTCAAAATTCTATGAGATTTCATCAAAATAATCATTCTGGCCAATTTTCAGGTTGATTGGGCTAAAAAGTGGCCCACGAGTGCACACAGGGGTTCTTTTTATGGTTAGGGGAAGGGGCCCGGGGCCCTTAATTTGGGGAAAATGCGTCGAATGAGCTATTTTAGGGGAAAATTTTTCAAGCATGTTTTTTGGCTTGAATACTGAAAATGCTTCAAATATTTCAGAAAACACAAAGAAAATAGATTTTCATAGCAGTTTATAAGCTGATAAACTGAAGGTCTTTGATAGTTAACATAAATTCCCCCGTGGGAGAACATTTTAAAGGTTGAAACATTGATTTATGAGGGGAAAATTTCAATTTAGGGGAAAAATTCCCAGAGGGGAAGGGGCCGAAATTCGGCCCCAATTTCTTAGTAAAAAAACCCCCTGTGCACAAAAGGTTTTTCTAAGATTAAACCCCATGACCTAGTTTTTGACCCAAGATTACCCAATTTGGAACTTGTCCGAGATTTTATCTAGACAATCTTTCGACAAAATTTCAGGTTGATTGGGCAAAAAATGTGGCCTCTTGAGTGCACACAAGGTTTTTATAAGATTTGACTCTATGACCTAGTTTTTGACCCAAGATGACCCAATTTCAGACTTGTCCGAGATTTCATCAAGACAACAATTCTGACCAATTTTCAGGTTGATTGGGCAAAAAATGAAGCCTCAAGAGTGCACACAAGGTTTTTCTAAAATTTGACCCCATGACCTAGTTTTGACCCCAGATGACCCAATTTGGATCTTGTTGGAGATTTTATTAAGACAATCATTTTGACAAAATTTCAGGTTGATTGGGCTAAAAATGTGGCCTCAGGAGTGCACACAAGGTATTTCTAAGATTTGACCCGTGACCTAGTTTTTGACCTCAGATGACCCAATTTCGAACTTGTCCGAGATTTTATTTAGACAATCATTTTGACAAAATTTAAGGTTGATTGGACAAAAACTGTGGCCTATAGAGTACACACATGGCAAAGTTTGACGGACGACTCACGACGGACGACGGACACAGCAGTATCAAAAATAGCTCACCTTGAGCACTTTCGTGCTCAGGTGAGCTAAAAACAGTATTAACCCATTACCTAACTGCAAAATTTTGTCCAAATTCAAAGATGTTGCAGACAGCATTTCAAAGTGAATGGAATTTTACTTTTTTTGCCTGTTTGTGTAGAAAACATAGTGGAAAATGTAGAAATTGCTTATCACAAGCAATTTCTTCTTTTTCCACAGTTTTTTCCAAAGCCTATCTCTTGCAGAGTGTCAAAAAGTGTTGATTTGTGGTAATGGGTTAAGTCTATTCTTTACTTTAGCACACATCATGTCCATGGTACTATGTTGTATAGCCTTACCGATGTGATTCAAATGAGTACTAACAACATAGGATTTGGATTTGCTGTAACTCATAATGCATTGGACCCCTTTTAACTCGTATCTTAAATAACTCATGCTTCATTAAAATCTTATTTTTAGCAAAATGTCCTCATATTCAGATTTTTTTTTTTTTTTTTGAAAATTAAATGCTTCTAATCTAAAACCTTTCAAAGTGACAAACATCAGATTCATTGTTCTTATTGCATTCAGTATTACAATGCACAATTTATTTCAGAGTACACAACTAAAGGCCACTGTCATTGCTCGGATTCTAGTGAGATGACAAGCATAATGTCACCTATTTGTAAGTCTTTCTGGAAGCCACCTTTTCCTGTGTGAGGAACTCCACATATCGAGGGCTCAACGCAACACTGTTGTAACTCCAAATTTTTCAAAATTTGGTTTTTTTTGCATTTTTAGTTTATTTCAGACATATTACACATACTCTAACAATATTTTGTGAAAATTTTGATTTTAAAGTACTTTATTTATTAAGTTGGCAAAACGTTGTAACTCCAGATGGAATTTTTTGTTTATGCAACACTGTTGTATCTCCACTTACAACAGTGTTGCATATCAATAGTACTTAACATTGGTAAGAATACCTTTATGCAACACTGTTGTAAGTAAACTTGCAACAGTAATGCATATTTCTGTTATAAATATCTTACTAAGAATGTGAATATGCAACACTGTTGTAACTCCATTTATTATTCCTCCACATGTACAATTATTGAATTTTCTATGCTATCCTAATATTTCTATGGCATCACATATTCATAAATAATGACATCATAGATTATCAGTCGTAAAAGTTATCAAAAGAAGTAAAATTACAGATTACTGGTTTACTTTTTCCAACACAGAATAGATATATCTTTGGTAAGTTATTTCAGATTATTGAATTGAGATAATTATTCCAACTTGATAATACTTAACTCTCTCCCAAACAGCAGAAAATTGGACTGTTTCAACTTTAAAACTGCTGTATACTAGACAAAATTGAGATCTATTTGAAAAAAAGAAAAGAAAAAAAGTGAGAAAATGTATAATCTAAGGAAAATGAGAAATTGCAGATTATTAGCAATTTCTTTTTTCTCAATGTTTTCAGAAACTATCTCTACTGATGACTTCAAAACCAAGTCTTAACCCTTTCCCAAACAAGTTCGAGTTTTGACTTCCCTGATGGAGAGAGGGCTGGAAAACATTTCAAAGAAAAAAAGGAATAGCTACTATCCTCCATTACCTGCAATATTTTCTGTTTGACAATGTACATAGATTCCATACTCTATCAACATTCATTTTGTTGTCTGAACAAGCTTTGAATTTGTCCTATAATGTCACGGTGGATAATCATGTGACTAAGAATTTCAGAAAATATTCAATATTTTTGTTAATACCTGACCAATTTGAATTCGGTTTAGAGCAAAATGTAAGGAACTAGCTAGAGATGGTGGATTTTTGAGAAATCAACTGATAAAAAAAGTTATTGAAGATCAACCAAAATTTTGGTTGATCTTTGATAACTTTTCTGTCAGCTGATTTTTCAAAAATCCATTATGTCAATTTAATGCGTTGCGTCTGCCAACCTTCTCTGCTTCAAACCAAATTCAAATCGATCTCGTATTAACAAAAATATTGAAGATTTTCTGAAATTGTTGTATCACGTGATTATCCAACGTGCAATGTTGTCACTTAGAAAGGATTCATGTATTGAAAAACACTCTTTTTTACAAAAATGATTTTTTAATGGTTTTAGATAATGGTAGACATTCTATATTTAAATGAAAAAAAAATGAAAAAGAAATATGCTGACATTTTCACTACTCTTTTAGTATTTCAATCTGCTAGACAAAAAAATAGTCCTCCATTTAGCCTTTGTTGTAGGTTTCCATTGAAATTGACTCAATTATCTGGAATTATTTCTATAAAACATAATAATTCATGATCTTTTTTTTCTCAACAGGTTACAATTATGTTTTTACTTCAAGCCCCAAGACATCAGGGTAGCATTCTGTTTAGAAATGGAGGCAAACATTGCATGGCAAATTCTGTTCAGGCCTTGGCTAGGTCCTGTTCTAATCCACCAAAGATACCATGGATGAGATCCTGGTGAAGGGTGATCATCTGTGTGATAAGGTTAAATTGCCTTTTAACTACAAGTACTGGTCAAGCGATGACGTTCCTTCATCTTTAAATGAGCTAACAAGTCATAAGGAACAACCAATCCATGGAGTACATGGAATTTCAGTTTGGTCTTTTGTGAAACTATTTTACTGTATAAACAATGTGCTTAACGAGGTACTGAAGACTGATCCTTCTTACGCATGTGCATTAATGAAAATTGGAAAATGTTACTACTGCTTGCTTTGACCCTCACAGTAGGGATAAATTGGGGATGTCCATTGCTGATGGGTTTTCAACTCTGACAGAATTTGATACCGTGGAAAGTTTGTAAGCCTTTATTTTCAGACTGTCTGGTTTACTTTTTAATGACGTAACTGATATTCCATTTGAAATCTGGAATATGACCTCAAACCTTGATATCGGAACTGATACCAGAAGTGATATCAGTTTGAAGGTTTCAGCGACATCAGTGAAGCTGAAAGTGTGGCAACAAGCAAATTATATGCAGCTAATGAACAACTTAACAAGCTTCAGTAAAACAACTTCTTGGATATTTCAGAAGTTAGCAGTATTTCTATAGATAATACAGATTTGAATGAAAATCTCTTAGACGAAGCACTAATTGAAGTAAATAATAGTGCCCATTCCATATGAGCTCCTTTAATGCAAATGTTTTCATGCAAGTTGCATTACACCAAAGATCAACGTAAACAAAAGTCATGATAGTGAGACTCAGTTAAATGAAGGCTTGATAGGTGAAAGTAATGATAGTGAGTCTCAGTTAAATAAGGGTTGATAGGTGAAAAGAATGATAGTGAGTCTCGGTTAAATAAGGGTTGATAGGTGAAAGTAATGATAATGAGTCTCAGTTGAATGAAGGCTTGAATGGAGAAAGTAATGACAGTGAGTCTCAGTTGAATGAAGGTTTGATTGGTTAAAATAAATGATAGTGAGTCTCAGTTGAATGAAGGCTTGAATGGAGAACGTAATGATAGTGAGTCTCAGTTGAATGAAGGTTTGATTGGTGAAAGTAATGATAGTGAGTCTCAGTTGAATGAAGGCTTGAATGGAGAAAGTAATGATAGTGAGTCTCAGTTGAATGAAGGTTTGAATGGAGAAAGTAATGATAGTGAGTCTCAGTTGAATGAAGGTTTGATTGTTTATAATAAATGATAGCAAGTCTCATTTGAATGAAGGCTTGAATGGAGAAAGTAATGATAGTGAGTCTCAGTTAAATGATGGCTTGATTATTGAAAGTAATGATAGTGAGTCTCAGTTGATTTTTTATTGGGGTTTTATGCCGTTTTCAACTTCTATGGTCATATCGCGATGATTGGAGCACCTAACCGTGGGTTCCTGGTATTTCTCGCACCAGTTCAACCACAATATCCTAACCGAGCCTCCAGCTGCTCTCTCACATAGATGATTCACACCCATTGGTGAGAGACAAATGACTTTTGTCAAATGTCAGAATGGATACTGGCCGAGCCGCGGTTTGAACTCGAGACCCCTGGATTGACAGACTCCTACATAACCGACTGAGCTATCTGGGCTCGGCATAAAGAGTCTCAGTTGAATGAATGTTTTATTGAAGAAAATAATGATAGTGAGTCTCAGTTAAATAAAGGTTTGATTCAAGAAAGTAATGATGGTGAGTATCAGTTGAATGAAGGTTTGATTGGAGAAAGTAATGATAGTGTGTCTCAGTTGAATGAAGGTTTGATTGGAGAAAGTAATGATAGTGTGTCTGAGTTGAATGAAGGTTTGATTGGAGAAAGTAATGATAGTGAGTCTCAGTTGAATGAAGGTTTGATTGGAGAAAGTAATGATAGTGTGTCTGAGTTGAATGAAGGTTTGATTGGAGAAAGTAATGATAGCGAGTCTCAGTTGAATGAAGGTTTGATTGGAGAAAGTAATGATAGTGTGTCTGAGTTGAATGAAGGTTTGATTGGAGAAAGTAATGATAGTGAGTCTCAGTTGAATGAAGGTTTGAATTGAGAAAGTAGTGATAGTGAGAATGAGGATATGAGAGAAAGTGGGACAAATGATGAAGATAATGTACCATTGATCAATTATGGTATTCATAGTTCTACACAAGTAAATGAAGATGGTATTTTCACAGGCGGGAATCATGTGACTTTGTTATGATATATTTTTAGCTCACCTGAGCACGAAGTGCTCGAGGTGAGTTATTGTGGTCACTTTTTGTCCGGCGTCCGTCCGTCCGTCCGTCCATCAACATTTGGGGTGTTTACACTCTAGCATCCACAAAAGTTACTCAATCTTGATCAAACTCAGCCAAAACAAGTATGATCATAAGTTCTCGGACAAGTTCGATTATGGGCCTGATCGGACCAGAAAGTGCGGAGTTATCTGCCCTTGAATGTCAAAAAATGCTGTTTTTAAGTTTGTTTACACTCTAGCATCTACAATTATTGATCAATCAAGACAAAACTTGGACATAATGTTGGAGACCATAAGATCTTGGATGAGGTCAATTTTCAGTCTGATCTGATTAGAAAGATGAGAGTTATGTGCCCTTGAATTGGGCAAAATTGCCACTTTTTTGCTGTATTCAAAAAAGAGTTAATCTAAGGGAAGGAACTCTGACACTACTTTACTTCAGTATAAGTAGAGTTATCTAGTTTGATAGAGGATATAAATAGATTTACACTCTTATTAACCCATTAACAAACAACAAAATTTTAGCCTAATCCAAAATCATAGGTGTTGCAGACGACAAGTTCCATTGAACAAAATTTAACATTTTTTGGTCTTTCTTGGTAGAAAACATTGTGGGTAATGAAGAAATTGTTTGTCACAATATTTTCCAAAGCCTTTATTTTGTGGGGCATCCAAAAGCGCCAATGTGTGGGAAAGGGTCAATCAAGACAAAACTTGGACACAATGTTGGGGATTTTAAGATCTCAGATGAGTTTGATTTTCAGTCTGATCTGATCTGAAAGTCAAGAGTTATGTGCCCTTGAATTTGACAAAATAGCCATTTTCGGCTGTTTTCAACCTTTTTTACGCTCTAGAATCTACAATTATTATTCAATCAAGACAAAACTTAGACACAATGTTTTGGACCATAAGATCTGGGATAAGTTTGATTTTCAGTCTGATCTAAACAGAAAGTCAGGAGTTATGTGCCCTTGAATTTGACAAATTGCTGTTTTTTACTGTTTTCGACTTTGTTTACACACTAGAATCTACAATTATTGACCAATCAAGACAAATCTTGGACACAATGTTGGAGACTATAAGATCTTGGGTAACTTCAATTTTCAGTTTGATCTGATTAGAAAGTCAAGAGTAATGTGCCCTTGAATTTGATATAATTGCTGTTTTTGGCTGTTTTCGACATACTCTAGAATCTACAATTATTTATCAATCAAGACAAAACTTGAACACAATGTTGGGGACTATAAGATCTTGGATGAGTTTGATTTTCAGTCTGATCTGACGAGAATGTTGAGAGTTATGTGCCCTTGAATTTGACAAAATTTCCATTTTTCGGCAGGTTTCGACCTTGTTTACATTCTAGAATCTACAATTATTGATCAATGTATACAAAACTTGGACACAATGTTGGGAACCATAAGATCTCATATGAGATTGATTTTCAGTCTGATCTGATCAGAAAGTCGAGCGTTTTGTGCCCTTGAAATTGACAAAATTGTTGTTTTCGGCTGTTTTCGACCTTGTTTATACTCTAGAATCTACAATTATTTATCAATCAAGACAAAACTTGGATACAATCAGGGCTACAGATAAGTGGAGGTGAAGACATACTAACATTGTTTTTTCGAATTCAAATCCTATGTTGTGGGTACTCATTTGAATCGTCTCGACAAGACGATACAAATGAGTACCTACAACATAGGGTTGGATGACCACTGACAGCATTATTGCAGTTTGAAAAGTCACCACCCCCTCTTATCTGGAGCCCTGTACAATGTTTGGCACCATAATTTAGATCTTGGATGAGTTAGATTTTCACAACCTTATTGACCATAAGTTCTTTTTCAGTCTTAAAGTAATAAATATTAATTGAATTGAACAAAAGTGTTGCTCATATCATTTAGGTTCAGGTGAGCGATATAGGACCATCATGGTCCTCTTGTTCTATTGAGTCAAATAAAGAAAATGCTTATCATCATTTTCTTCTTTTGTCTCAATATTTTCCTAAGCCTTCTGTTTTTTGAGTTCAAAACTAGGTCTTGCTTGGGAAAGGGTTAAATGACAAGATTTAAACTATGACAACTAAGTAATAGCCAGTGCAGCTCATGAACAGCCAAAGGCTTTGAGCGCAAAGCAAGTGTTAATGGTCATAATTATGTGAAAATGTTACAAAAATGTACAAATATGTTGGACTGAGATTTTAAAACAAGATGTGTTTGTGAAACACAAATGACCCCGAAATGGCCATTTTTGTAAAATATTAGGTTTTTATAGAGTAAAGGGTTGATAAGGGTTAACAAATGACCTTAAGGAGGGCCAAATTGCATGGAACAGATAGATATCATTGAAAGGATGTTGCATACCAAATTAGAGCTTTGTATGTCAAATACTTTTTGAGAAACCTTAAGTTGTCGGAGTAAAAGGTTAAGTTTTTGGAGTAAAAGGTTAAGTTTTCGTAGAGTAAAGGGTTGATAAGGAATAACAGATGACCTTGAGGAAAGTCAAATTGCATTGAACAGATAGATATCATTGAAAGGATGTTACATACCAAATTTGAGCTTTCTATACCAAATACTTTTGGAGAAAAGGCAAAGGTTAAGTTTTCAGACTGACAGACGGACAGACAGACAGACAGACGGAAACGAGTAAAACAATATGCCCCTGATCTCTGGATACGGGGCATAAAAATGCTGCAGTCCATTTACAACAGTGTTGCATATTTTTTTCCAAGTTGTTGTTATACAATTTGAATTGGAAAACTGTTGTAAGTCAAGTTACTGCAGTGTTGCATAAAGATTCACAACTTTGACATGAAGGATTTGAAGTGGAAAACTGTTGTAAGTCACATTTTCACAAACATCTTTTTTATTGTTTTATGCTTTCTAAAATTTTGAGTTGTATGTTAAAACTGAAGATTATTAAAAGATTATTACATTTATCAACTTAAGCATTTGGATTAATAGAAAAAAAGAAAAAGTTTTTTCATCCTCCTGTAAAATTTTGAAAAACGGAGTTACAACAGTGTTGCGTTGAGCCCTCGATATAGACACTCTTTTATCCATTGTTGCCGAATGTAACATTTAATAGTTCTTGGATTCGATGTCACCTTGTAGGTAATGTTGTCTATACAGCATTGGACCCTGTGTAAATTATCCATCAACTTGTACGAACAATGAATGTTAGTCACGGTAAATCTATAGGATGGGCAGTATTATACATCAATAAGCGTGAAATGATGAATGCTTGGGCACAAAGTTGTGTAAAGTTCTTTGGTATTGATATGCACCTTTCAGTATTAGATGTGGGTAGCAGGTTCCATATACTTGATCGATGTCTCATTTACACATCCCAAATGAGATGCATTTGTCTTCTTGTCTTAATGATAAAATTGTCATGAAATTCCTTTTTCGGCAAATTAAAGTTTAATCTGTTCACCGTCAGTGTCTACTCTTTTCACATGAAAAGCTATGCTGACAACCCCATTCATTGTTCAGATCTAACGGGATTGATGGTGAATATCGTACAGACACAGTTTGACAGTTGTAGTCAAAATCTATCTGTCTGACCGTTTAGCTATAGATCTTTATGGGACTGTCCCAGACAAGTTTCTAGTCCTTTCGTTTACCATGCCTGAAAAGAGAAAAGGATGAATCCTACTAAAAAATTGACTTGGAATGAAATTAAACATATTCTACTGTCAGGTGGCAAATCTGGAGAGAGTTTGTGTAATATGTGTATATGTGTAAAATGACCCCCCCTTTTCATAAAAATGAAACTCCTTCACAGAAATCCTGAATCAAGGCAGTTACCTAGATATACGAGGGCCCATCAATAATTTCTCGAACTATACTTACTATTCAATTACCCGTTGACGTATTTTCACGAAAAATGGTATGCTCAAAGCTCATTCATTTATTAACAGCTCATCTAATTAGAAAACAATGACGTCAAAACAATATGACGTCATGGCAGAATAATGACGTCATGTCAATAGCATTAGTTAAAAAATGACGTCATCTTGCATTTTCTAGCAACTCCTTATGATAAAGTGTTATGTATTTCTCAATCTTTCCTGACCGGACATCCATGAAATTCTACATGAATTGTAAAGAGACATATATGTTTATCGAATAACGTTATTTGAAAGGGGATACGACACTTCCGAAACGGAAGAGAGATAAGAGAAAATGAGTGATATTACTAGCAGATCGGAGACTATAAAGCTGAGAAGAAATCTGCTAAAATCCTAGAATTTGTTCTTGAAAAATGAAAATTAGGTGTTGAAATAGTGGTAAGACAATTTGATGATTTGTATGATACAGCTAAAGGCAGTATGACCAGTAACCTCGGAATGCACCATGCATTGGCAAGACGGGTACCTCGCCTGCCGCTTCCTGGCCGAATGGGGCAGAGGGTCACATGGTGTCGTAAAAAGAACCAAAGATATAAGGAAGACCGCCGCAATTTTGAGAATCAAATAAATACATGTGACATGACATCATTTTGAGTCAGAAATCTCAATTTGGAAGCATTATTTTTCATTCTCACCCCCCCAAAAATTGATTTTTCAGATGTGCCCGTGAGACAAATGTCATAATTTTCATTGATAGTCGCGGAATCACACTGAGCTTGTTATGTCTATATAAAGTCGAGAAAGTACTTATAAATTTGAAACAGTAATCAAAACTGATCTGCCACCAGCTTAAATGAGACAGCGTGCAAAAAAGATAAGTTTGGGAATTCTGCCGCGTTATGACAGCGAGTCGCACCATAGCTAACGCTTTAAAAAGGCCGGTATTGTGAAACTGGTTATAGAAATAATACCAAAATCTCGGCAACGCACAGATTAGTTAGACTTCTAGTTATTTCCTAACCTTAGAAATAACTCACGGGGTGAAAATAATGAGTAAAAGAAGAGTTGGGATGTGACATTTACAAATGATTGCGGGACATGTCACATGACGGGCTGCAGCACGTGCCACAGGCGTGGGTCAAGCGGTGTAATCATACCTGTCAACTTTTGGAAATTTCAAAGAGTGAGATTGCGCGCCAGGGTTTTTTCTCCTTCTTTGGACGGGTCCGTAAAAAGGACCCATTCCCAATACCAAATAGGGTAATTTTTTCCCAAAATCTGGAAAGAAAATTCCCAATGCAAAAGTTTTTCCTTCTTTTTGAACGAAAATTCAATCATTCCCTTTCATATGTTGAGAAAAAAGTATCCAGAGACAATCTGAAAGTCCCTTCAGTTGATTTCATATAGTTAACTATACACAATATATTCATTTTTTGTTGGAGTATGTGATGAAAATGTTTTCCCAATTTTTGACAAAACAACGCATTTTTCCCAATTTGCCTGGTTTCGGACCCCTTCCCAAAAGTATGAGAAAAAACGCTGCGCGCGATGACCTTAAAATGAGGAGTTTTCGCGGGTATTTTTCGCGCGGAGTGATTTTACCTCAACTTTTAGGAGTGAGATTTTTTTGCAGTGTTTTTTCAACTTGAGTCTTTAAACAATGACAGTAGCTTGTTCTCTAGGTCTTATATTTGTCATTTTATTTCTATACAAAAGTAGAGTAGATCTTGTTAAATAGCAAAGTTCATCAAGGATAATTATTATGAGAAACAAGACATCCTTTGTTCCAAACAATTCTCACCAACCAATTTGTTGAAACTTTCTATCTATCTTTCTGTTATCCTTTAAAAAAAATCTTCTGTAGCCTGTTCACAGTTTAGCAATTGCCAAGTTCCTTCCTTTTTTTAATTTTGTTTTTCTTTTAGTCTGGTAAATGATGCAAAATAATGCCTGTACCAACCATATCGCGGTTATTTTGCGTTTCAGAAAACCATTAGAAGTGCAATATAGTTGAATGTAAGGTAAACCGCAAAACATAATGGGGCGAAACAGCCTACGAGTGCGAAATACCGATTTTCCGGAAGGTAAAGAATCTTATCAAAGCGGTGGCCCACGAACGATCTAATATTCTCGGTGAAGGCTGTTAAACTAGTTGATCATCATCCATTAAATCTTGTTAAATGGTAGAATTGCAAAGATAAACTCGATGGTTGCAGTTTGTTTACTGAATGGGCAAGCACTAATTGTCATCGACAGATTATCGGAATACTGCTCCCTCGATAACATATCGCGCATTTTGATTGGTTGACTTGTCGATGTTAGCCACGCCTTACACTTACCTCATTTGTAATAAGTCGGTCCCAGAGATCGTCGAGTTAACGCATCGCCGCGTTTTGATTGTCAATCAAGGAAGGTGATGACAATATACAAGATAATCGCTAATTGAGCGAGTAAGGGTGCAATTTCACAATGATAAACAATAATGGCAGACGAAAATTATAAGCGTGAGATCGCTAGAAAATCGTGATTTTTAGCGATTTTAGACCATTCGTGCGTGTGATGAACTCCTGCACTTGAATTCGTGTTAGTCACGATTTTTTCGTGAGAGTTGACAGGTATGGGTGTAATGAATGCAAACTGTTTCAAGGGATGTTACTTTTATAAGAAATGGGTAATGTTTCTAAAGTTATCAACATATATTTTTCTGACATAAGATTAGTTTGCGAAATTATTGATGGACCCTCGTACATCTTCAAAAAAATCTAGATCTATATCTCTCTTAAAAATAGATAGAAATCAAACAATAAAAAAAAAACATTGTGGAAAAGGAAAAAAAACTTAACACCGTTTTTAAACTTCCAAATTCTTTTTATGCTCAGATCAGAGACTCTAAGTCTTAGTTATAAAAGCATAAACGTTTCTTAAATTGTACACTGCATATTAGAACACTTAGTTCACTCAGACAAAATAGATCAAAGGAAAAGAGAGTTGAAACATTTCTTCAATGCCAAACACGAAAACCCATTACTTTTCGTCCAGAATACATACCCAACTCTTTGAAACGCATACAAGGCTTGTTATTAAAATGTATAGGAAAGAGTTCTATGTTATAATATTTTGCTGAAGTAGATATAGTTAAAATTACATCGCAATAACCGATTGTTGATGCGGCGTCATGGTTATTGTTTTGAGAACCATGATGTAGTCTGGAAAGATATTAGACTTGAAGACGCAGCTGATAGATAAAATGCCAAAATAAAGAACAAACAACGCAGTTTTATGCCCGCTTGCATACTCGATCCTGGGTTTAGCCGTAGACCGTTACTGAACTCGACTTCAGATAAGCTAGGCTTGAATCCGAGATGATCCCGACTTCACTGTCATTTGCTCTAACGGTTTTGAGCCCGAGTTCGGAAGATCTCGAGTTTGAGTTATGGTTCATATTATTACGCGTGCCGAAACCGGTTTTTCTAGTTTTTAGCCGATCTAATTGCCAGCAATGAAAACAATCTATTTTTATCCATGTATTATCCCCCCTATTTATTTTGCCACTGTTTTTTTCTCTTTTCTCTCCATCTCTTTCCGTAGAAATGTAGACCCCACTCCTGTCCATCTCCTTTCCCCTTCCTTCCCGTTCTCTCTCGCTTTCTTTCTATATTTTCTCTTTTTGTCATCTTCTCTATTTCCCACGTTTCTCGTATAATGTCACCCATCAATGGTTTGATATCGTGAACCTATGTGGGGGAGCAGCTGGAGGCTCGGTAAGGGTGTTGTGGTAGTACTTGTATGAAAAACGACAGGAATCCATGGTTAGGTGCGCCAGCTGCCGCGATATGACACTAGTAGTTGAAAACGGCGAAAACCCTCAATAAACCAAACCAAACCAACTTTTCTCGTATTTTAAGAATGGGCCAACGATCCTTATTGCTCATCTTTCTCTTAACTATCATCTATAAATTAAGGAATATACATTATCTTTTTGCACGACTAGTTTTAAAGCAGGGCTTTTTTCGGCTTCATTTTTGATTTGCAGAATACAGTCAAATTTTTTGCTTTTATAAATTACTTTCAACATAATGCAAAAATTGAAACGTTTTGCTAGACTCACTAATATTGATGAAATTCAAGTGAAAAAATATTTATTTGTGAATTTTGAAGACAAACATCATAACTAATGTACATCTGGCTCACCCAAACCTGCTATGTACCAGGTTTGGCCGAGCCCGGGTTTTTAACTGTGAATTGAACTCAGCTCACAAGTGTGCAAGTCAACACAAGCTTGGATAAGAAATAGCTATGGCTTAGCGAAACCTATGGCTCAGCAAGTGAGTTGTCCCGTTACCCTGTATAATCCTGGCTTAAGCTAGGCTTATACGCAGTATGCAAGTGGGCATTAATGTTTTAACCTTTCTCAGCCGGCAAATAAATGGATTGTTCTAATTTAGAGACTGAAGCAGACGACGAAAAGGGTTTAAACAAGTAGATCAAGCTTATATTGAAGGAACAAGAGAAATTGATGATAATCATCATCTTCTTCTTTTCCTTCGATGTTTAATTTTGACTCTATATTCTTCGAGGTCGTCAAAAACAAGTCTTGTTGGGAAATTGTTTTATGGACATGTTTCTTAGGAGATAACTGTCCCGCACAGAGTTTGCCAAATATGGTAATTACAACGATTGTAACAGGCTCTCCCATTGGCTGATTCATTTGGGCCAGAAAAAATTCGACTGCTCGCATAAATTGATTGGCTGATGGCCTAAATATACGCGTCGACGCGTATATTTTATGCGTCGACGCATAAATTTACGCGTCGACGCGTATATCTTATGGGTGCACGCTAAAAGAAGACTTTTGACCCATTTGGTACGCCATACTATGGAGGCTGAAAAATATCACCTTTTGACCTAAGGGTGTCACTCCTCAACGAAACGGGCCTTTTAAATGTATCTATAGTAAAATGGGCCAATTTGACAGCTTTAATTAAGCTCCTCTCAGATGTCTTTGTGGCACATTTTACTAAGTCTGCCTGACAGACCATTTCTTTGTCTTTAATTTACTACCAAGAAAGTGGTACCAATAGCACCATCAGATAAAATCACGCACCCGTGAACACGCAGCCACCCTTGAAATTTGCCATCTCTTTCGGGATCTACATGTGACACATCCACATGAAAGGTCACGACCGCGCAAGAAACTAGTTCCCAACAAATTCATTAAAACACATCCTAGCAGTACACCGATGGTCTGCCAGTATATAGAACCACATTTCATGCATCTGCATATTCTATAGACACAGAATCAACGCAACAAAAGGAGCGAATCCATTTTTGACGGAACTACGTTTGTATACTACGACCCGGAAGCATTTCCCGTGAAATTCTTCTGGGACTTATAAATGAGCACCAAAAAATCGTCGATAAATTCAAACACATTCTTGGGTTGGAAATCCATTTTTTTTAAATCTTACAGTTTGTGGAAGTGTTTATATATACGGTGCTAACCTGTTTGCTTTTCTTTGAACATTTCCAATAGAGTTTCTATCAAATCCAATCCATTGTGATGCCACATTGTGATGCCTCAATAAATCGTGTGATTAAAATGTATAGATCTGACATATCTGCACAGAAAGAGTAATGGAACGTTTTGAGAAAAGAAGAAATTGCTCCCCATGTACAATTAATCCTTTTCCTATTCATCATCATATCAACTCCTACCTTTCAGCCACAAAAAATGATTCTGGTTACTGTTGCCTGGTGCTGTCTGGAGCAGTTATCTAAAAAGTAAAAATTGTTAGTTGTGGTGTTAACCCATTACCAGACGGCAGAATTTTGGACCATTCCAATTTCAAAAATGTTGCAGACGACAACTTCAAGTGCATGGAGTTTTAGATTTTTTGTTGCTTTTGTTTAGAAAACATTTGTGGGAAATGAAGAAATTGCTTGTCACAAGCAATTTCTTCATTTTCCACAATGTTTTCCCAAGCCTTTTCTTGTGAGGGAGTCAAAATGCGTCTCTTTACAGTAATGGGTTAAATTGCGCATTGAAAAAAAGATGAAAGATAACAGTACATAGTCTTCTCTATGACCTTTCGCCCCATTTTTGAGATCACCATAACTACGGAGCCAGTCTCAGAAGCATTCCAGAGTATAACATCCATATTTTGAAATGCGCCAGAAATTGCCAAAATGGTTCATAATTATGTATTTTTGCTTATAAAAATTGAAAATAGAATTTAGTCAATCACAAGTGAATAAATCATGTTCAATTCTAATGAAAAAAAATGTCCAATCAAAGGTCACCTCGATCTAAATTATTCATCCGGATCTTCAATATACTATCGTCACAGATTGGCGCAAACAGATTTACTTCCCTTAGACTTTAACTCTGTATATAAATGTTACAGCAGTGACATCTGCTCTGAGATTACCTAAGGTATTCAATGTATGAATACAATTCAAGATGATACAGTTTTCAAAGGCAGAAGTGATACACTATCACATAAACATTTATATATGCTTCTTGGGCCCTTCGAAGCTCGTTTTCCCCGTTGAATAATAGCGGTCCATCTTGTTTTTGGACTTCCGGTTATAATACACAACTACAATTAAGCACTGCGCACACTTTGTATATATTCACTTTTCTTGTATTCACTTTACTCGTATATTATGTACATTTAAACAGCACACATGATTCTTAATTTGATTGGTATTGCAAATGCCGCATAGTCATGGAATGGTCCAGACAGTGGGACACAAGTTTTAATCCCTCAAAGTACCAAGTTATACAAGTCACTATGGCCAAGGTCTCCATACAGACAACCTACACCCTACATCGACAAACATTGGAGACCGTCAGTAGTGCTCGGTACCTTGGAGTTAACATAGCCAGTAACTTGTCGTGGAATACTCATGTTGATCTCTTAACTGCTACCGCGAAACTCTTGGTTTCTTGAAACGCAACGTTAAGACAAAGGCCGTGAAAATAAGAGAATGCACTTATAAAACCCTTGTTCGTCCCCAGCTGGAGTAGCAGGCAGTGTCTGGGATCCTCATAAAATGTCCAACATAGACAAAGTAGAGATGGTGCAACGTCGTGCTGCACGCTGGGCCTTGGAAAAGTTGGGTTGGAGAACACTAGAACAGCCACGACAGGATGCCCGTCTTTGTATGTTTTATCGGATAGTTCATGGCCTAGTCGCTGTTCCCATCCCAGTTTACCTCCACAGAAACCCACGAACATCAAGTTACGGTCACTCTTACAGCTTCCGGCAGATCCACACCAGGGCAGACCTCTATAAATATTCATTCTTTCCTGCTACCATTGTGCAAAGGAATTAGCTGCCACCAGATGTTGTACTGACAGGAGACCTGAACCACTTCAGGTCTACTGTCAGTACCATCCCTCACCATAAACAGTAAGCACTGCGTCTGTATTCGATATTCATGTATGGATGAGAAACATTTTGTTTAAATCCGAAATTAAATTATGTCTATGTCTATGTCTATATATGTGTTTTTATCATTTTATCTTTTCACACCTCTTTTGACATTTTTCATCCATTATTCATTCATATCATTATCATCTTTTTAGCTCTTTTACTTTTTCTCACTCTTTTTAACTAGACGCAGACGCGCAACTGCTCAAAGGGTGTGCAGGCCAGCAGAATACATAGATAGATAGTCATGTTACTTATAGTTATATGTATATTTCGGTATTATAATCATTTCTTTATATTTTGCAATGTATTTTAACCTTATACTTTTTATTTACATTGGCTCAAGATAAGTGCTCTCATACATCTGTTTTTTTAATATTTCTTTCGTATAAAGGATCAGAGTAAAAGATAAAAGTAAAAACAAACAAACAAACAAACAAAACAAAAACAACAACAAAAAAAACAAACAAAAACAACAAAAAACAAAAGAAGAAGAAGAAGAAGAAGAAGAAGAAGAAGGAGAAGAAGAAGAAGAAGAAGAAGAAGAAGAAGAAGAAGAAGAAGAAGAAGAAGAAGAAGAAGAAGAAGAAGAAGAAGAAGACTCTTTTTGTTTTCTAGCTTGTTAATTAATTGGTTGTTTTGTCCCAATGCTTATTTGCTTTATTTTCTTTTGATTTTACTGTTTGTGCACTGTCATTTATCTGCTTCGTAATTTAACTTTGGTTTCCTAATTAAATAGTCCATCACTTACATTGAATTGTGTATGGTACTTTATAATATTGATTAATAATTATTTATATATATTTTTGAATATCGTTATTGACATCTTAACTGATTCTAAGCGATATGGTTTTGGTTTGCACAAGAAATAATGGCAGTCCATCACTTTCATGTCCTTACCAATTTACCTGAACATTAGGATTGTTATTTCTTAGATTATTTCTGTTGGTTTACTTTATAAGTATGTCATCTTAAGAAGTATTTCTAGAATTTTTCATGCACATTTTTAATGTCAAAAAAATCTTGATTACTTGTATTCGCCTCAAGCGACAAACAAGTCCTCCCTAAAAATAGGGGAAGTCACTCCGGATTTTTTTTATTAATTTTGAGGCGGCCTCTAGCCGGGCGTAATTTTACTCTGAAGAAAAATAAAGGATAGCACAGTATATAAATTGGCGGGGTTGTGGCATCATCATCATCACATCACAATTCCCTAACATCATGGTTTGTAGACTGTTTTTGCCTAAAACTGTTTTTTTTTATGTCAACATAAATTCGCGAAAACTGGTTACAAAATGTCGATAGCCTATCGGATAGGTTTTTCTTGTTTCTTGATTTGAATAAAATTTCTTTTGCCAACATCTGTGTCACATTAATTCTTTTTTTGGAAGTCAATGAACAAATGAAGTGCTAACGTTTTATGCAGATGTCAATCAACATGATTGAGGACATGCAAAAAAACTGACTAAACAATTTAACAAACTGAACATCCGAAAGTTCTCCTTCACCCAAAAAGAGTGGTTGATATCTGGAATAGTCTCCCAGAGGAAGTGATTGACAGTGATAAAGTGAAAGACTTTGAGGTAAATCTAGACGGTAGAGACTAAATACTAGTAGGCTCAGGTCGAAATTATGGTACGAAATGGTTGTGGTACGAAATGACTACTAATCGTTACGGGGTACGGTGAACTCGGCCTGAAAAAAAACTCGGCCTTAGAAAAACTCGGCCTGTACACGAACTCGGCCTGTCGAACTCGGCCTCAATATAGGCTATATAGCACTGTTATATAATTGTATATAGCACTGTTATATAATTGAAATTATTATAACATTTGGTATAAAATATCATAATGGTTTTTAATTCATTTTTATATCGTCAGAATTATGTATTATTTAGAATTAGATCTAATATCATTTAAATTTGTCATTAAATTTGTTATTAATATTTTGAACTTATATGACATATTCAACTATGTTTTTTGCTTTTAATATTCGATTGTAAATTTATGATTATTATTATTGTAAATAAATTGCCTTTTACGCATTTTGATTAAAAATTCTTATTTGTTAACATTTTTTTTTTCTATTTCGATTATTGTAAACGGCAAAATGTTTGGTTGGTTCATTTCCTTATCTGCTGCAGTCTTCAAAATGGATATTGTCGAAGAAAGTAATATTTTACAATATTTAAAGGCAAAATGCGAAAATGGTGATAATCATAATTTTCTTGTTTTGCCTAAATTATTTCAACAAGCCTATTTTATTAGGCTCCTCAAATACCAGGTATTGTTAAGAAAACGATTAACAAGTTATGATACTTTAAGAAATTAAGGGTAGGCCTATGAATCACAGGCTACTTTAATTGCTACTTTGATTATGACGCGTGGCTACTGTGAATGACGCGTGCCAACCCTTTACCTCCGCGATAAAATGATAGATTGTTTGTCCTTTAATTGGCATCTTTATGTTTTGTTCATGTCTAAATTTTTATCGTCTAGTAATGGCTAAAAACTTAATCTTTATGTCTTTTTAGGTTGGCACCATTGTCTAAACAATAAGGCTGGCAGTGGAACGATCTTCTATAAGCTTGTTCCACTGTTGCGCCGAGAGGCAGAACTGGTGAGTCTGGCTGTGAACGGTGAGAAGAAGAAATACTGCGCAGTACAATCTAGACTTGACGAACTGTGGGACAAGTACATGGCAGAAGACATGTCCACCGGCGCGTTCCTGAAGCGGTGTGGTGCCATCTACACAATAACAGAAACTAGAGAACAGCCGGGGTAGTGAAAGGACAAATTTATCATGTCACTGTTTAAAGACTGATCACATTGCAAGAAAGTTATGAAAATGATTTGTTTGACTGATTAGAAATGTTTTCTAAGCAAACATGACTTGGCTTTGACGTCCCTAATAGAATAGAATAGGCTTGGAAAAATATTGAGACTAAGAATAAAATGCTGATAATCAGTGGTTCTCTGAATACATTTTCCTGACAACGCAACAAAACATTGTGCAATAAAAGAATAAAAATAGAGATAAAGAAATCGTAAATGTAACTTATAACGTTTCATTTTTTCTCTCGCTAGTTTTATAACTACATCAATTGATATCAATATTATTATTTAAATGGCATCAAGAAATTTTAGACGTAGACCGATACGATTCTGCAAATATGTAGGTATGGTACCAGCCTATGTCTTCCGTTTAGTGCTTACTCAGATTGTATTTTAAATATTTCAAGATTTAAATATGCATTATATATATTAAACATTGATCGATTCTATCCAATTTGTTGCTTCTTTTTTATTCTTTATTTATATAAGTACAAATTATCAAACTGTCCAGTAGTATTGCTTTTATTAAAAGCGGACCTTTAATGATACTAAAAAATAAGAAAAATAAAATGCGGTTGCTGATAACAAACCACAGTATAAGTAATTGTCAGGCAATCAAGCACTTGATCTGTTATTTTATCGCTGATGTAAAGGGTAAACAGTGGCCACGCGTCATTCACATTAGCCACGCGTCATGATCAAAGTAGCAATTAAAGTAGCGTGTGATTCACACCCTTAATTTCGTAAAGTACCATAACTTGTTAATCGTTTCGCTAACAATACCTGGTATTTGAGGAGCCTAATAAAATAGGCTTGCGAAAATAATTTAGGCAAAAGAAGAAGTTATGATTCTCATCATTTTCTCATTTTGCCTTAACATATTCAATGCTAAATTGTTAAATATCACTTGTTTGGACAATAGAGGTACGGACAAAACCCCCCTAGGACAAAAACCCCCCCTAGGACAAAACCCACCGGACAAAACCCCCATGGACAAAACCCCCATGCCCTTAACTGAAAAGTGGACAAAACCCCCTTGGTTATGAAAAATGATTTTTTTGTAAATACTTTAAAAAAATCTTTAATACTTATGAAATAAATATGAAAATATGAATATTCAGTGTTTATGCTTTACACAAATTAATATTTTGAGAAATAAGAAAACGAATTAAATTTAACAAAGAATAGGGGGTTAAAAATTACTTTCTTTGATATGACTTTAACAAAACTTGTTTTGATTTCATACATACTTTTGTATTTATGTGCTTTATGAAAGTACTATTATATGTACATACATATTATCAATGTATTTTTTTAACAATACATTATAAATTGTATATTATTGGTACAATGTTTTTACATTTTGACCGCTTAGAGTCAATATCTGCACTGGTATGCATCAATCATATCATAAGAAAACTTTTTGGAAAATGAAGAAATTGTTCGTAACAAGCAATCTCTCTTTTCTCTCAATGTTATGTGTAATCTATAGAATATGTGTATTTTGCTTCAAATTGGATCAATCTAACTGTTCATTGTCTGATAATGGGGAAATGTGCATCAAACAGGGAATTCAGTAAAGATTAAGGGAAATGGATTAAAAAAAAATTTCCAATACAATTCTCTTAATGTTTCTTTGCTTGCTGGTCTAAATTGCCTAATTTACTTACTCGCAACAGTCATATGCGATTTCTTAAAGATCAGACAACTCTGAAATTTTGTCGTATAATCTAAATCATAAAGGGTTAAAAGTTGCTATATTTAACCAAGTATTATCAAAGTTCACTTTTTTGAATAAAATTTATCAAAAAATCATTTCTTAATGTCCAAATGATGGTTTAAAGACGAAAGAAAAATGGAAAAAAATAAATATATGTGGGTTATTCATTTTAATAAGGATGGGGGTTTTGTCCTAGGGGGTTTTATCCTAGGGGGGTTTTATCCTAAGGGGGTTTTGTCCAGGGGGGTTTTGTCCTAGGGGGGTTTTGTCCTACACTCGGACAATATCCATTTTGAAGACTGCAGCAGCTAAGGAATTGAACCAACCAAACATTTTGCCTTTCATATTCATCGAGATAGAAGATAATAAATTGTTAATAAATAATAATTTCGACTTTTTTCTCGATGTTTTTTTTCTGCGTCAATATACAATTTTCTGCATTTGAATTCAATCTTTTATGTCGTTTACAACTTCTTAAAATTCTAAACTCTCCATGTTTAATAATAATGGATAAATGTATATATAAATTCAAAAGATAACTTACAATAAGGTTCAAATAATTTAATATGAAATATTAATTGATATAAAAAAAATCGAAGGCATCACTATAATTTTCATTCACTATATGTATTACTATATATCCTATAATGAGGCCGAGTTCACCAGGCCGAGTTCGACAGGCCGAGTTCTGTTGTAGTTAAGTGATTGGGCGCAGTGGAGGAGTTTTGTTCGATTAAGAAAGTATGATTAAGAACATTATTATTGCTCTTCGGATAATCAGGTGGGGATGATTGTTGTTGTTCGATTGAAGACCAAAACAGGAGCCACGTGCGAATTAAAATTTGATAAAAGAAGAAATTGTATTGTTGCTAATTCCCATATCCCTGAAGCCTACCACATGGTGGAGAATCTAAACCCGCTCATCATCTTTCTCGTCGTTGTGGTGGCTGTGAGTCAGAGTGTGATGGCCGACGGAAACACGAGCCACAACCCTTTCGACGACCCGCTGTTGGGCGACCCGTTGAACGTGCCTCCACACCACATGGCAAGTACTCCACCTCCGACGCAGACGATTACACAGTATTTCTTGCCATCCAACATCTCATTGACTGAGAAGTTTGTGCAGAAATTTTCGGGCTACACACATGAGGACCCCCACAAATTCCTCAGAGAGTTCGAATCCTTTTTGACGTTGTCGAACATCACACCACAAAGAGAACCTGCACGAGCTATTGCTGCTTTTCATCTTTTGTTACTTGGTCCTGCGCGTATCTGGTTTCACCGGCTGTCGGACAAGTCATCATGGGACGGTGTCAAGGCGTCATTTATGTCCGAGTTTTGCAATGTAAATGACTTTCCATACATTACAGAATCTGCCACATATGACAATATGCTGCTTGGTTCCTCGCAGCCACTAGAAGAATTTCATGCTTTATTAACTGAAAAAGGGCAGATATTAGGGAAAAGTGACCGGGACATTATGGCGAAATTCATACAGGGCCTGCCATCTCAACTAGCATTTTTTGTACGTGCTGGCAGAGCCAATACTTTACGTGAAGCCCTACACTTGGCAAAGATTGGAGAGGCCCACCAATATAGAGATCATGGCCAAAACCAGTCGTTCTACCCTGTAGCAGCCATTCATCAACCAACCGCCGTTGTTGGCGCCGGACGTCGCCAACAACGCCAACGTGAACTTCGCTCATGCTATCGTTGCCATGGAGTTGGTCACTTACAAAGCAAGTGTAATTGGACTGGTGTTGACCAACCAGAACCTAACAGCAGATGCCAATTATGTTCGCAGTTCGGGCACACAGCTCGAAAATGTAAGACTCTGAGTAATTCAACTACATATCCAACTGACACATGCCAACTGTGCAATGATCCAGGCCATATCGCAAGCAGTTGCCCGACACGTTCATCTTTAAACCAATTGGGCCTGGGACAGCGCCCAAACTCTCAGGCTTCATAGATACCGATACGTCGACAGAGGGCTCTACAAATGATGACATCTTTTCACAACCCAACAGTGCTGATGTTGATTCCTGCTTTTTGTATTTGAATGTTATGTTCAATAATGCATGTGTGACAGCACTCCTTGACACAGGCAGTTCTATAAATATTATGTCTCAAGACTTTTTTGAGAAGCTACCTTCCACTTGTGTCTTTGATTTCTTGGATTGTCATGACAAACTGATACTTGCCAATAATCAGACCGTCTCTGTTATTGGCACAGCATCAGTGCGCTTCAAAGTTCATAAGTCGTCTGCAAGAAATCAGTCTGCAAAGTTTTACATTTTACAAGAGACGTCACATCCTGTGCTTCTTGGCATGCATTATTTAACATCAAGTGGAATTGTTATTGATTTTAGTAAGGGTACTGACTTTTCAGACTTTAAGCGTACCACGAAAATAAAATGCAAAACCACTGTGGTAATATCTCCAAATTCTGAGTGTATAGTAACTGGTAAATTATCCAAAGATTTGAATATTGGAATGCAAGGTGTCACTTTTAGTCATGCAGAGTTGCTTAATAAGGGCTTAATAGTAGCAAAGTCGGTTGTTACATGCACATCTGATAGACTTGTGTCACTTAAGGTCTTGAATCCAGGAAATGAGACTATTTATTTGCATAAGGGAATGATTCTTGCCTCTTTTCAACTTTGTGATAATTCAGTTGATATTATCAGGTTACCTGTCCCGCAGAAGTCATGCGCACACATTTGTCGAGATCAAGTAGATCAACCTGAGCCTGTTGATGTCATTGATTCTCAATTCATGTCAGAGTTTGATATCAACCCAGATCTAACTGCTGATCAAACGTCTCAGTTATATCAGTGTTTGTATCAACACAAAGATATCTTTATTACTGAAAGTAATCCAGGCTTGGGCCATACTACTGTCGTTGAGCATCAAATCCATCTGAAGCCTGATGCAAAGTCAAAACATCAGAGGCCGTATCGTTTACCACCAGATAAAAAACAAGTTCTCAGACATCAGTTGGATGAGTTGCTCAGCCAGGGTATTATTGCTCCAGTCTCTGAACATGAAGATGTACCAATTACGAGTCCTATTGTTCTTGTTGCTAAGCGACACAAGCCAAAAGTGAGTCCTACCAGTATTACACGAGACCAAAGTCTCAGTTCATATAGATTTTGCTGTGATTTCAGGTATCTGAACTCTCAAACTCAGGAGTTCCGTTACACCATTCCAGACATCCAAGATTTGACAGAATCCTTTTCTGGGACTAGTCCGAACTATATTACCTCCCTTGACTTAAGTTCAGGATTTTTTCAAATGTCTATATCTGAGAATTCTACCAAATACACTGCCTTTAACACTTGTTACGGCACATTTAAATTTTTGAGGCTACCGCAAGGGTTAAGTACGGCCCCAAATTCATTTCAGTTATTAATGGACAAAATCCTACATGGTCTCACTTTTGACTCAGTGTTGTGCTATTTAGATGATATTTGTATCTTTTCAGAAACTTTTGATAAACATTTAGAGTTGTTACATGAAGTCCTAAGTAGACTCCAAAATGCTGGTTTAAAGCTCAAGCCGAAACCAAAATGTCGATTTGCATATCCCAGTTGTGTCTTTTTGGGTCATTCCATAAGTAGAGATGGGATTGTTCCACCTAGTGACAAACTGGATCTAGTACAGAATTACCCCACCCCTACATCTAAAAAAGAATTACAGAGAGCTCTTGGATTGTTTAATTGGTTCAGGAAGTACATTCCAAATTATAGTTCTATAGCAAATTGTTTGTATAGAATGATGAAGAAAAACGTATCTTTTGTATGGGATGAAGAATGTGCTCATAGTTTTCAAGAGTTGAAAACTAGACTTGTCCATTCCACGGCACTGGCTTTTCCCCGATTTGATATGCCTTTTCGCCTAGCAGTAGATACCAGTAGTCATGGAATTGGATATATGTTGTATCAAATTCATGACAATGATTTGCCAAAAGTGGTAAGGTTTGGGTCTAAGGGTTTATCAAAATGGCAACAGTCATATGGTCCTACCAAATTAGAACTCTTAGGAGTAGTCACTAGTGTTTTGGACTGTGCAAGTTATTTAAGGGGTAGACATTTTGTTATTGAGTGTGACCATCAGGCCCTTAAGCCCCTTTTTCAGAAGCAGTTGCAAGGAGCTATTTATGACCGTTGGTTATCCATCCTACAACAGTTCAGTTTTGACATAGTCTACAAACCCGCCGCACAGATGACAGTACCTGATGCATTTTCTAGGTACCCATATTTCACAGAGACCTTGACTTCCAGTCCTGACGAAAATGACATACATTTCCCTTATGTCCCTGAAAAGCCAACTTCAGTCAATTTGATTGGACCAGATAATCAGGTTGAACAGACTTTCCCATGTACTAACTTTGTTCGGGTTCAGGACCAATATGACGTCTCATATGACGCAGATACTGAAGACGACATATGTTTTCAGAAGACTGGTTATAAGACCTTAAGACACAGAAGACATTTACCAAAGCGCATTCATTTTGACAAAAATATGGCTGGTTCTGATATCGGTCATTGCCTGCGGACACTACAGCCTATACCAGACATTTGCTCTGACCACGAATCTGTGTTGCGTACAGCTGACTCTAACCCTGTTTCTGACGACAAACAGACTACGTCACCCGATGTGCTGCAGGTAAATTCACCAATTCTGGTTACCCCAGATAATATACATGCAGAGCCTACTGCCATTGTATCAGATAATGATATAGAGACGGAATCCTTCCAGCAAGAAGATCCTGTCAGGGTCAGTACTTGTTACAACATGGATACTGATCTGTCAGACCCTATACCATCTCCCTTGCATAATGACATTGACTCTGGTACACAAAGTCAAAATGACGTCACAACGGACACTAATAGCCTGTCGCATCACTCTGTTCAAATGTCCGAGTCAGGCACAGACAGTACATTAATCACAGAATCTGATAAGGATAGTTTGACAAATTTGCCTGCTATCTCTCTGTTAGACATGACTATTGCGACAATACAACGAGATCAGGACCTTGATGCTTCCCTGAAACCAATAAGAGACTATCTTTTGACTGGTAAACTGCCCACATGTCAGAAGCAAGCACGTTCTTTATTAGTCCAGCAATCTGACTATATGATAGTTGATAGTGTACTTTTCCACTGTCGAGTTCCCAAGGCCAAGAGAACCAAATTAATGAGCCAGTATCAGTTAGTGATTCCTAAATCTTGTGTCCCTGCCATCCTTGCCCTATTTCATGACTCTCCCATGGGTGCTCATGGTGGAATTCATGATACTTTGGACAGAATTAAGGAACACTATTATTTTCCAAATATGGCCACTTTGGTTACTGAATATGTACAATCTTGTCATGCCTGTCAGTCTAGAAAGGTCACTAAGCTTTCTCATAAGAATGCTATTGTAGCATATCCTACACCAAAAGCACCGTTCGAAGTTTGGCAAATAGATCTATATGGCCCTTTACCTGCTACACCTCGGGCTCATTGTTACATTTTTACAGCCATATGTATGTTTTCCAAATACTTGTATGCTGTCCCCATACTAAACAAAGATGCTATGACTGTAGCAGAAACGCTATTTCACTTATTCACAACTTTTGGTGTTTGTGATTGTCTGTTATCTGACAGAGGCACTGAATTCACTGCTATGGTTACCACAGAATTATGCAAACTGTTACAAGTGCCACAACAGTTCTCCCCAAGTTTTGTACACCATTGTATGGGAGCCATTGAACGAAGTCATTCTACCTTAGCAGCTAGACTGACACCTTATATGAACACTCATTGCAGTAATTGGGATGTTCATCTCCAATGCATTGTTTTTGCCATGAACAATGCTGTCCATGGTGGTCTTGGCTATTCACCTTTTGAAGTTGTGTTTTCACAGAGACCCAAGTTCCCCTTGGTTACCCAGCCAAATGTTATTTTTCAGACCCTGCCTAAGGATATAGACCAATACCTAAAGTCCAAGGTAAATCTGGTTACACAAATCCGAGACAATGTCCGTGACAACATTGCGCATTACCAGACAAAGATGACCTCAAGTACTAATGTTCAGAGACATATGTCTCAATTTGACCCTGGTGATTATGTTTATGTCACAGACGAATCTGCATTGACTGCGAAGAAATTGCGCCCCCATTTCAAGGGCCCGTATATTGTTCACGAGGTACAAAGCCCGCATATGATTTGTCTTCGTGATCCATCCACGGACAAGGTTCTGACTCCACCCGTTCATATTGACCGACTACGAATAGGTTATATACGCCACCCAGAACCAAACAATTACTACCAGGTTAGGACTAGAATCCCAGACAAGACATTTAGCTCTGTATCTGTGCAGACCGAGCAGCCTTCAAATATAGTCAGAGAGGCTGAACCGAAACATGACACTGTTACAATCCAGCCCCAGTTAGGAACAAAACCTAATGATATGCCCCTTCCCTCACGTCCCAAACGTCACATCCAAAAACCTCTTAGGTTTAGGGATTCAGATCACATTGACCCATTGTCATTAAACTTGGGTATAGTTGAACAAGACAAAAACTCATCCAACATTAAAAGAGTTTTAGCCCAAAAGACTACTCCAGATGGTCTTCAATATTTAGTCCAACTTGAAGGGGATCCAACTCATCATGCTATATGGGTTTTTGCTAATAGCCTGAATGCAAAAACAAGGGCTAATCTGCTTAGTAATCCACCAAAATCAGTGTAAACCTTGACATAGGTACTTGACTTTCAATTTGAAAGTAATTTTCCATGTAAATAGCTGTCAAAGGTTTCATTAGATAAGTATTTTATAGAAATGCATTTTCATATGGAGTATCAATTCCAATATAGGTACTTAATATTTGATGCTACCAAAGATCCATTACAGTGCCGGCATTGTGGATCCTGATCATCTTGCACACTGGTGCAAGCTGATCTGGAGCTACACTGTTTGCATTGTACTGTCTGCATGCTTCAATCATGGCTCTGTAAGCAATTTGATGTTCATTGACACTGAACAGTTCTGAAATACTTTTTGTATTACATTTGGACAAGTATGATAATAGTGATTATGTGATTTTAGTTCAATTTTGTTGAAAGCGTTTCAACCTCTCTATTTGGCAAGGTAATTGTCCTTTACATTCTTTGAATGATATTGTTCTACATGTATGTATATAAGTTCATAGACACATTCATGCGTAAGTAATCAGATCACAGTGGTGAGAATTAATGTTACATAATGCATGGATTGCTATTTTGTGCAGTTAATAATTAGTGCAGTTTATAGATAAGCAAATGATTGCTTGCTCAGTGCTTTTACTCAGGTCAAGGGAAGTAACTCGGTTTGGCTGGTCATTGAGCTAACTGATTTATCTCCCTTGGATTGTAATATTTCATGATGGGAATAGTAGAGTTCCTAGTTGGTTAGCTTTTTTATTGCAGCCCTTTCTATACATAAATCCGCACATTTCTTGTTGACCTGCAATGTTTATGCCTGCAGATGTGTTCCAAAGTCAGAATAAGAGAGTACATGAAAAAAATTCCTCTGGGAGCATATTCTTTGGTGTTAATCTACGCCATGAAATGTATTCCTTGTTGAGTTTCTTACTACTTCGTGATATCTTTTGGCCGCACAGTTCTGTTTTCCAAGGCAAATAAGGTTATCACAGGTACAATTATTATGCATGGATTTGTACAAAGGGGTTGACAATCTATTGTTTACTGTTCTTGTTTAGTTCATAAGTAATGAACAGAATATTCGACGTCCTGCCTTATTTAGTAGCGTCTTGTGATAGAATTGCCTAATGGTATATATGATTGTATAACTGCAGTCCTTTGTCTGGCCAACAAGGACCTTCTGTATGTCTGTGTGAGTGTGTTATTTGGCATTCTATCTTGTTGTGTAGAGATGATTGCGCGCAGAGATAGTCGATCTCCTGTATCGAACTATGTTTGTGTTCACTCATCCCTATACGAACAAAATTCATCCACTGCACTTTAAATTGACAGGTCAATTTTTGTTTTGGGGGGGATGTTGTAGTTAAGTGATTGGGCGCAGTGGAGGAGTTTTGTTCGATTAAGAAAGTATGATTAAGAACATTATTATTGCTCTTCGGATAATCGGGTGGGGATGATTGTTGTTGTTCGATTGAAGACCAAAACAGGAGCCACGTGCGAATTAAAATTTGATAAAAGAAGAAATTGTATTGTTGCTAATTCCCATATCCCTGAAGCCTACCACAGTTCGTAATAAGGCCGAGTTCACTGTGAACCACCGTTACCGCAACCGGGTGGCAGTCATTTTACTATTGAGACAATTCATTGTCATTAGTCGTTGCTCATGGCAACATTTTAGAAGAAAAAAATCAGATTCGTCGTCTTTCGCGGCGCTTAACAGAAAGTGTTTGGTTTTTCCCGTTGTTATATTAATGCGCGCGCATCTTCGACTTGAGCTTACTAGTATTTAGTCTCTACCAATCTAGACAAACACTGGCAAAATCAGGAAGTTAAGTTTAATTATAAGGTAGACATTGACTTAAAATTAAGAACCGGAAGTCACAAAGTAATTAAACAAAACATCAGAAAGAAAGAAGAGGTGGATAAAGTGGCTCTACAGCCAGCGTCCACAGAAGATCCTAAGGTATCCTAAGGTATGATCTTTGGTCCCAAGTTTGAACTTTGGTGGCTCTTCCAATTTTCAGGCTGAAACGCTCTGTTAGGTTGGTATTTATATTGCAGAGCTTCAGATTGACGGTGTAGTAGATTTCAAACAATATTGAGCTTCGCATAACACACCCGTAATCTGCTATGTATATCAAGCCAAGTGACCTACTTGATAAACCTATCTTTAGATTATTACAATGACCTTACTTGATCAACCAATCAGGCGTAAAAAAAATATGTGTGTTTCTGGTTACATGGAATTTCAAAATAGGGACGGTAGGTCGGATTTTTTTTATTTTGATAATTTTTTAGCGAGCCGGGACTTTATGCAGGGGTCGATTTAACCGCTGGTCCGCCATCCCGTGGCCGGTTGAATTTACATCGGGCCAGTTGAACGAGCCAGAAGCTAGTCCGTTTGGCCAGTTGCAAATTTACTACATAGTCTTAAAATTGGATAAATAGATTTAAATCCAATTAGAAAATTACTTGTTACGCTGAATATCTTCGCAAATAAATCATAATGGTTGATTTTGCTTCATTTGCGTGCACTCCGTTATCGAAAGACGGCTACAAGCTGGAATTTCACAAATCGCACGCGGCCAATGTTTACAGCGGTACATAGAAATACCGAAAAGCACTGTTAAACACTGAAAGCAATATTGATTACTAAAAACATGCTTAGAACATGGATTTTTCACTTCATTTGTAGTAATTATGTACTGAAACGCATATTAAATATGTTTTCAGCGATCTTCCGTAAAGTCCAACCTGCACTAAATCCTTTCTCAAGTGCGCATTTCGGTATTTACTTTGCCGTTTCAGTGTTTGGTTTTGGGTATTTCTACGGACCTGGTGTTACAATCTATTTCCACCGATACGTTTAGAAAAACAAAATTTGATTGGTTGACAGACACTGAACTGTCCAATCACATATCGCGTTTAAATATTTTCTCGACAAGGCTTACAATGTGACATACCTATTACATAATCTCTGTATGGAGGTTGGCATTTTATTTGACATTTGATAGCGTCAATATATGGAGCGTTTCTTGACAAATGTTTCCCCAACGGCACCTGTACCAAAAAAGCGAAAAACTGACGATGAAAAGAAACAAAGACTAAAAGTTTATGAACTATGTACAGCGTATCCGTAAGTTCCTACCAAAATGGAACCAGGAATTTTCCTGCTAATTTTGTCATGCTTTTTTCACCATATTTCCATCTAAAAATTTCGGACCAGTGACAAATTGGTTGGGCCAGTTACTTTCCATCTTAACTGGCCCTGCTGGCTAGTTACAAATTCATCCTTAAGCCGACCCCTGTTTATGTCCGGGGAGCTAATGTCACAGCCCTAGTGTCGACGTCGGCGTCGCGTCCTGTCCCATCCCGTCGCGTCTTCACTTGAAAAACTTTAACCTGGTCCATTTCTCAGGCACTATTAGAGATACAGCCTTGATATTTCATACATAGATACATCTCGACAAGACCTTTCATTTGGGACCATGACCTTTGACCTTGTGACCTTGACCTTGGAGTTTGACCTACTTTTGAAAAACTTTAACCTGGCCTATATCTCGGTCACTATTAGAGATACAGCCTTGATATTTCATACATAGATACATCTCGACAAGACCTTTATTTTGGGACCATGACCTTTGACCCTGTGACCTTGACCTTGGAGTTTGACCTACTTTTGAAAAAAATTGCTGTTTTTGTGACAAGCTCTCGTATAGGCAAGCTACGATGTCCGCGGACAACTTTTGTTTTACATAGGACAAATGGGGAAATAAAATGGCGGAACAGGAAATCCCTAGGAAATCCGACAGTCTTTCCGAATGTTGCAGAATGTTTACTGGACATTAAGTCTCGTAAATAAAAAAAACAATATCGCCACAGACGACCGAATACCCCGGCCCTCGGGTCCGCCGTCGTCTGTCGAATACAGTAAGTTGATGTCTGCTAGAGGCTACATGCACGCAAAAAGTACAAGCGGTGTGCTTTGTACACCATCGCTAGTAACATTCATTTCTCAAGCAACGGTAGCATTAAGTTTTCCTTTTCTGAATGTTGATCACAGATGCCGATATTAGATTTTAAAGTATGTCCAACAATCTCGAAAGTCTAACTAAACATGGAAACTGAATAAATCTGTTACTCATATGCGATGATTTGAGCGAGATAAAAAACGCCGCAAACACAGACATTTGATGACGTAGTCGTTCCAATATCATCACTTGATTTCTCCACATCCAAATAAGGTTATGTTTTACTATGATTTGTTTATAAAAAGCACGCGTGCCAGCAAGCGCGGGAAAAGGGATGACGCAATGGTGAAAAACGCTATCTACGAAGTAAATACAATGATGTTAGTTGGTTTTAACACGGACGCTTTGTATATTTCTGTCATGTCGCCTCGTGATTACACAAAGGAATTAGGTCACGGCTAGTTGTACTTACTCGACCATCTAGACTGTAGCCAATCAATCTTTCATATTAAACAAAAAGTAAGCGTTAATTGGCAACTGAGTGGCGATTGCCAGCGCGAGCATAAGATCTAGATTAATAATGTTTTACAAAATTACCCACTGTATCGTAGCTATAAGACCCCCCGACAATCTCTTAATTCGCACTGATATTAGAACCAGACACAGTAATCCTTACACATATAAACATATCTATGCAGCCAAAGACTCGTATAAATATTCTTTCTACCTCAGAACAGTCTCCCAATGGAACCTCCTACCTCTCACCGTACAGTCAGCAGACACTGTTGAAGCTTTTAAAGCACTCATACCAGTGTCGGCCCTATCACCAATTTTCCTTATGTAGAAATGATTGAATGTACATAGTTTTATCTCTGCATTGTAAAGTATGAGCACCATATTACTTTGACCATTAACACTATCACGTGTATATATGCATCTTTTCACAGCTATGAATAACCATCTTACTAACAAGGCGCCGGCACTGAATCTTCAACAATGAAGGAGTGCTTGTACATAAAAGAAGAAGAAGAAGACATCCACTCAAATAACAACAATTCAGTGATGATTTCACAGCAAATAAGTCATTTACTCCAACCCCAATTTTTGATATGAATGCTTAACTGTGGCCCATTGTTTTGGAAAATGACCCCTCAAAATCCTGCGTGGTGGGCCCTGTGACCCACAGGTCTCTGAATCAATCTGAAGCTCTGTATTGTAAAACTCCATACCACAGACGTTATGTGTTGATTTGATTTTGTAATTAAGAGTTGAAATGTGACATACCCGGTATTCATGTTTCGTTGCACTTGACTTCACTGTAACTAGAGCACAAGTAGATATGGAAGGACTTGTCGGGAGTCAAACATACTGTTGCTGAGTCCTGTCTATAGTTTTATCAGTACTTTACTATAGTATTCAGGGTCCAACATTAACATTTTTGGTCACCAGACAGCCGGGCTTGTTGCTGCCAGATGCTGCTAGCCCAGACCAAATGTGCACTAGTCCTGACCAAATATTTTTATCAGAAAGATAATGTGGAAAAGCTGTAAACAACAATAATCCTTTCATAATCTAAAAGGTCAATTTTGAATCACAAATAAATGAGAATTTTATAGAATCCATGTTTTTGTTGTGTCACATATCCTGTGTTTTCATTATGGTTATTGTGACAGAGATTTAAAATGAGCCTGACCAGTCGGTCTTGCATTTTGGGGATCCAACTAGCCCTGACCAAGAATCAAGCAGGTAATGTCTGTCGGGCACAGGTTAATGTTGAACCCTGGTATTGTACTCAGTTCATGCATGACTGATCATGGGTAGACTGCTATATAAGCAGCTGTGATTCAGTCAAAGACCCCAGTTAGTATTGATGATTTGATGTGTGATGATATTGAAGAACCTGTTTGACAGGTGGTTGATGGAACTTGAATGCTGTGCTACAACTGAGTCTGCCTCACCTAGGCTGTAGATAAGTATGACCAATTGTATGCACACTTCGGCTTCACAACAATACGATAGGTTAGCTAGTTGTGCCTCAAGAGTTAAGAGCAGGGGGAATGGGGACATTATATTTACATACATAAATATTATCCTTTTTTCTGCATTTTCATAACATGCACAAGATAGGTACAAAAATGTTCTACTTTCATTTTCAGGATTTACTTTAGAATGTGAAAATAAATGTACATGCTGAGAGCTGGCAAGATACTTTACCTTTAAAGTTTTTCAAAGGGATGGACTCTTTTATTTCTCCAATCTGAAAGCTGTTGTAGATAACAAACTAATTAATGTCAAGGCAAAAGTCAGTGTTTTTTCTCATATTTTTGGAAACAAGTCCAAAACCAGGCTTACTGGAAAAAAATGTGTATTTTTGTTGAGAAATGAGGGAAAAAATCATTTCACGCAACAAAAATTTAGACCTGTGCTTTGTCAACTATAATGAGAAAAATTTTCTTTCAAAAAGAAGGTATAACTTTTGTTTTGAGAATTTTCTTTCCAGATTTAAGGGAAAAGGACCCTCTTTGGCATTGTAGTCTACCTATTAAGTAAAAAAATGTGACTTTCGTAGGCATTCTCTGAACATGGGCGACTACCATGCTCAATGATATCTTCAAGGCATGGTACGTATGGCTTGCCCGGTAGTCGCCTCTAGAAGGCGATATTGGTTGAAATAAATTAGGTCAAAGGTCATTCGGTACATTTTTCACACGCACCCCCTAAAATACCCCATAACTTACTCATTTATTAAGCTAAAACAATTATTTTGGTACCTAAATAGAGCTGATGATTTGTACTTTTACTTAAAACATCAATATGCAACTTTACAAATTTGTGTTTTTGTATTTTTTGATAAATATAGTGAAAAATGGCCAAAAAAATCACAAAAATATTTTTTTCGAAAAGTAAAAAAAATCATAAAAAATACCAACGGTGTGTTTGGATGATTGACATTATACTTAAAAATTGCCTAGACACCTACTGTTTACTGATATATATATTTGCTTACAGAATTAGTCTTTAACATACCCTTGTAGCCATAGCTAAAAGTGGGTGGGGTAAATTTTCCAAAAAATACAAAAAAACACAAACATAGGTGTAGCAGTACGCCTTTCATATAACTGATATTCTACGATATCTTTTCGATGTTTTATTGCAAATTCTTGTTTTAAAATCATATTTTCATGAATTTTTATAGCTTTTGATGCATTTTCCTAACAAATGATAAGAATTTTAAGGACAAAAACATTGATTTGATTAAAACAGAAGTAGAACTATATATAGCTTCTTTCAACTTTACAAAGCCATAACAATACCTCTCTGAACGAATACATAGTCACAAAAAAGGGAATTAAATAAAACAAGACTGAAAATAAAACAGAAATTAAGAATAATCAGCAGCTGAAAGTAGTCATTTCACTATCTTACTATCATAAGACATTAAATGTAAGCATTTATGTTTCAACACGTTTCGTTCATTGATGATGTATAGTTTCATTCTGTAAACCGAACGTTAAATTTCATTATTGCATTTTTGGTAATTACACCTTGTAGTCGTACGAGAACATTCGAACATGTAATATCATTTTTCAACATGTATATAAAATGTAATTAGGAACGGATCTATTGGAAAAATTATCACAATCACCAAGCTGACTGTTCTGATACACTGTTTTGGTATATTATATGGATTTCTATGTAAGTGCCCATGAAGGCACCAATACATGTATATACTTAGATTATGTACATGCTTTCATTAGCGACAACAGGAGATTCAGTTTTTTGGTATATTTGATTTTGTAACCAATAAGCTTTTAATTGTTTTAGAAATTGAGCTTAATATGATTCTGTATGTATCTTTTATTATGCAAATCACTCGATCTTTGATATAACATATTACATTATGTTTCTGGTGAATATTAGAACATAAGACACAACGATCGGTAGCTCATCCATCCTGCACAATCCTTACCATATTAATTCGCAATTGATGGGTTGTGGAGTTGGCACCAAGGAACTCTTTGACATAAGTAGTGGAAATATATGAACCTGTGGTTGCTTCTAGCTAACCCCATTTCAATATACCTGATAAACTTCTGGGAATTGACTAACTTATAACATAACTAAAAAACTCTTCATTCCATACTAACTTTCGTTATAATCAAATGTGTATCTTTCATTTTATATGTATAGTATTGTTGTATCTTATCATAAAACATACGAAAAAAGTGAATCCTATGACCACAAAACAGAGTATAATATTTGCTTGGAAATCTTTATATTTGTCGATGCAATAGATTCTCAGTATACACGTCCATTTGTGAAGTTTAAATACACAAAACCCGTGGACTTATTGGTAGAAGCAGAGAATGAATTACAAATATTTCTGGGAATGCACCTATTGGAAAGAACTTAATAATTGAGCGTGTTCTTCCATTCCCACAACAGCTAGACTCGACAACAGGTATTGTTTCAGACGGTCTAAATGATGAAGGCTTGATCATATCAGCTATTCTTGGATAACTATTTACGTCGAATAACTATTGTGGTAATTTTCATCCGTCAATAGATGTGAAATATATTGTGCATCTTCGGCGTCATAAGTGGCAACGGTGATTGACAAGGATATCAAGATTGTTAAAATCCGGATACCTTTGTCAAATTGCATGGTAACGGGACACGCCGAAGATGGAGGTAAAAATACACAAAGTGTTTGTATCTAATAACGGGTGGAATACCTTAATCATCTACCAGATTTGACAACGCTTTTAGCGAGACCTCTTTTTTGAAAGGGTTGGAGTACGATTAAAAAAACCTAGAATCGTATAGCAATTTTGTTTCATGATCTCTAAAACCTTTGAAATGGATAACCTTTGAAATGGATATTCTCCCGAGATAATGATGTGCATCACGCAACTTGGCCTGGTTTCTAGTGTCTTACTGTTTCTTTATTCCTGTTCACAGGTACCTGTACCACAATTTAACATGCATTGCTATCTTTAAATCATGTTCACCACATTGTATACCGACGACTACACCCAGGCTTCACACAAAGTTCTTCCAGTACATAGACTGACTAATCTGTTTCAATCTGTAAATTGACTAGTCTGTGCTCATGTTTAGCGAATCAAACTTAGTTGAAGAAACAATTTCGTCACACTACGAGAACGTGTGGTCCGGTAAAAATCGTTCCTACTTTCTCGTTTTTTATGATATACAATGTATAGTGTCACATCTATAGTGTTATAGACATATTCAAACAATGTTATCAACAACTTTTACAGAATGACAACACATTAAAGTGTCTGCACTGTAACCCACAGTATATACCATGATTCTGCCATTGTGTGTTAAGAGGAGATCAAAACGCTTTGAGCCTCGTTAAGACAGAACCAGATATTCGTTTTAAAACTTTTTTTTGTTTTTCCACTTAGACTTCTTCGAACTCCATACTATACTATTTCTCCATCTATTTTGCCAATCATTGATACTTGATCTATAGAAGTCAACGTCTTGGTACCCTAACCGGTCCTCCATAGTAGCAGTAGCACTTGACTCCCCCCGGTATCTTTGGATGTCTTCACCTAGAGTTTGATGGTTGCAAAAAGGAGAGTACTCGCCATAAACTACGGGCAATTGCTCGTCACATTTGACAGATTTAGCCTCCAGGACTAGACACATCGTCGCAACCCTCTTTTAAATCTTGTCCATTAGTGGCTGTGTCCTAACATCTAGCAAGAATATCCTACAATCAATCTGCATTTGAAATATTTATACTCGTGCATAACGGTGTAAAGTATTTTACTATCTGAATGGAATAAATACCCTAGGCTCAAAACTTTTTGATATCCCTTTGTGTTTAAGAGAAGAATTCCAACCAAGTCCAAATACTGACACCTCAAAACACAATGCCCTACAAGCATCAAAAGTAATCATAAATGACCCTAAATTCGAGTTTCAATATCTGATAGTTTGAATTTTTGCACTTTAACCAGCGAAGACGGAATAGTTTCAATTCGCTTTGTTTAACATACTGAAAGTTCCGTTTAGTTCTTACTAAGATTGATCATATTGTCTTTCACAGATTATGGGCCATAACATTTATGAATGTCAACTAAACACATTATCGACCTTTTTTTTACGCAAATACATGTAATTCCAATGGTTGTTGAGAACGTACTTTCCGTCAATTGTCCATAGAAACAGACTATATTGCTTTTAAAAGATTGGCTGGCTAATCATGGATACAGCTGTCGGATGGATCATGAAAGGTCGTCTGGCTTGTCCTTAAAACTTTTTCCGCTTGTGAAATGTGTAGGTCTATGGAAGGATGTTTGAAGGATGTTTGAACGAAGGTTCTAGCCAATAGAACCTTATCAAACCAGGTCATTGAACTGTGGGACTTACTAGTACAAGAATTGTCCTGTGTCAACCTACTTTATAGCTGTTTTAAATCTAAATTTTTACTCGGCAAACGAAATTTGCAAAATACCGCTTATTGAAAAAAATACCTCAGTTTCTATATTTTTCTCCTTTGTGCACCGGTTCCACTGTTTCAAGCTAGCACAATGTTATAAAGAACTGGATGCCGGATGTTGCTTTAATGTATCATTAGCAGTACTGATTTCATATGATATATCATTTTTCTACTGCTTTTCATTGAAACCTGCCTAAAATATTGTTCGGATCTCACTTGTACATTTTGGAATTTTGGTGTTTGCCCCTACTTCGTTCTTTAGATCTATATACACGCACTGAAGTTAAGCAAACTAATATGAAGATACAAGCAGTTAATCGCATATCACGTTGACAAAATTTGCTTCCTTTTTCAGTTCCTATGAAAAATGTAATAAATGTTTAGTTTGACCAAAAGTTGATTTTCAATGAATAGAAAATGCAATTTTTGCTACTTCTTCATGTACACGTCATGTCGATAGGAAGCCATTTAATATTGGAGAGGCTGAAGCCCCGGTGTCTGAATATTTGGGGGGCTGAATTGGATTTTTACCAAAAATTCAGTGTAAAATAAGGAAAATTCGACATATTCGGCCAACTTGGGGGGGGGGGGGGGGCGCTCAGCCCACATCCTAGCCCCGCCCTGATCCTACGAGCCTACACTTAAAAATTACGATGAAAATCATTTTTTTTATTTATTGAATAAGCTTTTCTGTGCCTGATGAAATATATGTTTGCCTCCAGTCTTTCCAATCTGAGGCTTATTAGTGTACAGTGACCCATCAGAATTTACAGGTGGCGAGGCGAAGTGAGTCTAAACTTGTATAAAGGCCTATGTGTGCTTGGTGTTATCATGTCAATTATTTCCAAACTAGTGTTTTTTTTTTCCTTTTTAATACTATAAACAAGTTGTTCTAGATTGTTACTGTTTATTCATTACATTACTTGAAATGTTTTGGGCGCCAAAGTGAATTGAACCAATTTCCTATGTTATCTGAGTGGGTGGGGTAACTCTTACACACTTTTTTTAACATTTACAACGTGAAAGGCATTGTTTTAAATGTTATTTTCGCAATTATATATTAATATGATTTATTTAGAGTCAATATCCAGACAAAAGAAATGATATCATTTAAGTTCCATCAATACTGTTGAAATGAAATGTACACTGTATAAAAGCAACAATCGTTACATATATTGACCCCAGCTGATTTTTAGCTGTACCTTCATTTAGCAATAGGGACTTTATACTACCAAATGTGATCTTAAATTTTTGCTTAGGGTTTGTAGAAATTTTTCAGCGCATTTGTGTAACCGAAAGTGCAATAATATTTCATATGCAGCATGATTTCAATTTACACAACGTTCATATTTTGCACATTTTTGGCCTTTTTTCACATTTCGCCAAATATTAATGAATGTGCAAATGAGAAAAGTAACATTAATTATCCCCCGCCGAAAAAATTTTTCGGGGGGGATATTGTTTTTGCCATGTCCGTCCGTCCTTCCGTCCGTCCGTCCGTCCGTCCGTCCGTCCGACATTCGTTTCCGCGCTATTTCTTGGAAACTATAGACCGGATTTCGATGAAACTTGGCACACAGCTTCACTACAAAGAGGACATGCGCATATCGTCGGGGTTACCCGGTTCGACCATTGAATTTAGAGTTACTGCCCCTGACTGTTTAAGCCATATACATACAGAGTGATATTCGTTTCCGCGCTATTTCTTGAAAACTGTAGACCGGATTTCGATGAAACTTGGCACACAGCTTCGCTACAAAGTGGACATGCGCATATCGTCGGGGTTACCCGGTTCGACCGCCGAATTTAGAGTTACTGCCCCTGACTGTTTTAGCCATATACATACAGAGTGATATTCGTTTCCGCGCTATTTCTTGAAAACTGTTGACCGGATTTCGATGAAACTTGGCACACAGCTTCGCTACAAAGTGGACATGCGCATATCGTCGGGGTTATCCGGTTCGACCGCCAAATTTAGAGTTACTGCCCCTGACTGTTTTAGCTATATACATACAGTGATATTCGTTTCCGCGCTATTTCTTGGAAACTATAGACCGGATTTCGATGAAATTTGGCACACAGCTTTACTACAAAGTGGACATGCGCATATCGTCGGGGTTACTCGGTTCCACCGCCGAATTTAGAGTTACTGCCCCTGACTGTTTTAGCCATATACATACAGAGTGATATTCGTTTCCGCGCTATTTCTTGAAAACTATAAACCGGATTTCAATGAAACTTGGCACACAGCTTTACTACAATGAGGACATGCGCATATCGTCGGGGTTACCTGGTTCGACCGCCGAATTTAGAGTTACTGCCCCTGACTGTTTAAGCCATATACATACAGAGTGATATTCGTTTCCGCGCTATTTCTTGAAAACTATAGATCGGATTTCAATGAAACTTGGCTCACAGCTTCACTACAAAGTGGACATGAGCATATCGTCGGGGTTACCCGGTTTGACCGTCGAATTTAGAGTTACTGCCCCTGACTGTTTTAGCCATATACATACAGAGTGATATTCGTTTCCGCGCTATTTCTTGAAAACTATAGACCGGATTTCAATGAAACTTGGCACACAGCTTAACTACAATGAGGACATGCGCATATCGTCGGGGTTACCCGGTTCGACCGCCGAATTTAGAGTTACTGCCCCTGACTGTTTAAGCCATATACATACAGTGATATTCGATTCCGCGCTATTTCTTGAAAATTATACACCGGATTTCAATGAAACTTGGCACACAGCTTTACTACAATGAGGACATGCGCATATCGTCGGGGTTACCCGGTTCGGCCGTTGTATTTAGTGTTACTGCCCCTGACTATTTTAGCCATATACATACAGAGTGATATTCGTTCTGTTGAAGCCATATACATACAGAGTGATATTCGTTCTGTTGAAGCCATATACATACAGATTTATATTCGTTTCCGCGCTACTTTATTGACAATGAAAATATATTCGGCGGGGGATATCAATTCAACGAATTTGCTTGTTAGCTCACCTGAGCACGAAGTGCTCAAGGTGAGCTATTGTGGTCGCTTTTTGTCCGTCGGCGTCTGTCCGTCTGTCCGTCCGTCTGTCCGTCCGTCCGTCCGTCCGTCTGTCCACATTTTGGTGTTACCACTCTAGCAGCCACAAATAATGACCAATCTTAACCAAACTTGGTCAAAACATGTATGACCATAAGTTCTCGAATGAGTTTGATTTTGGGTCAGATCGGACTAGGAAGTCCGGAGTTATCTGCCCTTGAACGTCAAAAATAGCTAGTTTTGACTTTGTTACCACTCTAGTATCTACAAATATTGACCAATCTTAACCAAACTTGGTCAAAATATGTATGACCATAAGTTCTTGGATGAGTTCGATTTTGAGTCAAATCGGACCAGGAAGTCTGGAGTTACGTGCCCTTGAACATCAAAAATGGCTAGTTTTGACTTTGTTACCACTCTAGCATCTACAAATATTGACCAATCTTAACCAAACTTGGTCAAAACATGTATGATTATAAGTTCTTGAATGAGTTCGATTTTGAGTCAGATCGAACCAGGAAGTCTGGAGTTATCTGCCCTTGAACGTCAAAAATGGCTAGTTTTGACTTTGTTACCACTCTAGCATCTACAAATATTGACCGACCAAGACAAAACTTTGCAACAATGTTGCAAACTATAAGTTCTCAGATGAGTTCGATTTTGAGTCAGATCGGACCAGGAAGTCTGGAGTTATTTGCCCTTGAACGTCAAAAATGGCTAGTTTTGACTTTGTTACCACTCTAGCATCTACAAATATTGACCGATAAAATCAAAACTTTGCAACATTGTTGGTAACTATAAGTTCTCAGATGAGTTTGATTTTTTGTCAGATCAAACATGGAAGTCCGGAGTTATGTGCCCTTGAACCTCAAAAATGGCTAGTTTTGACTTTGTTACCACTCTAGCATCTACAAATATTGACCGATCAAGACAAAACTTTGCCACAATGTTGGTAACCATAAGATCTTTCATGACTTTAATTTTCAGTGTGATTGAAGTAGGAAGTCTGGAGTTATGTGCCCTTGAATTTGACAAAATTGCTGTTTTCGACTTTGTTTACACTGTAGCATCTACATTTATTGACTAATCAAGACAAAACTTGGCCACAATGTTGGTGGTCATAAGATCCTGGATGAGTGAAAATTTCAGCTTGATTTGACTAGAAAAACCAGAGTTATTGGCCCTTGAATATTACAAAATTACAGTTTTCGACTTTATTTTCACTCTAACAATATATTGACCAATAAAAAAAATTGGACATAATGTTGATGAGAATATTTTTATCAGAACAGAGTTATGTGCCCTTGACTGTGACACAATTGTTGGTTTCTTTCACTTTGTTTTTACTGTAACAGTCACAAATATTGATCATTCAAGATTATGGAAGCAGTTTTCAGCTGGATCATAATCTCACATCTTAAATTATGTGCTCTTGAACTTGACAACATTGTGACTTTCTTTCTATCTAGGTTCAGGTGAGCGATTAAGGACCATCATGGTCCTCTTGTTATATTTTATATGCAAAACAATTTATTTGGCTTTCATTTAAAACCATTTCCATGCATTTAGACATATAATTGACAGAGTTATACGCATTTAAAGCGGGCTTAGGTGAATTTTGCACCCAATGACCTTTGACCTAGTTTTGTGACCTTAATACGGCCGACTGGAGGCGACTACCGGTCTAAACAAATCAGGCAAGCCTTATACTTTGCAAATAATACATCAAAACTCCATGTTCAAAAAATGCCTACGAAAATGTTTTCTAGTCACTTTTTCGGAATTGGTAGGTAGACTATTGGGAATGGGTCCTTTTTTTGGACCCATCCAAAGGAGGAGAAAATATGCTTAAAGAAGAAATTTTTTTTGTCTGATGGGAGAGAGGGGGGGGGGGGGGGGGGGGGGAGAAAAGAATTTCTGATTTGACCCTATCCCAAACAAGACCTGGTTTTGATGTCCCTAGCAGGAAAGACTTAGGAAAACATTGAGGCAAAAGAAGAAATTGCTTATAATCATCATTTTCTCCTTTTGTCTCCTTTTATAGGCTACAATTTACATCTTTACTAACACAGGGTTCCCACTGACTTTTTAATCTGGGGGTGAAAATAGTCATTTTACAGCATACTTGCACCACCTCTATATGAGGCATAGAAGGCTGCTTGCAAAAATTGGGGGTACAAGATTCAACTTTGGGGAGTGCAAAACCCCCATTTGGGGGTTTTGGGGAACACTGCAACATCTATTTTGTTTTCTTTTTGCAGCAGCTTTTAAATTGGACTAATCACTAATTCACTATTCTTATTTTTTTGTTTTGGGAAAGTGTTCAATCAGCAATTTCTTCTTTTCTCTCAAAGCTTTTCCTTTTTTTACAAGGTGAATTATCAAAAATTTTTCATTTCCAGGATTTTTCCAGAGACGAATCTTTTCTGTCAAGGAAGCAAGATAGACGGTAAGAATCAGATGGATCATGGATTAGTGTAACCCTTGTCCTACTGACTTTAACCGGACCCTTTCCCAAACAGCAACATTTTGGGGTGGTCCACTTAAAAAACTGCCGAAAATGACAAAATGGGTGGGTGTTATTAAAGATAGGATTTGAGTAAAATATGGCATAGAAAATATTGAGACAAAAGGAGAAACTACTGGTTATCAGCAGTTTCTTCTTTTGTTTCAATGTTTTCCTAAGCCTTTTCTATCAGGGATGTCAAAACCATGTCTTGTTTGGGAAAGAGTTAATTTGTTCCAAAGAAATTGCCAATAGCAAATAATTTTGTGCTAAAAAGACTTCGTTTACCGTTATGGTTTGATAAACCGTCAGTGTTGTTATAAAATCTCGCAACTACGGCTTGATTAAAGCCGTAGTTACGAGGTTTTATAACAACACCTACAAAATACTATTGTTTGTCCGAAATTACCTCACTGTTTACTTGATAAAATTGTTCCCTATTCAACATTCATTTCAATATCACACCTGATTTTCATCACAGAAGCGTGGATACTTTGGTAATAACTACCAACAATCAGTAGAAGTAGAATGGGCCATTTCGGGGTCATTCATGTTTCACAAACACATCTTGTTTAACCCATTTCCGCCTGACTCCTTTTGACACCCCACCAAAATAAAGGTTTTGTAAAACATAGTTGAAAATGAAGAAATTGTTTGTGACAAGCAATTTCTTTATCCCACAATGTTTTATACCTAGAAAGACCAAAAACTGTAAAAAAATTTTCGATTGGAATTTTCGTCTGCAACACCAGTCCTGATGAATTTTAACATGCTAAAAATTTTGATGCTGGTAATGGGCGAATTTGTATATTATACAGGAGTGTGCACCAGTTTGACAACACAATGGATACATCGCTCGGATCCACTTCACTAGCCATGAGACAAGAACAGCTCAGTCGATCCCTCAGACAACGAAACACAGCTCTCAATGTACAGAAATGTATCCTTTGTAATGGCATGTGTTACTGACATGATTGTCAGATTTTATGCAGTTATGCAGTTCTTCATAGCTCAATAAGCTATAAGAAGTTACAGACAAGCGGGCCTGAATGCATTCTAACTTTGTTATTTCAATTCCAAACCCTATGTTGTGCGTACTCATTTGAATCGTCTCGTCCCACAAATTAGGTTTAATGAATCATAAGTTAAATATCGCATTTTGAAAAGCCATCATCCCTTCTTATCTGGAGCTCTTGCTGTAGAAGACCCCTTCAGCTTTAAATAGGCTGCAGCCATAGCATAATTGGTATTTCATCTTGTTCGTGTCACAAAGTACATAGATATCCTATTGCTAATTAAGCCATGTATTTTTACTATGTTAGTTTGTTCACAAATGATTATGAACAGAAACTTGGAAAATTTAGTCCAAGTTCTACCTTCGGCTGTGGCCATAGCGCAGATGGTAACACATCGGACCCTCACTTGAGAGGTCCCAAGTTCAATCCCTGGCCACGGCAAATATTATTTCTGACAAAATTGTCACCCACCAATGGTTAGATAATCATTAACCTATGTAGGCTACATGGGCAAGCAGCTGCAGGCTCGGAAAGGATGTTGTGGTGTACTGATATGAGAAACCACAGTCCACAGGAGTCCATGGTAAGGTGCTCCAGGCATGTGATGTGCCCATAGCAGTTAATGCATTAAACCCCAATCAATCAATCAATCAATCAATCAACCAAGCTCTTCTTTCATGTGAGGAGAAGATGTGTAAAGATTAGAAGTTTGTAAAAAGTTTCCCTTAACAGTTCTAAGCCATTCAACTCCTAGATGAGAGTGTTGCTTCACCATCAAACAGATCAGTCCGCACACCCGGCAGCTTGAAAAAGAGCAATTGTAAGTAACCATAATCCATTTCCACATATTGATGTTTTTTGTCGCTGTACAAAATAAATGCTTTGGAAACCATTGTGGAAAATGAAGAAATTGCTTGTGACAAGCAATTTCTTCATTTCCCACAATGTTTTCTACACAAAAAACAACAAAAATTGTTCCATGCACTTGATTTTGTCGTCTGCAACACCTCCAAATTGGAAGAGTGTTAAAGTGGAAAAAGTTTCCCTTAATCGTAATAATATAAGCTTTTTAACTTGTGGATGAGGGTGTTGCTTCGCCATCAAACAGATCAGTCCGCACACCCGGCAGCTTGAAAAAGAGACACTGTATGTAAATTCAACCACTTGAATTTTCGGGTAGTCCAATTCAAAAGCTGCTGAAGGCGACAGAATTGATATATATCACTGTTGGATTTGTGTACAATATAGCATAGACAATATTGAGTCAAAAGAATAAAGTGCTGATTATCAGCGCTTTCTTCTTTTGCCTCAATGTTTTTCCAAGTCTCATCTATAAAAGATGTCTAAACCATGTCTTGTTTGGGACAGGGTCAAACCTTTCTCAAACAACACAATGGTAATGAATATTGTGCTAAAGATAGAATTGATTTACTGTTATGTTTTGATTAACCGTCAGTGTTGTTATAAAATATAGTAACATTGGCTTGAGTCAAGCTGTAGTTACGAGATTGTATAACAACACCTAGGAAAAACTTTTGTTTGTCCGAAATCATGTCACATTTAACCGGATAAAATCCTTCCCTATTTTAAACCAATCACAAATAAAAATTGGTGGAGATGGCAGAATGAGTCATCTTGAGGAGAAATTGGCTATCCACATTAACCCTCTCCCAAACGACAAAATTTTAGGGGGATTCAATTCAAAAACTGCCACAAATGACAAAATGGGTGTTATTAAAGATATAATTGGTGTAAAATATGGCAGAGAAAATATTGAGACAAAACGAGAAACTGCTGGTTATCAGCAGTTTCTTCTTTTGTCTCAATGTTTTCTCAAGCATTTTCTATTGGGACATCAAAACCAGGTCTTGTTTGGGAAAGGGTTAAAATAGGCATTGACATTTACGTAAAATACATGCTGTAATATGCCAGAAATAAATGTTTGCAATTCTTTCAAATTTTACAAGTCATTCCCAATGAATTATTTTGTCTTAAAATCACAATCACATTAAAGAAATTTGAAGGTGTAGGAACATTTAACCAACTGATTTATTTGAACATGTAAAGGGACACACTAAAACTTTTTTAACTTGGAAGAACTTGAGTTTGCTCGTTTTAAATAATTGCTTTGAAAACCTTTCAGATACTCCAAGACTACTTGCTTCTGGTTCCAAGTTTGATGTCTCGGCTAAGCTGGGCCCAACACCGAGGAAAAATTCTGAGCGTAACAGATCACTACACAGGGTAAATATTTTACAGAGCTACAGAATGAAATATTTCAGTTAATGTTTTTCAAACCCTATGTTGTGGGTACTCAATTGTATTCGTCTTGACAAGAAAATTTAAATGAGTACACAACAATATATGGTTTGGATTTGAAGGAAAAAAATTTAAATGGCTTAACCCCACCTGTTTGTAGCTCTGATCTAAGCTCTTTGCTCTACCACATGCAACAAAAAGTTGGCTTGTTCGGCCAGATTGTATACAGTATATCTGCATCTTATTTTACACCTGACTTTACCTAGAATAGTAGATTTATCTGTTTATAACATTTTAAGGGGGAATGCTCCAGTTTTCTAAAATTTTTCCCAATAATAGAATTTATTCATATTTTGTTTGTTGAAATTACATGTTATTACCAATTGAAAAATAAAATAAAAATGGGTGGTCAGCGATCTTGTTTAAATTTTATTGGCATTCGTATCACATAACCCTACATCGAAAAAATGCACAATTTCTTGCACCTGTCCAAGGTCACTAAAATGCTAATAAAAAGCTGTATATTCATCGTTTAGTCCCGAAAACGGATTTAAAGTAACGTCTTATATTTATTACGAACAGAAAACCCAAAATATGTGCTATTATAAATGCGAAAATGTATAAAACAGCATGCTCACATGTTCGGTTAGATCAACGAAGCTGGAGTGTTTTATGTCAAAATTTGCATATTTTTGGAAATATTTCAAGTTCTACATAATAGAATTTGATAAAACTCCCTCATTGTATCAAGCAACATGTCCTGGTAATAATTCAAAAAGAAAATGTATAGGTCAGCGCACTTATTAGTGAATTACAGCAATTTTTATCAGCTACACATGAATAAAATGACGCAAAACAGTGGTAACGGCATACACACTTACGACTGTCTAGCTCTAAATATTCGATTTCCATCTTGAGAAAATCGGTATCGCATAATAAATACACTTTTACCGTCGAAAATGGTAAATTGTAATGATGTGTTATATTATTGAAAATCTGGTAGCGAAACATATTGGTACGAAACATTTTAATTACTACAGTAAAGTCCGAGTGTTCCGAAAAACTGGAGCATTCCCCCTTAATTTGTGTTTTTATGCCCCCGATAGGGAGGCGTCATAAATTTGACTTGTCCGTCCGTCCGTCTGTCCGTCCGTCTGTCAGTCTGTCTGTCCGTCTGTCTGTCCGTCCGTCATTCCGTCCAAAAACTTTAACATTGGCCATAACTTCCTTATTACTTAACATATTCGCTTCATACTTTACCACAACATTCCTTGGTACTTTACCTTTCTGTAGGCACATACTTTGGTGACCTTGACCCCTGGATGACCTTGACCTTGAACATAGATTGGCCATAATTTAAAATCAAAGCGGTGTCGGGGGCATTGTCATCTTACAGTGACAGCTCTTGTTGTGTTTATTTCAGTCATTTCAAGAGGAAAGTTTCCGGACCACTCAACATGGGACATCAGTGTTGTCAGCTTTTCCTGAGGTACGATCTTCCATTTCCCTTATACACAAAACTTACTTTTATAAATATCTATGTTGTGGTTTGCAGCATCTTTCTAATTATACCATCCAAAAAACTTTTTGTTCGTGAAAGAACTCTGTGGCAGATCCAGAGGGAATTCGGGGGTTCAAACAATCCCCCTTTGAAGTCTGATTTTAGAAATTCATTAAAAATTGTGCAATACTCGCATCCTGCTACATTTACTCATAATTTGGTCTCTGGGATGCAAAGTTTTAATTCTAGCGAGTCCCAGGATGCAATAATTTTCACAGATTTCCTATTAAAAATAGTGTATTGGACTCACTAAGCTAGTAGCTGGACTCATTGATATGGAATCCAGCGAGTCCTCGGGACTCGCAGTCTTAAAATTGTAAAAAAATCTCTGCCCTGTTTGTATCATGTTTGAACTCCCTTCTCAGAAATCCTCACAGAAGTGCAGTGCAGAAGACTGTTACTCTCAGGAACATATTTATGAAGTTACTACCCTTGATTTTCATTCTTGATAAAATACTACCAGGGTTCTCCACAGAACAATTTGAAGCCGTAGTGGCAAATTATAAGTATTGGTAAACCTTGAAATGTATTGTGTTCATGCGAACAATTATGAATAAAAAACATATACATATTCAGGGGTAAAAGTTTTCAGGCATATGCCTGAAGTTCAGGTTTTTGAGTATTCCAAAATGCCCCATTTTCTCGATTTTTACTATATAAATACAGACTTTCCCAGGTTTCAGGTTTTTCAAAATTGTCAACTTTTACCCCTGCATATTGGGAAAAGAAGAAATTGCTCGATTTGAGCAATTTCTTCTTTTCCCATTATGTTTTTATACAGAATTATTACATTTACTGTTATAAGAATGCATTATGTATTACTTTTTGACAGGAAATGTCTACAAATCCCCCTGTTTTGTGACCTTTTTGAGGAAATTAAGCTGTGGGGTAGTTTTGAAGCTGTAGTGGCATTGCACTGACTTACATGAAGCTGTAGTGGGGCCGATACAGCTTATTGGGCTGGGGAGAACACTGACTACCATTTGATGGCTTCAATTGTTAGATGGCTACATCAAGGGTAGGCCCTTGATAGGTCATACCAGCAGGGCTACAGATAAGTGGGGGTGAAGACATTCTAACTTTGTTATTTCAATTCCAAACCCTATGTTGTGGGTACTCATTTGTATCGTCTCGTTGAGACGATTCAAATGAGTACCCACAACATAGGGTTTGGTGAACAATAACAGAATTATTGCAGTTTGAAAATTCATCACCCCCTCTTATCTGGAGCTCTGCATACCAGTATGTTTTAGCAACACCTCTTGTTTATTGAAATTCGACCAAGCCATGATTCAGGTTATGTTTCTGTTCCTGGAGCCCACAGAAGACATCACAACAACCAACATTGGTCTACTTATTTGGTCCATTGTTCAATACCTGTTGCAGAAAATATCTTTTTAATCCTATTCAATTAATCAAATTAAATTTCTGTTTCAGGAGCCCACAGAAGACATCACAACAACCAACATTGGTCTACTTATTGGGTCCCTGGTTCAATACCTGTTGCGGAAAATATCTTTTTAATCCTATTCAATCAATCAAATTAAATTTCTATTCCAGGAGCCCACAGAAGACATCACAACAACCAACATTGGTCTGCTGCTGGAGGAAGATCCTGGTGTCTCTGGTATTTATTTTTGGTTCATTTAATCCTTTTCCAAACATAAAAATTCGAGTCACATCCATGTCAGACGATGTTGCAGAAGATAAGATTAGAGCTTCTCAATAAAGACAAGCTGCCTGATGTGACATAGAAATCAGTGATGTAACAATTTGTCCTTATGTATTACACATATGTCCTCACCTTGCTAACACAATACCGCTCGCCGCCGGAGGCGGTTGTACAGGGGTGTGGAAATATGGAATTTTTCCACTTGTCCTCGGACAAGTTGAACTCAAATTTCTACATGTCCGAAGGCAAAGTTTACTTGTCCAGATAAAAACAACATCTAGACAGGAAAATAATATTTAAACTTTTTTTTAATCTATTTTCACTTAACATATAAAACTGAATGAACACAATTCAAACACATGTTTACCTTTTAAAATTAAAATGATTTGATTGAAATGGATTTTTTCAGACGGATCGTGAGCAAAAGTAAGATTAAAATTTCGTTTTTATCATATTTTGATCCCCTTGATATGCACTTGCCCACGGATAAGCTCACTTGAAAAAAGCCCTTGCCCGTTCACCACAAAACCCAGGTCGGGCAAGTCGGGCATGTGAATTCCACACCCCTGGGGTTGTATATTGGTGTCATCTTCTCTGTCTGTACGACTGTACGTCCATCCGTCCTTACGTATGTCCGCTTTTCTTGTGAGCGCAACTCCTCCTAAGTTTCTGGCTGGATCTTTTTGAAACTTGGTCAATGTTATCACCTCAATTGTAGATGTGCTTGAAGAAAGGATTTTATGGTTCATAGATATGAGTTATGCCCCCTTAAAACTTAGTCTCTGGGACAGCGTATATTGTGACCATGGCACTCTTGTTAAAAATTGAGTTTGAAGATTCAGTCCTATATGCATCCATGCTGGTCTTTTAAAGTTTGCTAAAGGTCACAAAGAAGCTATTAGAATACAATGCGGATCCTGATCAGTCTGTGCGTATGTCCTGTTCTTAATGCTACAGAATTCCTGAAAAAACTTATCAACTTCAATTTATTCATCTGTAACAGCTATTGTTTTGGAGGACCATGAAAATTTGTTGATTGGGAAAGGGCTAAACTTTACTTTATTTTCAGCGTCGAGAGGTTTGTTTGAAGCGTTCCTGGAGTGTCTACAGAGCAACTCGTCCCACGGTGACATGTTTAACTTGGTTGAGGAGTATGAGAAAAGATGTCGGGAACAGAGTGTAATGTTGAGAAAACTTGTAGGCCATGCTACAAGACAGGAGGAAAAGTAAGGGAAAATATTTTTGATGTGTAATTAGCACGGTGGATTATCATGTGACACAACAATTTCAAAAAATCTTCAATAATTTTGTTAATACCGGACTGATTTGAATTCGGTTTGAAGCAGAGAAGGTGGACAGACGTCGCACATTAGATAGATACGTTGGATTTTCAAAAATCAGCTGATAAAAATGTTATTGAAGATCAACCAAAATTTTGGTTGATCTTCAATAACTTTTTTATCAGCTGGTGTATTAAAAATCCAACACGTTTAGCTTATTCCTGGCATTTTCCCACCTTCTCTGCTTCAAACCGAATTCAAATTGATCAAGTATTAACAAAATTATTGAAGATTATCAGAAATTCTGAGTCATGTGATTATACACCGTGATTAGGCCCCCTTATTGAAAGATCAGGGGAATATTGGTTTACTCGTGTTTGTCAGTCTGTCTGTCCTTCTGTCTGTCTGTCTGAAAAGCTAACATTGGTCATTTCGGGGGCATTGGTGTTTCACAAACTCATCTTGTTAGTTGCAGAAATTATAGAAAAAATAATGCAAACTTGTGTATAAAATATCCATGTAATAATATAGAAAACCTTAAAGAAAAAAAAATAATAAAATTCTGGTTGTTTTTTTAGCTCACCTGAGCACATGGTGCTCAAGTGAGCTATTGTGATCACCTTTTGTCCGGCGTCCGTCGTCCGTCGTGCGTCGTGCGTCGTCCGTCGTCTGTCAACAATTTCTTTAAATGACATCTCCTCCTAAACTACTTGGCCAATTTCAACCAAACTTGGCAGGAATGTTCCTTAGGTGAGCCCCTTTCAGAATTGCTAAAAGAATTGAAATCCATAAAAAACTCTGGTTGCCATGGCACCAGAAAAGGAGAAATTTGACTGAATCTCAATACTATCTTTGAACGACATCTCCTCCTAAACTACTTGGCCAATTTCAACCAAACTTGGCAGGAATGTTCCTTAGGTGAGCCTCTTTCAGAATTGCTAAAAGAATTGAAATCCATAAAAAACTCTGGTTGCCATGGCAACAGAAAAGGAGAAATTGGACTGAATCTCAATACTATCTTTGAACGACATCTTCACCTAAACTACCAGGCCAATTTCAACCAAACTTAGCAGGAATGTTCCTTAGATGGCCCCCTTCCAGAATTGGTAAAAGAATTGAAATCCATAAAAAACTCTGGTTGCCATGGCAACAGAAAAGGAGAAATTTGACTGAATCTCAATACAATTTTTTGAACGACATCTCCTCCTAAACTACTTGGCCAATTTCAACCAAACTTGGCAGGAATGTTCCTTAGGTGAGCCCCTTTCAGAATTGCTAAAAGAATTGAAATCCATAAAAAACTCTGGTTGCCATGGCAACAGAAAAGGAGAAATTTGACTTAATCTCAATACAATTTTTTGAACGACATCTTCTCCTAAACTACCAGGCCAATTTCAACCAAACTTAGCAAAAATATTCCTTAGGAGGTCCTCTTTCAGAATTGCTAAAAGAATTGAAATTGACTTAAAACTCTGATTGCCATGGCACCAGAAAAGGAGAAATTTGACTTATTCTCAATAATTTCTTTGAACAACATCTCATAAACTACATGGCCAATTTCAACCAAACTTGGCAGAAATATTTCTTAGGAGGTTCCTTTTAAAAATTGCTAAAAGAATTGAAATCCTTTAACCCTTTCGTTTGCAAGCGCGCTTTAAAGCGCTGTCAGGAATGCTTATGCTGTTTAGGGGGGGCAAGGGCTTTTAAAAGCAATTTTTACACTGTTAAAGTTATTATGACACCGGGATACATGCTGAAATATTGCGCAATAATGTTTTGTTCTCGTAAAATGTGAAGAAACGCGCAGTTTTGGGGTTTTTATGAGCTATAACGATGGCCAGGAGGGTTCAATATTCTGCAGAAGGGGTCCCGCGAATCATCATGTCAGTGCCGGACGATGATGATAGCGATTACACCGATTTTTGGGTGTAAAAAGGTGATTTGAACATTAGAAATGTTTCGGAGACTTCGAAGAGTGACCCCAATAGTGATTCCGATAACCCTAAACCGAATCCAGTCCCAAATCGTAGGGGTGGGGTGGTCGGGGGTCATGGCAGGGGGCCTGACAGGGGTCATGGGGCTAGAGGTCGAGATTTTGATGAGATGCAAATTTTCTATCAGTTACATATTGTTTACGGAAATTGAATAACCTTTCCAATGATATATAGGTTTATGGGTTTTCTGCAAGCAAAATCTATCTATTATGCGTTTGTATACATGAAGTGCTTGGAAATAGGGAAAAAGTCATTTCTGGGAAATAATTCTGCAAACGAAAGGGTTAAAAGCTGTGATAGCCATGGCAACAGAAAAGGAGATTTTCCACCAAATCTCAATGACATCGTTGAATGATATCTCCTCCTAAACTAACAGTCTAATTTCCACCAAACTAGGCAGAAATATTCCTTAGGAGGTCACATTTAAAAAATTCCTAACAGAATTGCAATTTATAAAAAAAAAAGCCCAGTTGACTCTGGTTGCCATGGCAACAGAAAAAGAGAAATTACACAAAATCTGTCAGAAGCAATTTCTCAATAACCGCAGAGCCAAATTTGACAAAACTTAATATTTGCACAGTGTTCCCACTGCCTTTTTGAACTGGGGGTTCCCTGTACCCTCTCCACATCCATATTTTCAAATTTTGGGGGTACCAAGACAAAACTGGGGGGTACACCATATTTTGTCCCCCCCCCCCCCATTAAAAAGTTCAAAGTGGCATAACTCTAAAACTAATCACTGGATCAAGATGAAAAGCAACCAGGAAAACAATGATAGCCACGAATTTTGGAACTTTTTCACCTTCTTAGCGGTAGCCTTTGCTGTGACGATCTCACTAGTAGATTTAGATGGTGTGGGAGTTTGATTGTCTGCCGAGGTTGACTGCCGCGGAACTTGTCCCCACAGACTTGTTAGCGTGTTTTGTTTGGTAGCCATTTGCAGAAGAATTATATTTTAATGACGTCACGGGTAGGAATGACGCAATGAGAAGCATTCGGGAACACTCGGCAACAATCGGAATATTTCTCGACCATTTACGACATTACGTAAATGCGATTCTACACTAATGAAAACGGCAGAAAGAAGTCCGAAAAGCAATCGGATATTTCCGTAAGACTTTATCACCCACTACGGAAATACACGTTATATTTACGACTTGGTGGGGATTTCCAATCGTTTTCCGATAGGTTGCTTTTTTTAAACACCGGAGATTCAGAAAAATGACATGCGCAGATGTATCAAGTACGAGGAGCCTTGTTGACATTTAACATGGAGTCTCTTTATGTACATCAATTTGACTAATTTCATGGGGAATTAGCTTACGTGCCGGTCACGTAGAGCGTCTTTAATTTTTGAAAATTTGTACGTTCTGTCAAAAAAATTTACGTGTTTCACGTAAAATATTACGTGAATGGGAACGCTGTTGCATTACTTATGATATTGCTAAGAGGTACTTTTCTTTGCTTTTCAAAACCTTGTCACCGAAAAAGGGGACTTCTTGTAAAAATCTGCTTATCAGGGGCATTGCATCTACATTTATGCATGGATTTAAAAAAAATGTATGGGTAAAATGTGTTCTTTTTCATGAGTAGATGTTCTATTTGAAATATATATTTAGGTAAGTTTAAGGTCATAGATCTAGGTCAATTTGTTAACTTCTGTTTGTTTGTCAGTCTGTATGTTTTATTCTTATTCCATCTGTCCGAAGCAATTTCTCCATAACCACATAGCCGAATTGGATGAAACTTCATATTTGAGTTACATTTGATATTGCATTAAGGTAGTTTTCTGTGTTTTCTATGGTTTGAAATCACATAGCGGCGTTCATATGATCTTTGACCCTTTATTGCAATACCTATAAGAAATCTGATCTGTTATAAAACCCCATCTCAGGTGAGCGACCTAGGGCCAACGGCCCTCTTGTCTATACCCATAACCAGTTGGTTCACCGTTGTCAAAGGCTCAGTCTTTAGTCACAGGTCTATAGACCATGTTACATTATGTTATATTACTATTTTGATGAAATTGGTATTATACTATTTAAATGTTCATTTTGATAAATAGTTATATCTCAACAAACATAGTTGTGGGGCGGGGGGTATATAGGAATTACTGTTTGTCTGTCCACCGATCTGTCCACCACATTTGTCATGAGCAAAGCCCAACTCCTCCCAAACGTCTGGGCAGATTTGGATGAAAATTTACTCAAACTAAACAACATGCCATAGATATTGGCATGAAGCAATTTCTTTACTCTTTGAGGTCAAGCAAGGTAGACAATTTGACTTTGAATTTGTGATTCATGCTGGGGGGGGATAGACACATGGGGTTGTTGTGTGTGTGTGTGGGGGGGTATTAGTTTGCTTTCTGATAGTTGTTATTAATATTTCAAAACCCCTTCTCCACAGGTGTCAGAGAACCTACCATGTTCTCTACCTTCTAAAACAAGAAGAGGCTACCTGGAAACTAGTAATGAGTTTGTATAAAGATAGACTGGTGACTAGCCTTAAAGAAGAAAGAATGATGGAAGATGCATCAGACGACCAGCAACCACAGGTGAGTGTACTTCTTTACATTAATTGTAGATATCCACCAATTTAAAGGAGCAGGCAGTATAGAATAAGACCAGACTGCGGGTATGTGCAGGCTGGTCTTGTTCTATTTTGCCTGCCAAAGTAACCAGAAATATTCTGGGATCAGCATGAGCATGAGGGTTGATATTAATTTGAAATTTTGTAACTTTTACATGACCGTTGGTAAGTATAAGACTGCAGCATGGACCTACTGACTAAGGAAGAAGCCACCTGGAAACTAGTAATGAGTTTATATAAAGATAGACTGGTTACCAGTCTTAAGAAAGAAAGAATGATTGAAGATGGCTCAGACGATCAGCAACCACAGGTGAGTGTTTTGACATCCATTATTAGTGTGTGTTTTAGATTATTCAAAATTTTAAGCTCCAGTTTGGGACAGGCTTCTTAATTTTCATTTGGCATTTGAGACCAACATGGATCCAGATCAGCCTGCACTTATGTGCAGTCTGATCAGGATCCATGTTGTTCTCTTACATCTTTTTTTCATGTCTGTTAGTAAATGTAAGACATCAAAATGAATGAATTCAAACAAGAAGAGGCTACCTGGAAACTAGTAATGAGTTTATTTAAAGATAGGCTGGTAACCAGTCTTAAAGAAGAAAGAATGATTGAAGATGGCTCAGACGACCAGCAACCACAGGTGAGTGTTCGGATTCACTATTTTTATTATTATCCATTATTAGGGGATGTTTTCAATTATTTGAAATTTTGAACTGGGGTTTGGGACAGGCTCCTTAATTTTCATTTAGCTATTGAGACCAACATGGATCCTGTTCAGCCTGCACTTATGTGTAGTCTGATCAGGATCCATTTTGTTCTCATATAACTTGTACATATCTGTTAGTTATTGTGAGACATCACAATCAGCATGAATCTACTAAACAAGAAGCCACCTTGAAACTAGTCATAAGTTTATATAAAGACAGGCTGGTAACTAGTCTGAAAGAAGAAAGAATGATGGAAGATGCGTCAGATGACCAGCAACCACAGGTGACTGTTTTGACATCCATTATTAGTGTGTGTTTTAGATTATTGGAAATTTTGAACTGGAGTTTGGGACAGACTTCTTAATTTTCATTTGGCATTTGAGACCAACATGGATCCAGATCAGCCTGCACTTATGTGCAGTCTGATCAGGATCCATGTTGTTCTCATATAACTTTCATATCTGTAAGTAACTGTAAGACTGCAGCATGGACCTACTACTAAAACAAGAAGAGGCTACCTGGAAACTAGTAATGAGTCTATATAAAGATAGACTGGTGGCCAGTCTTAAAGAAGAAAGAATGATAGAAGATGCGTCAGATGACCAACAACCACAGGTGAGTGTACTTCTTTACATTGATTGTAGATATCCACCAATTTAAGGGAGCAGGCAGTATAGAATAAGACCAGAATATGCGTATATGTGCAGGCTCGTCTTGTTCTATTCTGCCAGCCAAAGTGACCAGAATATTCTGGAATCAGCATGAGCCTGTGGGTTGATATTAATTTGAAATTTTGTAACTTTTACATGACCTTTGGTAAGTGTGAGACTGCACCTACTGACGAAGGAAGAAACCACATAGAAACTATTAATGTATAAAGTTTATATAAAGATAGACTGGCTACCAGCCTTAAAGAAGAAAGAATGTTGGAAGATGGGTCAGACGACCAACAATCACAGGTATTGTCAGTAAATTTTCACCTGAACCCAACAAATATGCAATGAGTAATTCACGGTGTATAATCACGTGACTCAGAATTTCCGATAATCTTTAATATCTTTTTTAATACTTGACCAATTTGAATTTGGTTTGAAGCAGAGAAGATGGGTTAATGCGAGGAATAAGCTGAACGTGTTGGATTTTTGAAAAATCAACTGATTCAAACCAAATTTAAATCGGTCCAGTATTTACAAAATTATTGATGATTTTCTGAAAATATTGTATCACATGATTATCCACCATGTAATTGTTATCTAGAATGATCAATTGCACACTGTTGAGCCGAGTTGATAGTTTCCGTAAGCATTGTGTCTTGGTGTTCTGCATGTGCTTCTTGTTCCAATATACCACAGACTGTCTAGAAGATGCATTTATAAAAACATTGAAGCACTTATTACTAGGGCTAGGTTCATGTACAAAAATACTCACTATCCTTATACTGTTACATTGCAGGGTGTTCACCAGAGTGACCAGAAGATTGCAGAGGATCTGATTGAGAGAGAACAAGTTGTGAGAGAAGGACAGGTAAACATTTGTCTTGCTGAATAAGAAAAAAGTATCATCAAGTTGCCTTAACCCTTTCCCACACATTGACGCTTTTGGTCACCCCACAAAATAAAGGCTTTAGAAAACATTGTGGAAAATGAAGAAATTGCTTGTGACAAGCAATTTCTTCATTTTCCACAATCTTTTCTACCAAGAAAGACCAAAAAATGTTAAATTTTGTTCAATGGAAATTGCCATCTGCAACACCTATGAGTTTGGACTAGGCTAAAATGTTGTTGTTTGGTAATGGGTTAAATAAATAAAGGTAAACTCTGGAGTGACCAGAAGATCTGATTGAGAGAGAGCAAGTTGTGAGAGAAGGACAGGTAAACCAATTAATTATTCTCTTTTAAAAATTTGTCATGCTGTATGAGAAAAGGTAAACTCTGGAGATAATTATGAACATTTTGCTGCTTAATGTTTTTATTGAAAATGTCTTCTTAAGAAGGGCATTTGGAACACCACGGACAATTCTGTCAAATCATACCTTGGATGCAAGTCGTAGAACTACTTTCAGGCTATGAATAGAATAGAATAGAACAACAATTCAAAACGTTGGTCTGTGACTTATGTCAACAATGAAGCGACAATGATACTGAAATGCATTGCTTGCAGTTCCAGTGTCCTCTCTTTTTAGAATGATTACGACCTGCAAGTCCCGCAAGTTGCCATGGTTGTTCATTTGGATGATCTTGAAAACTATTTTATGAAGCGTAGCTACTTCCGGCTAAGAAATGCGTTCTTTTAACATTTCTTCATAACACACACTTCCGAGTCGATGATTCGATCTTTGATCGACATTATCCGAGGATATCCGAACGATAAGAAGGGGTGAAGACATTCTAAAAATTATCATTTCAAATCCAAACCCTATCTAGTGAATACCTAATTGAATCGTCTTGGTGCGACAATTCCAATGAATACACACAACATAGCCTTTTATGAACAATAAACAGAGCTGAATCTAGGGCGCGGGATTGCGGGATTCCCGCAGTAATTTATTGCATGGCGCAAAAAACAATAGGCCATGCGGGACAAGTCACACACTTTTTTTCAGGTTGGCGCATTTTTCAATAAGCATTGCGTAATAATGAAAGTTCATAATCATTGAAAAGTTGCTAAAACAGATCACAGACAAACCCCCGTAATTCTATATTTATACAGTATTTTGTATCTCCCCTCAAAAAATCGATTTTTGTCTTACAAATGAAATAAATTTATGTTCGAGATTTACTCCGAAAACGGAAAAAACCAAACAAGTTGAATGAAGGGGGAAACAGCGGTCAGGGTGCCCACTGGTCAGGGAAAAGTCAGTGAAATTTGTATTTTCTTCAAGGTCAGGGAAAAGTCAGGGAATTTTGAAATTTTCTTTTGTTCAAACAAAACAAATAGAAGAAAATGAAATAAAATTATACAGATAATCAAAGCTATGGCAGTTTTCAGGTTTTGATTAACAAACATGTTTTCTGTTATACATGACCCTGCACTAATCATTTTATAATTTTAATGTTGAATTAAGGCTTACCATTTGAAATGGATCTTCTAGTGATATCTAATGCTATGAGGGCTAAATCTGTAAGCAAGAGGAAAGAAGCTGACAGTAAAGAAAAGAATTTTGAACATTTTCAAGAGACTGGAGAATCATTATTCAAACTCAGATGGTAGTTACAATATGTGGTGTGTGATGTGTATTAATACTTGCACAGGACTGTGCAACATTTGGTATTACTTGCTTTTGAGTTGGGTGATGAAGGTAACATGATTGGGTCATATATGCCCTCTTCTGCCAAATTACTTAGATATTACCTTTGTCTAAACTCTTCTTTCAACTCACTTTTTGATGTCAAGTGAATAAGGCCCTCAACTGTATCCATTGTCACCAATTTCCTACAAACATTGAATTTCATTAGTTTCACTTGTATCTGGTTGATACAAAATCTATTTTAACACAAAGCTGCTTTTAAAATGCTCTAAAATTGCAGCACTTGAGCATGCAACATGTCCAAAATGTACATTAAATTGTACTAAGAGCAAACTGTTCACACTTACACTGAGGTATCCATTTTTAGCTCCACTGGCCTTTCAGGCCAGCGGGCTATTGTCATGGCGATGTGTCCGTCGTGCGTCAGTGCGTGCGTGCGTCCGTAAACTTTTTTATGCTCCCCGAAGGGAGAGCATATAGTCGCCGCTTTGTCTGTCCGTCCGTCCGTCCGTCCTGTCCGTCCGTCATTCCGTCCGTCTGTCCGTCCGTCCGAAGCGCTTTCTCCATAACCCTTGGGCCAAATCAAATGAAACTTACCATGTGAACTCCCTATGACAAAATGCTGATGTTCTTTTCCCGGTTTTTGGATTTGAGGCCTCGTCATGGGAAAAGGGGACTTAAGGTAAAATACAGTTTTTCTCTAATTTCTCCTAGTCTAATGGTCAGAATTTGATGAAATTTCATGTTTGAGTAGCAAATCAGATGCCCTTGACAATAAAGTGCTCTCCATGGCATACATTTATTGTGACGATGCCTTATTCGGGGAGCATTGTCCGTCTCTGACGGCCCTTGTCTTTAAAAATCTTCTCAGAAACTACTGGATGGATTTCAACCAAACTTCACAGGAATGATCCTTGGGTGACCCTCTCTCAGATTCCTTCAAAGAATTTGGATTGAACCTGAATAACCTGAGTTATCTGCCCTTGAATGTTCAAAATATGTGATTTTGACTTCATTTTTACTCTAAAATCTACAAATATTAACCAATCAAGACAAAACTTTAACAGAATATATATAAGCTTAATATTCTGCCTGGGTGTAATTTTCAGCTTGATCGGAAATTTACATCATGAGTTGTGTGCCCTTGAATTTGACAAAATTGCCATTTTCAACTTTGTTTTTCCTCTAACAACCATAATTATAAACCAATCAAGATGATATTTGGACAGAATCTAGTTGACATTAAGATCTTGCTTAAGTGTAATTTTCAGGATGATTGCTCTGCTACAATCTGAGTTATGTGCCCTTGAAATTGAAAAAATTTCAATTTTCGACACTTTTTTTCACTTTTGCGGCCACGAATATAGACTAATACTGACATAATTTGGACAAAATGATGCTGACCATCAGATCTTGCACGAATTTAATTTTCAGCTTGATTATAAACTCACATACTGCATTATGTGCCCTTGAATTTGGCATAATTACAGTTTTCAACTTTATCATCACTAAAAATACCCAAAATATTGGTCAATCATTTACCTTCTTTTCGCTTTGACCACATGATTGCTTCTTTTTACTTTTTTTTTGATCTAAGAACCACAAGTTTTGAGAAATCTAGTTTTTCTTTGACCACATTGCTGTATTTTACTTTGTTTCTGCTCTAAGAACCACAAGAATTTAATAATATATAAGTTTAAGCATTTAGCTAAATTAGTCAATTTTTTTTACAGTAAACCACAAGAAATTCAGGCCTGTGGAGCGACTCAAGACCTTCAGGTCTTTCTAGTTGTTCAGAAAATGACAGAAAATAACAACTAAATAGGATGTATTTTAAGTGATGATATATGTAAAAGACTATCTGTGCAAGAAATTTAGATTGGAATGTATCTAGATGAGTAAGGGCCTTATTAATTGGACACTTAATTTTCAAAATGGAAAAAGGTTGGAGGGTAAGCAAATCAGTCCTTCAAATACCTTTCACTCAGAAAGTTGTTTGAAACAGTTTACGTGAACAAAGAATGAAGTAATATTTCTCATGTTCTTTTATGTATTGAGGTGTACACTTAAAGTTCCAGTCATAACTTCAACCATAAGTATCAAAGTTTCAATTGTTGTCAATGAAAGTGTATTCAAACTACAAATTATCTTTTTCTCTTCATCATGTAGATCTATATAAAGTTGAGAATTTTAAGGATTCTACTTATAACATGTAAGTTCAACAATTACATTTGAATTGTTATTGTTAGAATTTTTATAAATAAGGGGTGGAATGGATCGCTTAACGGGGATAAGGAGGCCGTTTAGCGCGAAAAATGGTCAGGGAAAAATGAATTTTGGTCAGGGAAAAGTCAGTGAAAAGTCAGGGAATTTTATTCCAGATGAAGAGTGGGCACCCTGGCGGTGAAATTCATGATTAGTAATTATAACGATGCATAACCAAAATGGCGGTCAAAACAAACAAAATGAAGAAACGCTGTGTAGAAATAGTTTTTAATCACATAAATGGGCTGAATAATATGTTATTATCGCGGCACATAATCAAGATGGCCGACGAAACAAAGAATCTCTGCCTGAAATTAGTTTTTATCACATAAATGGGTTGAATTTAATGATACCAAGCGGTCCCATACCAAGTGATCCTCCTCGGCGTAGATGTCTAAGGTAGTAGCCACATTATGAACATAGTGGACTATGCCAATGATTACGATGGAAGTTGAAGTAAGTTTTTAAATTGGAGCTTTCTTGAATATGTATCAAAGTTGATGGTCCTCCCTTTGAAGGAGCCTTTTTTCTTCAGCCCTGAGACTATTGAAATGGCCAAGGTCATGGTCAAATGGGAAAAAATGTTTTTGTGGTGTAAATAATTTGCTTCAACCAGTCTGGTGTAATCATTTTCTATGAATAATATAATCTATATTTTAAACAACCGATAAATTAGAGAACATGAACATATAAAGTTTGTTATTTCGACAAAAGTTATTAAAAAAGACTGCTCAGACAATAGCTGTTGTTGTTGTTGTTGTAGTTGTAAAGATTATGGTATTTCAACTTCATGTAATAGATTTCGTTACAGGTAAATTCTTACTTTAATTTGTTGCGATAAAAAGATGAATTCACTGTGGCTCAAGGCTGAATCCTGTTGGCCCACATTTTGAAGTATGGTGGGGGAGTTTGCCCACTTTTGTGAAAACCTAGATTCAGCTCTGAATAAATGAAATATTGCATTTTGAAATGTTTTCACTCCCTTTTATCCACGGACGATAATCACGTGATACAATATTTTCAGAAAATCTTCAATAATTTTGTAAATACTGGACCGATTTGAATTTGGTTTGAAGCAGAGAATATGGACAGACGTCATGCATTAGATGGACGTGGTTGATTTTTGAAAAATCAACTGATAAAAAAGTTATTGAAGATAAACCAAAATTTTGGAGTGATAAAAGTCCAGCTTATTAGTCCCCTACCGGCGAAGCCGAAGGGGACTTTAGGTTTGCACTCTGTCCGTCAGTCAGTCTGTCCGTCTGTCCGTCCGTCCGTCTGTCCGTCAGTCCGGTGAATTAGTTTTCCGGACTTTTTTTCTAAACGGGGGTAGCTATTGAGCTGATTTTTGGTATGTAGACCCGCATTGATGAGTTACAGAACAAGTTTGAGTTTCGTTCCGCTCCAGTGATTTTTGAGGAAAATATGGATGCTGGACTTAGAAAATTACTGGGAAATTACAGTTTTCCAGACTTTTTTTCTTAATGCTGGCAGCTATTTAGCTGATTTTTGGTATGTAGACCCGCATTGATGAGTTACAGAACAAGTTTGAGTTTCGTTCCGGTCCAGTGATTTTTGGGGAAGATATGGATGCTGGACTTAGAGAATTTCTGGGAAATTACAGTTTTCCAGACTTTTTTTCTCTATGCTGGCAGCTACTGAGCTGATTTTTAGTATGTGGACCCCCATTGATGAGTTACAGAACAAGTTTGAGTTTCGTTCCGGTCCAGTGATTTTTGGGGAAGATATGGATGCTGGACTTAGAAAATTTCTGGGAAATTACAGTTTTCCAGACTTTTTTTCTCAATGCTGGCAGCTATTTAGCTGATTTTTGGTATGCAGACCCACATTGATGAGTTACAGAACAAGTTTGAGTTTCGTTCCGGTCCAGTGATTTTTGGGGAAGATATGGATGCTGGACTTAGAAAACTTCTGGGAAATTACAGTTTTCCAGACTTTTTTTCTCAATGCTGGCAGCTATTTAGCTGATTTTTGGTATGTAGACCCGCATTGATGAGTTACAGAACAAGTTTTAGTTTTGTTCCGGTCCAGTAATTTTTGGGGAAGATATGGATGCTGGACTTAGAAAATTTCTGGGAAATTACAGTTTTCCAGACTTTTTTTCTCAATGCTGGCAGCTACTGAGCTGATTTTTAGTATGTGGACCCCCATTGATGAGTTACAGAACAAGTTTGAGTTTCGTTCCGGTCCAGTGATTTTTGGGGAAGATATGGATGCTGGACTTAAAAAATTTCTGGGAAATTACAGTTTTCCAGGCTTTTTTCTTAATGCTGGCAGCTATTGAGCTGATTTTTGGTATGTAGACCCGCATTGGTGAGTTACAGAACAAGTTTGAGTTTCGTTCCGCTCCAGTGATTTTTGAGGAAGATATGGATGCTGGACTTAGAAAATTACTGGGAAATTACAGTTTTCCAGACTTTTTTCTAAACGCTTGCAGATATTGAGCTGATTTTCGATATATGAACACATATTGATGGGATACAGAACAAGTTTGAGTTTCGTTCCGGTCCAGTGATTTTTGGGGAAAATATGGATGCTGGACTTAGAAAATTTCTGAGAAATTAGTTTTTCAGACTTTTTTCTTAATGCTTGCAGCTATTGAGCAGATTTTTGGTATGTAGACCCGCATTGATAAGTTACAGAACAAGGTTGAGTTTTGTTCCGGTCCAGTGATTTTTTAGGAAGATACGGATGCTGGATTTTGAAAATTTTTGGGCTTCTTTTTCTTAACACATATATAAAGCCGGTAGGGGACTTGGTATTGTTTTGCAATACTTCAGAATGCTTGTTATTGTCATTTTCCTACCTTCTCTGCTTCAAACCGAATTCAAATTGGTCAAGTATTAAAAAAGATATTGAAGATTATCGGAAATTCTGAGTCGCGTGATTTTACACTGTGATAAATGAAATATTGCATTTTGAAATGTTTTCACTCCCTTTTATCTATAGCTCTGCATTATGTACAAATTGCAAATGAGCCAGGATCTGGAAAAACGTCCCTTAAAGCATTTTAGAACAACATGGTTCCAGATCAGCCTGCGTATACACACAGTCTGATCAGGAACCATGCTGTTCTCCGAAAGCTTCCTCGTGGTCTATAGCAACCTTTCCAGAGTAGCCTGGATGCTGGCTAGACTGCATCTAGGCCCACAGCCTTATCTTCAAACCTGGCTGTCTCAAATGCTATAAGGGACGTTTTTCCAGATCTTGGCTCAAATATTTTTTATTATGCCCCCGTGTCGAGAGATCAGGGGCATATTGTTTTACTCGTGTCCGTCTGTCCGTCTGTCTGTCCGAAAACTTAACATTTGCCTTTTCTGCAAAAGTATTTGATATACAAAGCTCCAATTTGGTATGCAACTTCCTTCCAATGATATTTATCTGTTCCATGCAATTTGACCTTCCTCGAGGTCATCACTTAACCTTTATCAACCCTTTACTCTACGAAAACTTAACGTTTTACAAAAATGGCTGTTTCAGGGGCATTTGTGTTTCACAAACACATCTTGTTTATTCCAGCTTGTAGTAGATTGGTTAGAGAACTGTGCCCAAGATGACTGTGACATGTATGCTGACAACATCAAATTCTTCTCTGATAGAGCAGTAGGCTAGTAAGTATACTTATTTGGTTAACCCATTCCCAAACGTCAAAATTTTAGGGTGGTTCACTTCAAAAACTGCCACAAAAGACAAAATAGAAGTTATTTAAGATAGAATTGTGTAAAATATTGCATAGAAAATATGGAGACAAAAGGAGAAACTGCTGGTCATCAGCAGTTTCTTCTTTTGTTTCAATGTTTTCCCAAGCCTTTTCTATTAGGGACGTCAAAACCAGGTCTTGTTTGGGAAAGGGCTAAAGAGCTGTGCCCAAGATGACTGTGACATGTATGCTGACAAATTCTTCTCTGATAGAGCAGTAGGCTAGTGAGTAGTTGAAAAATATAGTAAGATATATGTGCACTTAGATGTAGGATAGTAAGTGAAATTGTTTGGCAAAAGATTGTAAAATTTACTCACGAGTGGAAGAAATTTTCTTTTGAATCAGTCATGAATTTTTTATTTTTAGCTATCCATTACATTGTTATTAATATGTTCTTTGTTTAATTTTGTATATCTTCAGTATGGAACTTATAAAACAGTTTGAATTTACTTTGTCCTTAAAATGACATTTCAGAATTTTTTGTCATAAATTTTACTTTTATTTTTATCTGAAAGAGCATATTTCCTTATGAAAATTCTGAAAATTTCAAGCCAAAATATTGCGCCGTTTACGAGAAATTTATATTTTTGTGTTAAAATTGAACAAATTGTTGTGGACAACAGTTCGGATTTATATGTAAGGGGGGGTCTCACCCTATTAGAAATTCCCATAGGGTTGTGCCCACGCTCGGAATTTCATGAAATTTGGTATGAAGTTAGTATTTTTTATTACCACGTTATTACCGAAATGTTTTTTAAAAATCTTTTCTGGAAAATATTTTTGTAAGAATTTTAAGATTTTTGCTTAAAAATGGGGGTATCCTTACTTAACGAGGCCATATACACCCAGCTTTGTCGTATTCGAGCCAAATTGTCCCCAAAAATAATGTCTAATAATTTTTCATCGTGTATAAACCAGAATAGTATATATTGCTCAACAAAAAACAATTTTCTAGAAGATTTTTTATGACATCATCGCCAATCTTTTTAGTTTTTAAGTATTTCGACGAAATTCAGGTCTTAATTTCACCTAGTTCCAGTTTTTGTCAACCTATAAAATTTACATGAAAATTGCCCTTATATATGCCTATGCTTATGGTAAAATATGAAGAAAAAATAAAACCGGTAACAGTGTTGTTTTTGAATTTAAGTGTAAAGGGTCCAGATTTCTAAGAATGTAAAATATAAGATTTTACTTAATTATTTTCAAATACATTATGTAAATAGCTCATTATTCTTTGTCGTGTCTTTATTTAACATAACCAACTTACACATGGCATCAATTTTAACTTTTTTCACACAAAAACATGATTTTAAAGAATAATGGGCACATTGTCGTACCCCACCCACCAATAATATAATGGAAGAAAAAATCCCAAACAGCAGAGTAAATTATAAAATGTGGGGATGAAAAATAAAGGAGATGCATAATGTTACATATTTAATCTATTATGTTACCCTTTTTAACTTTCCTTTGTGGCTTATCAGCACTTAGACTACTTTCTTCTTTTTCCGGTTACAGTGCTGGGCCCTTATAAGAGCATTATCGCACAGTTATTAAAAATATAAACATTTTTTTCTTTACTACAATGCTCAAGATAATAAAAAGAACACAAAAACAGTTTTTATTGTACATTAATTGTGCCTTTGAATGCAAAATTGCTAATATTTCTATTGTAATGATGAACTAGCCACTGCTTTGTTGACATATGAACTTTTTGATAATCTCAGATTTGAGAAGAATGTGCATCATTTTCGCATGTTTGTATCAACAATGTTGATACAAAAATGTTGTACGATGACTCCTCTTGCTATTCTGATTTAAGATTGGGGACTGATATCAATACTATGTAGGCAATACTGAGCTTTTGCTAGATGGGTACCATTAAAATCCGGGAGCATTCTAAGGTGCCGTTGTTCACAATTCTCATTATTTGACAATGTTACCGGTTTCAAATTTTCACCAAATTCTGCATACGACTAGGAGACATATATGGCTAACCTTTTTAGCTCACCTGAGCACGAAGTGCTCAAGGTGAGGTATTGTGATCGATCAATGTCCGGCGTCCGTCTGTCCGTCTGTCCGTCTGTCCGTCACGGCGTCAACAATTTCTTTAAACGACATCTCCTCCTAAACTACTGGGTCAAAATCAACCAAACTTGGCAGAAATGTTCCTTGGGTGGTCCCTTATAAAAATTGCTAAAAGAATTGAAATCCATGAAAAACTCTGGTTGCCGTGGCATCAGAAAATGGGAAATTTCACAAAAGCTCAACAATTTCTTTAAATGACATCTCCTCCTTAACTTCTGGGTCAAAATCAACCAAACTTGGCAGAAATGTTCCTTGGGTGGTCCCTTATAAAAATTGCTAAAAGAATTGAAATCCATGAAAAACTCTGGTTGCCGTGGCATCGGAAAATGGGAAAATTTCACAAAAGCTTAAAAATTTCTTTAAACGACATCTCCTCCTTAACTTCTGGGTCAAAATCAACCAAACTTGGCAGAAATGTTCCTTGGGTGGTCCCTTATAAAAATTGCTAAAAGAATTGAAATCCACGAAAAACTCTGGTTGCCGTGGCATCAGAAAATGCTAAATTTCACAAAAGCTCAAAAATTTTTTTAAACGACATCTCCTCCTAAACTACTGGGTCAAAATCAACCAAACTTGGCAGAAATGTTCCTTGGGTGGTCCCTTATTAAAATTGCTAAAAGAATTGAAATCCATGAAAAACTCTGGTGGCCGTGGCATCGGAAAATGGGAAATTTCACAAAAGCTCAACAATTTCTTTAAATGACATCTCCTCCTAAACTACTGGGTCAAAATCAACCAAACTTGGCAGAAATGTTCCTTGGGTGGTCCCTTATAAAAATTGCTAAAAGAATTGAAATCCATGAAAAACTCTGGTTGCCGTGGCATCAGAAAATGGGAAATTTCACAAAAGCTTAAAAATTTCTTTAAACGACATCTCCTCCTTAACTTCTGGGTCAAAATCAACCAAACTTGGCAGAAATGTTCCTTGGGTGGTCCCTTATAAAAATTGCTAAAAGAATTGAAATCCATGAAAAACTCTGGTTGCCGTGGCATCAGAAAATGGGAAATTTCACAAAAGCTCAAAATTTTTTTTAAACGACATCTCCTCCTAAACTACTGGGTCAAAATCAACCAAACTTGGCAGAAATGTTTCTTGGGTGGTCCCTTATAAAAATTGCTAAAAGAATTGAAATCCATGAAAAACTCTGGTTGCCGTGGCATTGGAAAATGGGAAATTTCACAAAAGCTCAAAGATTTCTTTAAACGACATCTCCTCCTTAACTTCTGGGTCAAAATCAACCAAACTTGGCAGAAGTGTTCCTTGGGTGGTCCCTTATGAAAATTGCTAAAAGAATTGAAATCCATGAAAAACTCAGGTTGCCGTGGCATCGGAAAATTGGAAAATTCAACAATTTCTTTAAACAACATCTCCTCCCTAACTTCAGTGTCAAAATCAACCAAACTTGGCAGAAATGTTCCTTCGGTAGTCCCTTATAAAACTGCTAAAAGAATTGAAATCCATGAAAAACTCTGGTTGCTGTGGTATCTGAAAATGGTAAATTTCACAAAAGCTCAACAATTTCTTTAAAAAACATCTCCTCCTTAACCACTGGGTTAAAATCAACCAAACTTGGCAGAAATGTTCCTATGGTGGTCCCTTATTAAGATTGCTAAAAGAATTGAAATCCATGAAAAACTCTGGTTGCCGTGGCATCGGAAAATGGGAAATTTAACAAAAGCTAAAAAATTTCTTTAAAATCAACCAAACTTGGCAGAAATGTACCTTAGGTGGTCCCTTATAAAAATTGCTAAAAGAATTGAAATCCATGAAAAACTCTGGTTGCCGTGGCATCGGAAAATGGAAAATTTCACAAAAACTTAACAACTTCTTTAAATGACATCTCCTTAACTTCTGGGTTAAAATCAACCAAACTTGGCAGAAATGTTCTTTGGGTGGTCCCTTATGACAATTGCTAAAAGAATTGAAATGCATGAAAAACTCTGGTTGCTGTTGCATCTGAAAATGGGAAATGTCATAAAGCTCATCAATTACTGTAAACAACATCTCCTCCTAAACTACTTGGCCAAATTCTTCTCTGGGACCACAATGCGTAACATATGCAAAGTTATTTGGCATTATTAAAACATTACTCAGGTGAGCGATTTAGGGCCCTCAGGGTCCTCTTGTTTATCAATTTCATAGGTTGACAAAGACGGGAACATACAAGTAAAATTATTTGAATTGAAGGTTTTGAAAATTTCTCGGCTGTTTTTCTGACAATTCCTGACCAAATAAATTTCTGAGATTTTTAGCTCACCTGAGCATGAAGTGCTCAAGGTGAGGTATTGTGATCTATCAATGTCCGGCGTCCGTCTGTCCGTCTGTCCGTCACGGCGTCAACAATTTCTTTAAACGACATCTCCTCCTAAACTACTGGGTCAATATCAACCAAACTTGGCAGAAATGTTCCTTGGGTGGTCCCTTATAAAAATTGCTAAAATAATTGAAATCCATGAAAAACTCTGGTTGCCGTGGCATCGGAAAATGGGAAATTTCACAAAAGCTCAACAATTTCTTTAAACGACATCTCCTCCTAAACTACTGGGTCAAAATCAACCAAACTTGGCAGAAATGTTCCTTGGGTGGCCCCTTATAAAAATTGCTAAAAGAATTGAAATCCATGAAAAACTCTGGTTGCCGTGGCATCAGAAAATGGGAAATTTCACAAAAGCTCAACAATTTCTTTAAACGACATCTCCTCCTAAACTACTAGGTCAAAATCAACCAAACTTGGCAGAAATGTTCCTTGGGTGGTCCCTTATAAAAATTGCTAAAAGAATTGAAATCCATGAAAAACTCTGGTTGCCGTGGCATCGGAAAATGGGAAATTTCACAAAAGCTCAACAATTTCTTTAAACAACATCTCCTCCTAAACTACTGGGTCAAAATCAACCAAACTTGGCAGAAATGTTCCTTGGGTGGTCCCTTATAAAAATTGCTAAAATAATTGAAATCCATGAAAAAATCTGGTTGACGTGGCATCAGAAAATGGGAAATTTCACAAAAGCTCAACAATTTCTTTAAACGACATCTCCTCCTAAACTACTGGGTCAAAATCAACCAAACTTGGCAGAAATGTTCCTTGGGTGGTCCTTTATAAAAATTGCTTAAAGAATTGGAATCCATGAAAAACTCTGGTTGCCGTGGCATCAGAAAATGGGAAATTTCACAAAAGCTCAACAATTTCTTTAAACGACATCTCCTCCTTAATTTTTGGGTCAAAATCAACCAAACTTGGCAGAAATGTTCCTTCAGTAGTCCCTTATGAAAATTGTTAAAAGAATTGAAATCCATGAAAAACTCTGGTTGCTGTGGCATCAGAAAATGGGAAATTTCACAAAAGCTCAACAATTTCTTTAAACGACATCTCCTCCTTAATTTCTGGGTCAAAATCAACCAAACTTGGCAGAAATGTTCCTTCAGTAGTCCCTTATGAAAATTGTTAAAAGAATTGAAATCCATGAAAAACTCTGGTTGCCGTGGCATCAGAAAATGGGAAATTTCACAAAAGCTCAACAATTTCTTTAAACGACATCTCCTCCTTAACTTCTGGGTCAAAATCAACCAAACTTGGCAGAAATGTTCCTTGGGTAGTCCCTTATAAAATTGCTAAAAGAATTGAAATCCATGAAAAACTCTGGTTGCCATGGCATCGGAAAATGGGAAATTTCACAAAAGCTCAACAATTTCTTTAAACGACATCTCCTCCTAAACTTCTGGGTTAAAATCAACCAAACTTGGCAGAAATGTTCCTTGGGTGGTCCCTTATAGAAATTGCTAAAAGAATTGAAATCCGCGAAAAACTCTGGTTGCCGTGGCATTGCAAAATGGTAAAATTAACAAAGCTCAACAACTTCTTTAAACGACATGTCCTCCTTAAATTCTGGGTTAAAATCAACCAAACATGGCAGAGATGTTCCTTGGGTGGTCCCTTATAAAATTGCTAAAAGAATTGAAATCTATGAAAAACTATGGTTGCTGTGGCATCGGAAAATGGGAATTTTCACAAAAGCTCAACAACTTCTTTTAACGACATCTCCTCCTTAACTTCTCGGTCAAAATCAACCAAACTTGGCAGTAATGTTCATTGGGTGGTCCCTTATAAAAATTGCTTAAAGAATTGAAATCTGAAAAACTCTGGTTGCTGTGGCATCAGAAAATGGGAAATGTCATAAAAGCTGATCAATTTCTGTAAACAACATGTCCTCTGAAACTACATGGCCAAATTCTTCTCTGGGACAACAATGCGTAACAAATGCAAAGTTATTTGGCATTATTAAAACATAACTCAGGTGAGCGATTTAGGGCCCTCAGGGTCCTCTTGTTTTTTTTCGCATGTTGGCATCAACATTGTTGGTACCAAAATGTTTTTCAATGACCCCTCTTGCTATTTTGATACAAAATTTGGGACTGATATCAAAACTAGGTAAGCAAAATTGGGCTTTTACTAGACGGCAGGCTGTCCAGCGTCCCTAAAATTCCTAAAAAATCCTAATTTTTTTGGACTTGGCTAAAATTCCTAAAAAAATGATGAAAACAAGGGGAATTCCTAAAAAAGCCCTTATTTTTTCTTGCAATTCCTAATTTTTCACCTGGCCTGAACGCGAAATGCTCAAAGGTGAGCTATTGTGAAGGCTCACCTTCAGTATGGCCTTATGTCAGAATATCTCTGCACAATTATCATTATTAAATGACTTAAAAATCTGCTCCCAAACCATTTGCCCTAGAGCTTCGAAATTTTATTGTGTAAATTTTCAACAGATACCTAGTAACTTCAGCTTGTTTTAAGATGCAGTGACCAGACTTTTGTTGAAAAACTATGATAATTATGTAGAATTGTCTTGACTCTTTTGGCCCTTCACCAATATACTTCAATTTCTTTTTGTGCAATGACAATTAGCCATAATTATGTTTTTTGGGATATCAGGTTGAGATAACAGTTTCAAATACAGAAAATCGTTTTCCCTTATATCATTTGGCCTAGGCCTTTGAAATTTTGTAGGTGGCATCATCTCAGGGATCTCTTTCAAAATAAATCAAATGATTACTATGGATTGAAAATAAGCACTAGATAATGCTTTACAATATTTGCCTCTCAATTGATAAGGCTTAGGGCTTCTTATTTTCATGTCTAGCATCTTCAAATTATCACAACGCATTGAAAATTAGCACTACCAGGTATGCTGTAGGTCAACACATTTCACAAGACAGGGATCAACATTACCACATGCCTGACAGACATTACCTGCTTGCTGCTTGGTCAGGGCTAGTTAGATCCCTAAGATGCAGGACAGACTGGTCAGCCTCAGTCACAATTACCATAATGAAAAGACAGGATAAGCGACACAACAAGAACATATGGGCCCTTTTGAATATTTATTCATTTGTGATTCAAAACTGGCCTTTATGTTTATGAAAGGATTGTTGTACTTTACACCTTTTCTATATTATCCTTCAGATACAAATATTAAGTCAGGACCAGTGCATGTTTGGTCAGGGCTAGCAGCATCTGGTAGCAGAAGCCCGACTGTCTGGTAACTAAAAAAATTAATATTGGAACCTGCAAGACAAACAGGGAAATCTTTGAAATCTTTGACAACCTTCTCCTCCCAACTGTTTGACCTAGAGCTTTGAATTTTTTGTGTAGTATCGTATCAATTTATTTCAGAATAACCAAATGTTTTAGTTCCTTGGTTTTACATAGGGATACAGAGGAATGTCTTTGCGCATGGCCATCTTTCCTTCCAAACTGTTACTCCAAAAGCTTTGAAATTTTGTTTTGTCTCATGAATCAATCCCAGAATAGTATAATAATTGGCCTATGTGCTTTGAAAATATGTCTTATGTTGTGGGCTCCTGTTTATGAAGAAAAGGGAACTGTTTTAGAATGGTGTTTGCCAAAACCATTTAAAATTTTATGTATTGTATCTCTACAGGAATGCTTCCCAAGCTAAGCTTCGGAATATAATTTGTTCCATTGCCTCATGACTCTTATTCAAATTGGGCATTTGGTTTATGCCTGGAACATTGGTAGGTGTCTTGAGGCTTTCTCAGATGAGCTATTCAGGGCCATTTGGACCTCTTTAGTCACTAGGAAGCTATCTTGTCATTTGTCAATGTCTTGCTCATATATGGCAGTTCAAGACAACTGAAAAGAAGTCCAAATGCCCAGCTGAGTGTTGGGTCTGGCTTGTATTATAAAGTATGGATTAATCAGGTTAAACTCAACAAACAGCTGAGACAATGATAATATAAGATGCTTTAAATGCCATGAAGATTAAAGAATGAGTTTGTATTATCAATAATGAGATAAAATGTTGTCAGTTTATTTTGAAACATTTACAGCCCTACTGTAATTCCTAAATTTAGCCCTAAAATTGCCCTAATTTTTTCGATTTTTGTCCCTAAAATATGCCCTAATTTTTGTACCTAAGGTGCTGGACAGCCTGAGACGGGTACCATTGAAATCCAGGAGCATGTTAAGATGCCATTGTTCACAATTTTTATAATTTGACAATGTTACCGGTTTCAAATTCTCACCAAATTGTGCATGCAAACAGGGATCATATATGGCCAACTTTCTTATTAATTCCATTGGTTGACAAAGACGGGAACATACAAAAGAGTTTGATTGAATGTTAGGTTTCATATAATTTTCTGGGTAGTTTTTCTGTCAATTTCTGACTAAATAGATTTCTGAGAAATTATGTGGCATGTTGCTATTAAAAATATTGGTCTGAAAATGTTCTACATGTTCTACAATAACTCTTCTTGCTATTCTTATTTAAAATTTGGGACTGATATCAAAACTAGGTAAGCAACATTGGGCTTTTGCTAGACGGGAACCATTGAAATCCGGGAGCATCTTTAGGTGTTGTTGTTCACAATTCTCATTATTTGACAACGTTACTGGTTTCAAATTTTCACCAAATTTTTCATGCAAACAGGGGACATATATGGCTAATTTTCTTATCAATTTCATAGGTTGACAAAGACGGGAACATACAAAAACAAATTGATAGAATTTTAGGTTTTGAAAATTTCTCGGCTATTTTTCTGACAATTTCTGACTAAATAAATTTCTAAGAATTTTTTTGTTCATGTTGATATCAACAATATTGGTACCAAAATATTCTAGAGTGACTCCTCTTGCTATTCTGATTTAAAATTTGGGGCTGATATCAAAACTAGGCAAGCAAAATTGTGCTTTTGCTAGACAGGTATCATTGAAATCCGGGAGCATCTTAAGATGCCGTTGTTCAGAATTCTCATTATTTGACAATGTTACCGGTTTCAAATTTTCACCAAATTTTGCATACAAACAGGGAACATATATGGCCAATTTTCCTATCAATTTCATAGGTTGACAAAGATGGGAACATACAAGAATATTTGATAGAATTTTAGGTTTTGAAAATTTCTCGTCTATTTTTCTGACAATTTCTGACTAAATTAATTTCTAAGAATTTTTTGCGCATGTTTGGACCAACAGTATTGGTATCAAAAGTTTCTACAATGACTCCTCTTGCTATTTGTATTAAAACTTGTGGATTTATACCAAAACTAGATAGCCAACATTGAGTTTTTGTAAGACGGGTATTAATGAAAACAGGGAACACTTTAAGGTGCTGTGTAAAGACCTATATGCACTCTTTTAGTAAAACGAATATATTTTTGTAGTTCATATGTCAGGGGCATTCTATGAGTAAAGTTACAAGAAAATCTGTGCGTGGGCGCAAATGAGACCCCCCCTTTATCGATTATGTCTAAACTTTAAATGTGTGTTTCTCGCTTATCGACAACAACTTAAAAAAACTAATATAGTATTTATACTCATTAGAATAACCAATCTTGGCATCAAGACATACTTTAAAAAATTGAAATTGGAATGAAATGTCCCTTTAAAATATTATTGTATTTCATTTTTAGCTCCACTGGCCGAAGGCCAGCGAGCTATTGTCATGGCGTTGTGTCCGTCGTGCCTCCGTCCGTCCGTGTGTCTGTCCGTCCGTTAACTTTTTCTTTAAACATTTTCTCCTCTTATACCAGTGGGCCAATTTTGACCAAACTTGGCAGGAATGTTCCGTGAGTGACCCTTTTCAAAACTTGTTCACAAATTTTTGATTCGTCAAAAAATGCGGGCGTGGCAGGACGGGGCTTATCAGACCTATAGAAATCATAAGAAAATTCTTTAAAAATCAACCATAGGGCCAATTTGAACCAAACCTGACAGGAATATGCCTTGAGTGACCCTTTTCAAACTTTGTTCACAAATTTTTACATTTGTCAAAAAATGTGGCCGTGGCAAGGAGAAAGGGGCTTATCAGACTTACAGAAATCATAAGAAAACTCTTTAAAAATCAACCATTGGGCCAATTTGAACCAAACCTGGCTGAAATGTGCCTTGAGTCATTCTTTTCAAAATTTGTTCAGAAATTTTTATATTTATCAAAAAATGTGGCCGTGGCAGGGAGAAAGGGGCTTATCAGACTTGAAGAAATCATAAGAAAATTCTTTAAAAATCAACCATAGGGCCAATTTGAAACAGACTTTGCAGGAATGTTCTTTGAGTCTCTCTTTTCAAAATTTGTTCACAATTTTTTACATTTGTCAAAAAATGTGGCCGTGGCAGGGAGGAAGGGGCTTATTGGACTTAAAGAAATCATAAGAAAATTCTTTAAAAATCAACCAGTGTGCCCAATTGAACCAAACTTTGCAGGAATGTGCCTTTAGTCATTCTTTTTAAAATTTGTTCACAAATTTTTAGCTCACCTGAGCACGAATGTGCTCATGGTGAGCTATTGTGATACCGCTGTGTCCGGCGTCCGGCGTCCGGTGTCCGTCGTCCGTCAAACTTTGCCTTGTGTGCACTCTAGAGGCCACATTTTTTGCCCAATCAACCTGAAATTTGCTCAGAATGATTGTCTTGATAAAATCTCGGACAAGTTCGAAATTGGGTCATCTGGGGTCAAAAACTAGGTCACGGGGTCAAATCTTAGAAAAACCTTGTGTGCACTCTAGAGGCCACATTTTTTGCCCAATCAACCTGAAATTTGCTCAGAATGATTGTCTTGATTAAATCTCTGACAAGTTCGAAATTGGGTCATCTGGGGTCAAAAACTAGGTCATGGGGTCAAATCTTAGAAAAACCTTGTGTGCACTCTAGAGGCCACATTTTTTGACCAATCAACCTGAAATTTGCTCAGAATGATTGTCTTGATAAAATCTCGGACAAGTTTGAAATTGGGTCATCTGGGGTCAAAAACTAGGTCACGGGGTCAAATCTTAGAAAAACCTTGTGTGCACTCTAGAGGCCACATTTTTTGACCAATCAACCTGAAATTTGCTCAGAATGATTGTCTTGATAAAATCTCGGACAAGTTTGAAATTGGGTCATCTGGGGTCAAAAACTAGGTCACGGGGTCAAATCTTAGAAAAACCTTGTGTGCACTCTAGAGGCCACATTTTTTGCCCAACCAACTTAAAATTTGCTCAGAATAATTGTCTTGATAAAATCTCGGACAAGTTCGAAATTGGTTCATCTTGGGTTAAAAACTAGGTCACTGGGTCAAATCTTAGAAAAACCTTGTGTGCACTATAGAGGTCACATTTTTTGCCCAATCAACCTGAAATTTGCTCAGAATGATTGTTTTGGTGAAATCTTGTACAAGTTGGAAATTTGGTCATCTGGGGTCAAAAACTAGGTCATGGGGTCAAATCTTAGAAAAACCTTGTGTGCACTCTAGAGGCCACATTTTTTTGCCCAATCAACCTGAAAATTGATCAGAATTATTGTCTGGATAAAATCTCGGACAAGTTCGAAATTGGGTCATCTGGGGTCAAAAACTAGGTCACGAGGTCAAATCTTAGAAAAACCTTGTGTGCACTCTAGAGGCCCCATCTTTTGCCCAATCAACCTGAAATTTGCTCAGAATGATTGTCTTGATGAAAGCTCGGACAAGTTTGAAATTTGGTCATCTGGGGTCAAAAACTAGGTCACTGGGTCAAATCTTAGAAAAACCTTGTGTGCACTCTAGAGGCCACATTTTTTGCCCAATCAACCTGAAAATTGCTCAGAATGATTGACTTGATAAAATCTCGCACAAGTTTGATATATTGTCATCTGGGGTCTAAAACTAGGTCACAGGGTCAAATCTTAGAAAAACCTTGTGTGCACTCTAGAGGCCACATTTTTTGCCCAATCAACCTGAAAATTGCTCAGAATGATTGGCTTGATAAAATCTCTCACAATTTTTAAATTGGGTCATACGGGGTCAAAAACTAGGTCATGGGGTCAAATCTTAGAAAAACCTTGTGTGCACTCTAGAGGCCACATTTGTTGCCCAATCAACCTGAAAATTGATCAGAATGATTGTCTTGGTGAAATCTCGGACAAGTTTGAAATTGGGTCATCTGGAGTCAAAAACTAGGTCACGGGGTCAAATCTTAGAAAAACCTTGTGTGCACTCTAGAGGCCACATTTTTTACCCAATCACCCTGAAAATTGATCAGAATGATTGTCTTGATCAATTTTCAGACAAGATTGAAATTGGGTCATCTGGGGTCATAAACTAGGTCATGAGGTAAAATCTTTGTAAAACCTTGTGTGCACTCTAGAGGCCACATTTTTTGCCCAATCAACCTGAAAATTGATCAGAATGATTATCTTGATCAATTCTAGGTCACGAGGTCAAATCTTAGATAAACCTTGTGTGCACCCTAGAGGTCACATTCTTTGTCCAATCAACCTGAAAATTGGTTTACAAAAAAAAGTTATTATATCAGGTGAGCGCTTCAGGGCCATTGGCCCTCTTGTTATATTTGTCAAAAAAATGTGGCCGTGGCAGGGAGAAAGGGGCTTATCAGACTTAGAGAAATCATAAGAAAATTCTTTAAAAATCAACCATTAGGCCAATTTGAACCAGACTTTGCAAAAATGTTCTTTGAGTCTCTCTTTAAAATTTATTCACAAATTTCAAGATTTGGCTGTGTAAGGCTTACAAGAAATCATGGGATAATTCTTCCACTTTAGCCAGTGGAGCGATTCAGGCCCTCCTGGGCCTCTTGTTCATGGTATAAGTTTAATTTGGTTTTTTCACTTATTTCCCCCTGATCACGGTGGATAATCACGTGATACAATATTTTCAGAAAATCTTCAATAATTTTGTAAATACTGGACCGATTTGAATTCGGTTTGAAGCAGAGAATGTGGACAGACTTCACGCACTAGATGGACATGGTTGATTTTTTAAAAATCATTGATAAAAAAATTATTGAAGATAACCCAAAATTTTGGTTTATCTTCAATAACTTTTTTATCAGTTGATTTTCCAAAAATCCAACACATCCAGCTTATTCCTGGCATTTTACCACCTTCTCTGCTTCAAATGGAATTCAAATTGGTCAAGTATTAAAAAAGATATTGAAGATTATCGGAAATTCTGAGTCATGTGATTATACACTGTGATGATTACAGTGAGAATGCTCGTCACCGATTACAGAACAGAACATCAGATCTCCCTATGGGCTCAGAGAGACCACTAGTAACAGAACTGGTATGTTGTTACCATTATATATGTGACACGTCACACTAAAAGGGACCTTATAGGAAGTGCGAAAAATATTGACCCTAGTTAGTCTGCGCAGCCAGACCAGGGCTGACACTTTTCACTTTTATGTAATTTTTATGCCCCCGATAGGGAGGCATCATAAATTTGACTTGTCCGTCTGTCCGTCCGTCCGTCTGTCCGTCCGTCATTCCGTCCAAAAACTTTAACATTGGCCATAACTTCCTTATTACTTAACATATTCGCTTCATACTTTACCACAACATTCCTTGGTACATTACCTTTCTGTAGGCACATACTTTGGTGACCTTGACCCCTGGATGACCTTGACCTTGAACATAGATTGGCCATAATTTAAAATCAAAGCGGTGTCGGGGGGCATTGTCATCTTACAGTGACAGCTCTTGTTTAAATCTGAAATGTATTCTCTATCTTATTTTATATTCATTTTTCGCATACAGGATCTGGTTGACTTGTGCTGAGTCTAACTAGTTTGTCATATTTTGATTTTTCAAGTTCAGATACCGTATAGCACTTTATTTCTGCGGGGTCCATCCGATAATGGGTTAATCAAATGTATGAGCTTTTTGCTTGTAAATTACACAGGATCCCGATGCTCCAATCAGACAAAACAAGATGTTAGATGATTTAGACAAAGAAGACGAAGACAGATTATTACAGTATATATTTGTGTGTTTGAGAGCAGGACAATTAGAGAAGGTAATTCAAGAAGGGAATATTAGCATGGCACCTATTCTGCTTTCACTTAAAACTTCCAACAATGATTAACTTTCAAAAATTCTGGTGTGACCTTTCTCAAATTATGCTAACCCATTCCCACACATTGACTCTTTTTGACTTTACAAAAAATATCTAGACTTTGGATGACAACAAATTTCTTCATTTCCCACAATGTTTTGTTCCCAAAATGACCAATGTTTATCTGCATTCACTTAAAATTGTCATCTGCAACATCTTTGAATTTTGATCACCCTAAAATTTTGCTATTTGCTAAAAGGTAAATGTTAGTTTAAATAATAAGGTGTCAGTAGTAGGACAATTATAATACTCAAACTTGGATTAGAAACCCCATGGTGGATAATCATGTGATACAATATTTTCAGAAAATCTTCAATAATTTTGTAAATACTGGAAGGATTAGAATGCGGTTTGAAGCAGAGAATGTGGACAGACATCGCGCATTAGATGGACGTGGTTGATTTTTGAAAAATCAACTGATAAAAAAGTTATTGAAGATAAACCAAAATTTTGGTTTATCTTCAACCATGTCCATCTAATGCGTGACAACTGTCCACATTCTTTGCTTCAAACCAAATTCCAATCGGTCCTGTATTAACAAAGTTATTGAAGATATTCAGTAAATATTGTATCATGTGATTGTCCACCGTGATTGTACTTAAACTTGGATTAGAAACCCCAACACTAAAAATCTCTCAACAGTAACAAGTGCAGAAATGACACTATGTTTGATCATCTTAAAATGAATCAATGGAAACATATCCAAGAAAAGGTAAAGCTAGATTCAATTTACAATAATTGTTTTACTTTCACTTACTTTGTGCAATGTTTGTAGTGAATTACAACTATATTCTCCAGACTTTTTGGACAAAAATACATAAAATGAATTTTGGTTTTGGAGTTTCTTTAAAGGTAATATGTGGTTACAAATTCCTTTATATTTACCAGGACCAAAAGATGTGTATAGACTGTGGTCAGGCATGGAGAGCTGCTACTCTAGAAGGATGGAAATTGTTTCATGATCCTAACTTATCAAAGATTAACCCATTACCACACATTGACACCCTCACAAGATAAAGGCTTTGGAAAACAGTGTGGGAAATGAAGAAATTGCTTGTGACAAGCAATTTCTTCATTCCCCACAATGTTTTCTAACCTAAAATGCAAAGATTTTTAAAAATTCATCTACTTGAAATTGTCGTCTGCAAGTTTGCAACATCTTTGAATTTGGACCAATCTAAAATTTTGCCATCTGGTGATGGGTCAAAATTTCCTTTCCAGGCACAGAAGATGTGTATAGACTGTGGTCAGGCCTGGAGGGCTGCTACATTAGAAGGATGGAAACTGTTTCATGATCCCAACTTCTTTGGTCTTGGCCCGGAATGCCAAAAGTCTCCAATACAGGGGAACCCAAATAGAGATATCTGGAAGAAAGTCTGCTGGAATATGACTCAAGATGTGAGTGGATCATTTTGTATGTGCTAATATCGCTGCTTTTCAACAAGAACCTCGTAACTGCAGCTTAAACCAAGCTGCAGTTACAATGTTTTTGTTGAAAAGTGACAATATGCTAAAGGTTTATTTCAAGAAAGAATAATAATTATAGATAAATCATCCAATGTTGTGAATTTGGAAAGTAACAAAAAGTCTGCCATATCATCACACTAGCAATGCTTCTGAAATTAGTTGCTCGAGTTGTCAGACTTGTCCATTTACCTGTACGGACAAGCAGATTTTGAAAGCTAGGTTATCCTTGGACAAGAGAAAAATATGGATAATAAAAAGTCTTTTTCTTCTTTTTCTCACATTTTTTTCATACAATGTAATTACTGATAGTTAAATGTACCAATTTTGTTGTAGACAATAGTTAGACAGTCATAATAGATATATGCAATAAACAAATGAAGCTATTGAAAAGTATATGGGTTTTGTACGGACAAGTCAATTTTTGATACGGATAAGTCAATCTTGGATCAACACTTGTCCGTGGACAAGTAGATTTTCAAAATATTTCAGAAGCACTGACTAGGCTATCTTTATCTCCCATTTTTATACGCCGCCGGAGGCGGACGTATATTGGCGTCATCTTCTCCGTCTGTCCGTCCGTCCATCCGTCCGTCCGTCCGTACGTACGTCCACTTTTCTTGTCAACGCAACTCCTCCTAAGTTTCTGGCTGGATCTTCTTGAAACTTGGTCAATGTTATCACCTCAATTGGTAGATGTGCATGAAGGAAGGATTTTATGGTTCATTGATTTTTGCCTGAGTTATGCCCCCTTAAAACTTAGTCCCTGGGGCGGCGTATATTGTGACCATGGCACTCTTGTTGATTTATACACACTCATATGTTGTATACTCCGTAAATATTGACCTGAACCTGTTGAATATGTAATGAGTAACTGTGATGCGAAAAAATCAATGCTCGCCAGCACTCCTCACTGTCGAGCAGCGTCGATAGTTTCAATAAGCATTGGGACTTTGTATTCTGCACGTGCACTTCGTGTCAATATACGTCGGAGAGGGGTTATTACGCACCACAGTTACTCATTACATATTCAACAGGTTCAGGTCAATATTTACGGAGTATAGATTGGATCTTTTTCTGTTACAATAAAGTATGATGTTACCGACTTGTTAATGAAATAACATATGAGCTGGGATCTGGAGAAAGGGCCCAAATAGCATTTAACCCTTTTCCAAACAACAAAATTTTTAGGGTAATCCACTTCAAAAACTGCCACAAATGACAAAATGGATGTTATCAAAGATAGGATTTGTGTATAATATGGCAGAGAAAATATTGAGACAAAAGGAGAAACTGCTGGTTATCAGCAGTTTCTTCTTTTCTCTCAATGTTTTCCCAAGCATATTCCACTGGGGACGTCAAAACTAGGTCTTGTTTGGGAGAGGGTTAAGACTATCAATTCATGTTTCCAGTCTGCGTCTGATTGGAGTCTGATCAGGATTTGCATTGCTCTTTTATATTTGCTACACTGTGTGAAGAATCTTTTGAAGAACTACATGGATCTTGATCAGATTGTGTTTATACGCAGGCGGATCTAGATCAGTGTTGTTCTCAAATGCTATAAAGACCCTTTTTCCAGATCCTAGCTCGTATATTATTCTGTCTTTCAGCCAAGATTAAACACCTACGAACGAGCCATTTACTCAGTGTTGAGTGGTAATCTAAAGGGGATGTTACCTGTATGTAAGTCTTGGTCAGACTTCATGTGGGCATATTTCCGAGTTTTTGTGGACAGTAAAGTGGAAGATGATCTCCGACTCTTGGTGGATAAGTCACTAGAAACACTGCCTGGGGAATACTGGGAGAAAAAGTAAGCTTTACCACCCTGCGAACTTTAGACTATTCCATTATTCAATAAACATTGTTTCTGAATCAAGACAGACTTATTTACATGTGATAAATCTGGTAAAATGGCTGGTCATTATTGATTTGAACAAAGACACTCTTTGAGATGGATTAATGTTAAGCCTTTCCCAAGCAACAAAATTTAAGGGTGATCTACTTCAAAAACTGTCACAAAAGACAAAATGGATGTTATTAAAGATAGGATTTGTGTAAAATATGGCACAGAAAATATTGAGACAAAAGGAGAAACTGCTGGTTATCAAAACCAGGTCTTGTTTAGGAAAGGGTTAAAGTAAATGAATTTATTTAGGATTTTTATGCCCCCATATCGAAAGATCGGGGGCATATTGTTTTACTTTTGTCCATCTGTCTGTCTGTTTGTTATTCCAAGTTAACATGAAAACTTAACATGAGCATTTTATGGGGCAATAGTGTTTCACAAACACATCTTGTTTTGGACTATATCTATAAAGTTGTTAAGATTTCCTTTCTTTCACTTCCAGTTTAGACACTAAGATGATATTTAAAGAAATAGAAGCAAATGAAGCTGTGAGTAAAGAGTCACATTCCTGGTACCATATTATACAGAAACATATTATACTGGGTGACACAAGGGGTTTGTAACTACAAATATATTTTATTATACATTTATGAAATTGATATGTTTTGGGTACTTAGTGTCATAATCTAATTGACAAATAATAAAGAAATAGAAGTAAATAAAGTGGCGAGTAAAGAGTCCCATTCCTGGTACCATAATATCAGCCTTTTATTACTCTCGTGTAAATAATTTTTCTATGTATAACGCATTTTTGTCAGCTAAATCTAGTTACGCAATTTTGTCACATGATAATTGAAAGGGTTCTAATAGGTGTAGAGAAACGCCGTTTTGAGGGAATATGCGCGCCTACAAACTACGTAGAAAGCATATATAAACGAAAATCGAAAATTGACAAAATTGTGTAACTAATTTGTTACGCAATTTTGTCATAGCACCGACGATATACAGAAACATATTATATTGGGGGATACTAGAGGTTTGTAACTATTCTATTATCCCATTACCACACTGTGACGCCTTTTGACTCCTCCACAAGAAAAGACTTGAGAAAACATTATGGAAAATGAAGAAATTGCTTATGACAAGTAATTTCTTCATTTTCCACAATGTTTTCTTACCCAAAATGGAAATATTTACAAATTTTCATCAACTTGAAATTGTCGAATGCAACACCTTTAAAATTGGAATACAGTCGGGCCGCGTTTATCCGGACGTCGTTAATCCGGAATATTCAATATCCGGAAATAATTTCTTGGGAACAAATTTTTTATTCATAAATTGTACACTTTAATCCGGAAATTCGCGTTCCGGAACCGGACAGAAAAAATCGGGAACGAAAACCGTAAAACTGTTCAAATATGCTCCGATAATCCGAATCAAGGGTTGGCCATCCGGATGAAGCACACGATAATTACTATCTATTGTCACCTCGTTTGATTAGATTAACGCATCAATTAACTGTTTGACACGAGTGTCTAACTGGCGACGCTTGATTACACTCAACTTTCCAATACATATTACACACGCGTGTGTACAATCACGTAACAATGCATATCGACATTTGTTAAGTTTGAGGGGAAAACAATCTTGAGTTAAGATGTGGATACTTACGAGTGTTATAACAAGATCTATTAATTCCCAAGAATTGTTTTCTCGGTTACGAATAATCTAGAGCTAAAGTCGGAATATTACAATTTATTCTCCCAACCAAATCAAGTGATTTTTTTTTCTCGCGAGAGCGTGCTTTCCAAATTTGGTAACGCATACTATGCAATGTTTACAAAAACAGCGCGTGTGAGCAAGTGCTTGAAATATGGATGACGTAAATGAACATTCTTGATTTCGGTTGGTCGGTATGCGAAAATTATCGGACCAAACAAACTTCCAACATTTATAAACTGTACGTTCATTAAACACAAAATTATTAATTGATTTCCAATTCCTTCGCAAAATATTTCAAAATATCTGTTTCTACCATTTTCGCCCCCGAGATTACGAGAATTCACGCAACTGTGACTCTAACGACGCGCCTAATAATACAACAACAACAACTACAGAAAATCCGCGGCGTCTGTCAAAATTTGTTTATCCGGAAAAACGGCTAATCCGGACAACCCTGTGGGAAACGAAAGTGGCCGGATTAACGCGTCACGACTGTAGTCCAAAATTTTGTCGTTTGGGAAAGGGATATTCTAGAGGGTTGGACCTGGCCTTTGGTGTGGCATCCATATATCTGAAATTGCTTCATGGAAATTAAATATTTCTCGACGAGATGGTATGATAATTAGATCTAGGTTTGTCCATTAATTTTATACTCAAAGCGTGATGCATTTTCTTTTAATATTTGACAGAAATTTGCTGTAAAAGCAGCTTGTCTTGTTAGCTCACCTGAGCATGAAGAGCTCAAGGTGAGCTATTGTGGTCGCTTTTTGTCTGTCGGCGTCTGTCCCTCTGTCTGTCCGTCTGTTCACATTTTGTTGTTACCACTCTAGCACCCACAAATATTGACCAATCTTAAGCAAACTTGGTCAAAACATGTATGACCATAAGTTCTCGGATGAGTTCGATTTTGAGTCAGATCGGACTAGGGAGTCCAGAGTTATGTGCCCTTGAACGTCAAAAATGGCTAGTTTTGACTTTGTTACCACTCTAGTATCTACAAATATTGACCAATCTTAACAAAACTTGGTCAAAACATATATGACGATAAGTTCTTGGATGAGTTCGATTTTGGGTCAGATCGGATCAGGAAGTCCGGAGTAATGCGCCCTTGAATATCAAAAATAGCTAGTTTTGACTTTGTTACCACTCTAGCATCTACAAATATTGACCAATCTTGACCAAACTTGGTCAAAACATGTATGACGATAAGTTCTTGGATGAGTTCGATTTTTGGTCATATCGGATTAGGAAGTCAGGAGTTATGGGCTCTTGAATATCAAAAATCACTAGTTTTGACTTTGTTACCACTCTAGTATCTACAAATATTGACCAATCTTAACCAAACTTGGTCAAAACATGTATGATGATAAGTTCTTGGATAAGTTTGATTTGGGGTCAGATCGGATTTGGAAGTCCGGAGTTATGCGCCCTTGAATATCAAAAATCGCTAGTTTTGACATTGTTACCACTCTAGCTGTTACCACTCTAGCATCTACAAATATTGACCAATCTTGACCAAACTTGGTCAAAACATGTATGACAATAAGCTCTTGGATGAGTTCGATTTTGGGTCAGATCGGATCAGGAAGTCAGGAGTTATGCGCCCTTGAATATCAAAAATAGCTAGTTTTGACTTTGTAACCACTCTAGCATCTACAAATATTGACCAATCAAGACAAAACTTGGATAGAATGTTGGTAACTATACAATATTTAATGAATGAGTTCAATTTTCAGTGTCATCGAAGTAGGAAGTCTGGAGTTATGTGCCCTTGAATTTGACAAATTTGCTGTTTTCGACTTGTATACACTTTAGCATCTACATTTATTGACAAATCAAGACAAAACTTGGCAACAATGTTGGTAACCATAAGATGCTGAATGAGTTTAATTTTCAGTTTGATGGGACGAGAAAAATGAGAGTTATTGGCCCTTGAATTTCACAAAATTGCCATTTTCGACTTTATTTTCACTCTAAAAAATACAAATATTGACCAATCAAGACACAACTTGGTCACAATATTGGTGACCATGACATCTTATATGATTTCATTTTTCATATTGATCGGACTAGAAAAACCAGAGTTGTGTGCCCTTGATGGTGACAAAATTGCCAATTTCCTTTTTAATTTCACTCAAATAGCAATAAATATTGACCAATCAAAAAACAACTTGGACATAAGGTTAATGAGAATTCTTTATCAAAACAGAGTTATGTGCCCTGGATTATGACAAAATTGATGTTTTTTTATTGACTTGGTTTTCACTTTAAATGCCACAAATATTAAAGTTTAAGAATGCTGTTTTCAGCTGGATCATAATTTCGCATCTTAAGTTTCGTGTATCTCTTCTTAGAGATACCTAGGTCATGTAAAAGGTGGGTCTTGTTCTACATGGAGAAAATTTCAAACTTCTATCAGGTGAGCGATCCAGGGCCATCTTGGCCCTCTTATATATAAATTGTGATTCATTTCAGGGTTATTGGAGGTGTTAAATGAAAGACTTCAAGGCCAGAGACAGGAGATCTCTATGCATATGTTGAGGTTTATGGCTCATTTTGTACTGTTTCTACGAACAGCAGGCCAGGATACAAAGGTATCATAGGTGTTTTTAGCTCACCTGAGCATGAAGTGCTCATGGGGAGCTATTGTGGTCACTCACCGTCCGTCATCTGTCTGTCCGTTCACATTTCTTTAAACATCTTCTCCTCCTAAACCATTTGGTCAATTTTGACCAAACTTGGCAGGAATGTTCCTTGGGTGGCCCTTTTCAGAACTTGTTTGCGAATTTTTGATTCGTCAAAAAATGTGGGCGTGGCAGGGCGTGGCTTATCGGACTTAGAGAAATCCTAAGAAAATTCTTTAAAAATCAACCATTGGCCCAATTTGAACGTAACTTGGCAGAAATGTTCATTGGGTGACCCTCTTCTAAACTTGTCCGCAAATTTTTGATTCGTCAAAAAATGTGGGTGTGGCAGGGCTTGGCTTATCGGACTTAGAGAAATCCTCAGAAAATTCTTTAAAAATCAACCATTGGTCCAATTTGAACCAAACTTGGCAGAAATGTTCCTTGGGTGACTCTCTTCAAAATTTGTTCGTGAATTTTTGATTTGTCAGGAAAAGTGGGCGTGGCAGGGCGTGACTTATTGGACTTAGAGAAATTCTAGGAAAATTCCTTAAAAATCAACCATTGGCCCAATTTGAACCAAACTTGGCAGAAATGTTCCCTGGGTCACTCTTTTCAAAACTTACTCGTAAATTTTTAATTTGTCAGAAAAAGTGGGCGTGGCAGGACATGGCTTTTCGGACTTAGAGAAATCCTAAGAAGATTCTTCAAAAAGCAACCGTTGGCCCAATTTGAACCAAACTTTACAGAAATATTTTTCGGATGACTCTTTTTAAAATTTGCTTGCAAATTTTGATTCGTGAGATAAAGCGGGCGTGGCAAGGCGTGGCTTACCAAAGTTAGAGCCTCCCAAAGAAAATTCTTAAAAAAACACATTGGGCCAATTTGAACGAAACTTAGCAAAAATTTTCCTTGAGTGACTCTTTTAAAAATGCGTGCACAAATTTTCTTTGTCGTCTAAAAATGTGGTTGTGGCAGGGCAGGGTTATCAGACTTAGAGAAATCATAAGAAAACTCTTTAAAAATCAAGTATTGGGCCAATTTGAACCAAACATGGCAACAATGTTCCTTGAGTGACCCTTTTCAAAATTTGTTCACGAATTTTTGATTTGTAAAAAAAAGTGGGCGTGTCACAAACTTTTTTCAGGTGAGCGATATAGGGCCATTCTGGCCTCTTGTTTTATATGCCCCTGTGTCGAAAGATTGAGGGCATGTTGTTTTACCAATGTATGTCTGTCCATCCGTCAGTCTATCAGTCCAAAAATTAACTCAAAAACTAAACATTAGCCATTTTAGGGGGCATTGGTGTTTCCCATACACATCTTTTTAAAGTTAATTATCATTGTAAAGAAAACAAATCCAATATTAAGGTATTTTATGTACTGTCATATGGTGTCTGTTCATACGTAGGTAACAATAAATGTACACCAAATCTAGTTAACACAGTTCCTACATATCAGACTGATTTGAATAAAACGTTCACAGAATGTTTCTTGTCACGCAACTGCTCATATTGTCAACATTTTGCCATATTATGTTGCTGCATAACAGAAAAAGGGATTGAAGATCAGTGTTTCATTTACCTGCGAGATCCGGGACATTTTCCTACCAGTTTTCCAGCAGGTCCCAAATTTTTAGCGAGCCGGGACTTTATGTCCGGGGAGCTAATGTCACAGCCCTAGTGTCGGCGTCAGCGTTGCGTCTTCAAAAACTTAAACCTGGTTTATATCTCAGGCACTATTTGAGATACAGCCTTGATACTTCGCACATGGATACCTCCTGCTAAAACCTTTCATTTGGGACCATGACCTTTTACCTAGTGACCTTGACCTTGGAGTTTGACCTACTTTTAAAAAACTTTAACCTGGCCTATATCTCTTGCACTATTACAGATAGAGCCTTGATATTTCACATATGGATACCTCATGCAATGACCTTGACCTTGAGACTTTGACCTAGTGACCTTGACCTTGGACTCTTTTTTTGTGACAAGCTCTCTTATAGGCGAGCTACGTTGTCCGCAGACAACTCTTGTTTGTTTCAGCGAGACCCTGGTATCACTAAAATTGAGGATTTTGTAAGGAAAGTAAGGAAGAGGTCTCATAATTGTTCTGCAGGTCCCATTGATCTGGGACTCTGTGAGACCCTGGGACCCATAAATCAAAAATTGTAAAATAATCACTGGAAGATTACAACCCATCTTTAACTACAAAACATTTGGATGTCATCTGTAGCAACAGAAATTGATGAGGGTATAATCCCTCGTCAATTTCTTTTGCCATTGGTGACGCCCGGAAACTGACAAGGGTAACTCTTGTTATTTTTTTTCGTCATGCATGATGCCTGAGGATGCACCATGTGTTTTGTATCCAATGATAGGTTCAAATCCTTAATGCAAAGAGCTGTGTATATTGTGATTGTAGGACTCTTGTTTTTGCATGTTACAATGAATTTGTACATATTGTTTATTATTTCCTAAATATTCTTTAATTTGCAGGAGTCTGCCTGTAATGCTATAATAGAAGCCTATGTAGAGGAGTTGACCAAAGAAAAACAACACAGTCTGGTAGCTTTCTATGTGGCCAAACTACCACCTGATGCTTACTATTTGCATTGTTCCCTAAATATTCTTTAATTTGCAGGAATCTGCCTGTAATGCTATAATAGAAGCCTATGTAGAGGAGTTGATCAAGGAGAAACAACACAGTCTGGTAGCTTTCTATGTGGCCAAACTACCACCTGATGCTCAATTACACTGTATATTAATTTGTGCTTACTATTTGCATGCATTAACCCCTCGATACACTTATATTTGCAGGAGTCTGCCTGTAATGCTATAATAGAAGCCTATGTGGAGGAGCTGATCAAAGAAAAACAACACAGTCTTGTAGCCTTCTATGTGGCCAAACTACCACCTGATGCTCAGATACACTGGTATGCCTTGTTCCTGGAAAGTGAGTATTTCTGGTGTCACTCTTTATCAAACTATTCTTTTGGGTTTGCCAACTTTATTGAAAAAATAAAACAAAAGTATACAATTTTAAAACATAAAGGGAAAAATGAGATATGTTGGCACATTTGGTTATGAGCCAATACTATGCTAAACAGTGTTCCTAGAAAGTGAATGACAGTTTGATTACTGGACTTAGAATGAAATAATCATGAATTCCTCCTGATAATGAAAAATATGTGAATTCACGGTGTTCTGGAAAAAGAAATTTTGGTGTCATTTCATTATGTGATTTAAAAAAGCCTTTCTGTCTCTGTTGTAGTAAAATCTTTGAAATATCCCTGCTTTTCTACAAAAACTTGGCAACTGCAGCTTAAAACAAGCTGCAGTTACCAGGTCTTTGATAAAAATTGACAATATATCTTTGATAAGTGGAAAAGATGGCCGCCTAGTTTCTGGCTGACCTTGGATCTGTATCTATTCCAACAGAAATATCTGACAAAGAAGAGAGACAGCGGTACCTAGATCTGGCTGAGCAGGCTGGTCTGGATCTAGCTCAGATTACAAAGAGAGTGGTAGAGAATATCCGCAGTAAGACAGATATAGACTTTACTAGGCTGCATGAAGTACAACAAGATGCTGTTGATATGTCTATATCACCCGTAAGTAAAGAATTTAACCCATTTCCACACATTGACTCCTTTTGACTCCCCCAAAACATTGTGGACAATGAAAAAAAATTCTTGTGGCTAGGAAATTTTTCATTTCCCACAATATTTTCTACTCCAAAAGACCAAAAATTTGCAAATTTATTTACATAAGATTGTCGTTTGCATCATCTTTTAATTTGAACCCGTCTTTATTTTAACCATTTGCTAATGGGTTAACAATCTAAGTAATTATTGATCAAACACATAGTTCAGCATGGCACTGTTAACACATTGCCAAGGCTTGCTTAATAAAATTCTCTAGACTGGGTTCTTGATCAGCCTGTTTCAATCGCGACCCTTGAGACTGTTTGCAACCTTTTGCCGTTTGGAACGTGTTTGCAACATGATCTCGAGCGTAATACAGTGACCGCCATATTGAACGTGAAAGTAGGGGCGCGTAAATGACGTGATCAAAACAAATAAATCCTTTTGCTTACGTTATAATTAAAGTGAAATATATTGTCAATAATCGGTAAATCACATAAATTTTTTATCTGATAATATTTTATTTCATTTATGACGATATAATTGACTTTTGAACGCTGTTTGTTTCAAATATTTTTCTGGCGTAGATTTAAATAGTTGTTCGGTCTGCTTCCGTTGTTATGCTTGCAGAGTGATATGGGAGGAATCCTCCCATGCCTGCCACTGTAATACGTTCGAGCCGATTTTGAGAAACGATAAGATCTGAGAATATTCGAATGAGCCTGTCTAAACCCTTTTCTCAAACAAGACCTGATTTTGAAGCCCTTAAGAAAATATGTTTTGGAAAATATTGATGCTGAAAATCATTATTTTCTCCTTTTGTCTCCTCTTTGTCTTCTATGCTATGTCATAGACAAATACTTTCTTTATTTAACCCTTTCCCAAACGACAAAATTTGAGGGTGATCCACTTCAAAAACGGCCACAAATTACAAAATGGATGTTATTAAAGATAGTATTTGTGTAAAATATGACACAGAAAATATTGAGACAAAAGGAGAAACTGCTGGTTATCAGCAGTTTCTTCTTTTGTTTCAATGTTTTCCCAAGCATTTTCTAACAGGGACGTCAAAACCAGGTCTTGTTTGGGAAAGGGTTAAATAACATCCATTTTGTTCTCTGCAGCAGCTTTCAAATTAGATAACCTTAAATTTTCTGTCTGTCAGGGAAACGGTTAAAAATCAACTTTTTATACGCCCGAAGGGTCGTATTATGTTATGGCCCCGGTCGTCCGTCCGTCCGTCTGTCCGTTAGCAATTTCTTGAGTGCGCAACTCCTCCTACAGTTTTGATCGGAATTTGATCAAACTTGCCACAATGCATCTCCATGGTGTCTAGTTGTGCATACCGCTTACGGAATTCAGATAACTCTTTTCGTTCTTGAATTATCTGCCCTTGAATTGAAAAATGGCCAATTTTACTGACAAGCCCCTCTCGGGCGTATATGCCCCTCTCTGCGAAGCTCTTGTTGTAGATTCTATTGATCACATACTACGAACATCATTGTAAAAGTTGATATTTATTCTCCAGGAGGACCAGAAGAAGATAGAGTCTATAGACTGGCTCGTGTTTGATTCATCACAGAGGGCTGAGGCCATGAAACAAGCTAATGCTGTCATGAGGTCATTTATAGGTATAGTTTCTTAATCCATTACCACACAGCGACTCTTTTTGACTCCCCATAAGGAATTGGCTAGGGAAAACATTGTCATGGTTTGCACAGGTCTTGAAAAACCCTTGAATTTGATCTTGGCCTTATAAAACCCTTGAAAATGGATGATAGCCTTGTAAAACCCTTTAAAAGCAAGTCTGAGCCCTTAAAAAACCCTTGAATTTTATTTATCTTCTGTTTTGTAGGTTAATGATTTTAAACCGTCCAGGGGTCTCGTTTGCCAAAATTTGGGGCCGTTATTGGGCCCCATTCCCAATGGCAAAAAGTATCTTTTTTTCCCAATTCTCTGGTGAAAATTCCCAATGAGGACCAAGAATGTTAAGACCTCATCTTCATTTACAAACATTTTGAAGACAGTTTTAGAGTAGATTCTTAAACAAGAGTATGTGCAAATGCATTTTACACCACTACAGTCTAATTTGCAGCTGAAACTGAGTGACAGTATGAATACAAACTTGTTTAAGTTTTTCCCAATTTAGGTAAAAACGTCGCTGTTTTTCCCAATTTCACTGGCCCCTGGCCCCAAACAAAAATTGGTAGCAAGACCCCTGCCGTCTTTTGACACATGCTGAATATTGTTCTTATGCAATAGGAAAATCAATTCATAAATAGACAACAGAAACTGGTTAATAGATGAAAAAGACAAATCATTTGTTAGAGAGTTTTATTCAAACAAACACAGCATTATTTGCTGTATATGCATAGTAACTGTGACCTATAAAGTGTATGAAATCCGATAAACAAACCATGTTTGGGCTTAGATTATTGAATGTTAGTAGCCCTTGAAATTTCATGTTAAGTCCTTAAAAAACCCTTTAAAAACCCTTGAATTTCTTTATCCAAATTTTGTATGAACCATGATTGTGGAAAATGGAGAAATTGCTTGTGACAAGCAATTTCTTCATTTTCCACAGTGTTTTCTAAACAAAAACACCCCAAAATTTAAAATTCTATGCACTTGAATTAATCGTCGTCTGCTACACCTTTTGAATTTGGACTAGTCCAAAATTTGTTGTTTGGTAATGGGGTTACATATAGATAAAAAATATAGGTTGAAAATAGCAGTAACATTTTGACATTTAATTTTGCATCTTAAAAAATTACTGATGTTTTCTTGAAAAGAATATGGAAGTGCTTAATGCAAAATTTCTAGCTAAAATCATTAGCTCCTGCTGAAATTTTGAAATTATTGTATCACACATATTCATTGCAGCTTTGAAGAAGTTGGTAGCTGCTAAAGAAGTTATGGATAAATTACCACCAAACTCTGTTGATGTCATTCATAAAGTCTGGTTACAACAGGTAAGAGTCATAGAAGATATAAGCCATAATCTGGGAAAAGGGTCCTAAAACATTTTAGGAAAACTTGGATCAAGATCAGCTTGTACATACACTTAGTCTGATCAAGATCTGTGATGTTCTGTAGCTGCTTCCTGACCTCTAGAAACCATTAACCCATTACCACACTATGACTCTTTGACTTTTGCAAAATTATGGCCATGGAAAACATTGTAAAAAATGAAGAAACTGCTTGTTACAAGCAACTTCTTCATTTCTCACAATGTTTTCCATCCAAAAAAAGACCTAAATTAAAAAATTCCATTCACTTGAAATTGTCGTCTGCAGGATCTTTCAACTTCGACTGCCCTAAAATTTTGTTGTTTGGTAATGGGTTAACAGACAGAATTTTTTTAGGATGGTCCAAATTCAAAGATGTTGCAGACAACAATTTCAAGAGAACAAAATTTTACATTTTATGGTCTTTTTTGGTAGAAAACATTGTGGAAAAAGAAGAAATGGCTTGTCACAAATTTGACACCCAGTGCGGCAAATATTTTCAGCCAAAATCATCTCCCACCAATGGTTTGATATCATTAACCTATGTGGGTAAGCAGATAGAAGCTTGATTAGGATGTTGTGGTAGTACTGATATAAGGAATGATAGGAATCCATGGTTTGGTGCTCCATGGCAGTTTAAACACGGTGTTGAACCCCAATAAATCAAATCAATCAAAAGTCGTTATCTTGTAGGTCAAAAGGTGTCACTGGGTAGTAATGTGTTAACTTGCCTATATTTGTTGTGTTTGTATTTTCAGACTGGTACAACAAACTTGCCTCAGGAGGACAGAAATGCTATCAGGGAATACCTTTGTATTAAAGCTTACTTGGTGGGTATGATTTTTAATGTTAGGCTTTGCTGTTTCTGGAAATATTTTAATGTTCTAACCTTTGCATACATCATTGTACTTGAATATGTATGATTTTAATGTTTCCAAATCTATATTCAATTATAATGTTTACCAGCAACTACAAAGATATTCATATGCAGTTTTCTTTGCTGCAGATGTCATATATCATATGTTCTGGGAGTTTTCTCACATCAGTATAAAATTACTATGACATAGTTCATAGATTTAAGACTGAAAAACAACCTTTACTTTTACCAAATACTCATGGGCAAGTTTAAAAAAAATGTGACCAAAGTGTGACATTGGGGGTCAAAAATAAACATAGTATTAGAGCTATTTTTGTTTTTCCACAAGGCTTGATATATGTTGAAATTAACATTTCTTAAGTATTTCATTTCTGCTATTCTTAGTTTTCTTTTGCCAGACCTTAGAACGCAGGCCTCGGTGGTCTTTTTCATACAATACATACCATCTTATTCATACTCATCAAACAATGATCTAAGGCCTTATGTATGTTAATTTCTACATTTTATCATGGGGTATTTGTTTTTAGCTCACCTGAGCACAAAGTGCTCAAGGTGAGGTATTGTGATCGGTCGTTGTCCGTCGTCCGTCCGTCCGGCCGTCCGTCCGGCCGTCCGTCCGTCCACAATTTCTTTAAAGATCTTCTCCTCCTAAACCACTGGACCAATCTTCTTGAAACTTGGCAGGAATGATCCTTGGGTGAAGGGCTTTCAAAGTTGCTAAAAGAATTTGATTCCATCAAAGACTCTGGCTGCCGCGGCATGAGAAAAGCGGAAAATAGCCAAATCTTTTAAAAATCTTCTGCTGCCTAACCAGTAGGCCAACATTCTTGAAACTTCACATGAATGATCCTTGAGTAAAGGGCTTTCAAAGTTGTTAAAAGAATTTGATTCCATCAAAGACTGGCTGCCGCGGCATGAGAAAAGCGGAAAATAGCCAAATCTTTTAAAAATCTTCTTCTGCCTAACCAGTTGGCCAATATTCTTGAAACTTCATATGAATGATCCTTGAGTGAGGGGCTTTCAAAGTTGTTAAAAGAATTTGATTCTATCAAAGACTTTGGCTGCCGCGGCATGAGAAAAGGGGAAAATAGCCAAATCTTTTAAAAATCTTCTGGCTTACTACATGTAGTTGACCAATATTCTTAAAACTTCAAATGAATGATCCTTGAGTGAAGAAACTTTTAAAGTTGTTATAAGAATTTGATTAATATCAAAGCTCTTAGTGCAGCGGCACCAGAAAAAGGGCAAAAGAGCAAACACTTGAAAAGGCTGAATTTTGTTTCATTCTTTTGAAAAACTGAGGAAAAGGGGCTTTATTGCAAAATTCTTAATTTGCTGCTATACAGGTCAAAATGTTTTTTTCAACAAGGCGAAAAATTTCAGGTGAGCGATCTAGGGCCATCATGGCCCTCTTGTTAAGTGTTTTTAAGCCGATTCAATATACGCTAATGTCATAATTATGAAAATGTAGGCAATTTTCAATACTTTTGGTTAGGATTTTTAAATTGCTAGAGCTAGAAGTTTTCATATTTCGGAAAATATAGCAAAAATCTAAACAAAGTATAGTAATTCTGAAACTTTTGGGAAAACAGAAAAAGAAAATATAAACCAATTTTGAATTGATCTAGTACTTTTCCAGTGGTGGATGTTATAAAAAGCAAAAGATTTTTGAGGAAAATGTTTCACTCCTGACATTTACAGCTCTTTATTTCAAAATAATATTACAGTTCTTCTGTTAACAAGCAACAATCTAAAACATTTTCATACTTTTCCTGGATGACCATTCCATAGCAAAATTCCATCCCGGATAAAACTCGTGAAGGTATCAACCTTTCATAATGATTTACAGCGCAGAAAAATACCTCAAGAATGGCAACTCAGACATTTTGGGAAAAAAGGGTGACAATAGGTTGTAAAAATGCTTTTAAAATGTTGTAAAATAATTGTTTTAAAAAATGAAAGTAATTGCAAAACTTGAATTGCAACAGTTTGTCGTAACATTAGTGTGTTACCTACACATATGGAAAGGACAGAAGTGTTTCACTCCTGACATGTGATAGTTTGTTGATATTTTGAATTAGATTTGATAAATGTTTGAAATATTCGGGACTATTTGGTCATTTTTTGTAACACACAGTTTATGAAACTGAAACCATAATGATTATTATGGCAGGCCCGTAGGAACAGGGGGGCTAGGGGGGGGCTAAGCCCCCCCAATGTTGGCCAAAAATGCCAAATTTTCTTAATTTTACACTGAAAATTTTCGGAAAATCCAAATTAGCCCCCCCAATATTCAGGACAATGACTTTAGCCCCCCCAATATGAAATTGCTTCCTACGGGCCTGTATGGTGAATTGTGCACAGTGTTCTCGAAAAGAAAACTAAGCATTTGACCAGCATCTTCAACCAGGACCTACATGGACGACATTATATGACTATAAGAAAGTATTCAATAATTACAATACAATTTTTGACAATGAACTTTGTCGGCTATTTCAATTAACAGAAATGAATACAATGCAAGAACGATGTAAAACTTGAATGATAAGTAAAACAATGAAAAATGTTGCACTCCTGACACGAAATGCCAAAATACAATTTTCTCAAAAAGTAGTTCTAACTTCACTTTATACAGCAGAAAGGGTCAAGTTAAAAAGGAAAATTCCTATTACAACTTAACCCTTTCCCAAACGGCAAAAATTTAGGGTTGTCTAATTCAAAAGCTGCTGTAGACCCCATAATGGATGTTAATGAGAGCAGGAATTGTGTACAATACAGTAGAGAAAATATTGAGACAAAAGAAGAAAATGCTGATTATCAGCATTTTCTTCTTTTGTCTCAATGTTTTCCCACGCCAATTCTATCAGGGACGTCAAAACCAGGTCTTGTTTTGGAAAGGGTTAACTAGTGTCCTTGTTTGTAGTATATTAACCCATTATCAGACAGCAAAATTTTAAAATGGCCCTTATTCAAAGACGTTGCAGACGACAATATCAAATAAAAGGAACTTTACGTTTTGGGTATTTTCTTGAATAAAACTTTGTGGAAAATGAAGAAATTGTTTGTCACAATCAATTTCTTCATTTTCTTTAACGTTTTACAAAGAAAACTTTGTGGAAAATGAAGAAATTGCTTGTCACAATCAATTTCTTCATTTTCCACAACGTTTTACAAAGGCATTATCTTATGGGGTGTCAACAAAAAGGTGTCATTATGCGGTAATAGGTTCAGGTGCAACCTCATTTAGTCAGTTCATAACTAGTAAAGAAATACACGTTTAAAGTTTTGCTTTGCACAAATTCAATTCTCTTAAGTCAAATTTGAACTGAAGCCCCCTTCGAGATAGACGTTCTGGAGTGGACATTCTCTCTACAATAATATCTCAAAGGGGCCTTCAGTTCAAATTTGAAACATAAAACCCAAATGTGTTTGTGAAATATGAATACCCACTAAATGGCCAATGTTGAGTTTTCAGACAGACGGAATTACATACGGACCGACAAACGGACGGATAGACAAACGGACACGACAAAAACAATATACCAATAATCTTACGATACGGATGCATAAAAATAGATCGTAAACATTGCTTAAAATGATTAAAAACAGACACGCATAATTATTTACATTTGTATGTATGATCAGTCGAGCTTAATTCAAACAAGAGTGCAAAATGGTTCTATTTCGCTCACCTGAATAATTTTGCTTTGTTTAAAAGTGTTACTCAAATGAACAGTTCTGCCAAGTTTAGACTGAATTGATTCAATGATAAAGGAGAACATGATTTTTCATTAAAAATATCCCGTGATTTTCCTAAGTCTGATAAGCCATTCACCCATTCCTTGCTAAGTCAAACATTCAGGAACATGCTCTGAAAATGCATTACACAAGGAATATTCCTGCCAAATTTGGCCTAGTGCTAAAAAGATGATTTTCAAAGAATTATCTGGAGATATGTCAAGGTTTGAGCCCCCCCCCCCCCCCCAATCAAGAGCCCCCACCCCCACCTCCCAATTCTCGAAAATCCAATATTCAAGAATAGATTTTGTAAGGGGTCATACAAGAATTATTCAGGTCAAGTTTGGTCTAAATTGGCCCAGTTGTTAAGGCAGAAATGATGTTTTAAGAAACTGTGAATGAATGGACGGACGGACGGACAGACGGAACGACTGACACACATACATACGTTGGGTGACCACAATAACTCATACTGAACATGCTGTGTTCATGTGAGCTAATGATATATCATTATTAAAGACAAACAAACACTACAATTTTCTATTTAGATTAGCGTTTCACTCCTGACACAACATAATTGACCATCTGATAAATATTAAAACCTATATGCACTAAACAGTTATTGCCAAATATGTGGCAAGGGAGTACCTTCCTGAAAAATAACATTTGATAGATATATCCCTAAAAATGCTAACATAGTGACATATTTAAAGCAGTGCGTTTCACTCCTGACAACAATGGGTTCTAATGAAAAAACGTTTACATACCTGTAATCAGTGAAGACATGATGACAAAATGCGTTCCAATGCACGGGTTACATGTGTATAGGTATTATTACACATTTAAATCAATTTTTAGATATATTGGCAAAGTGTAGTAAATCATATTAGAAAGATAGCTCGTTTTTTGTATGTTAATTTTTTGAAAGGGCATGTCTATGTGATGGTCAATATTTTACATAGCCGTCGTTTTTAAAGGGACCATTCTCTTTTTTTCCTCTTTAGGACATGTACATCCATGAAATAAAACCATTTTAGCTCTTGTGCTGTGCCTGTGTTTATTATATTAGCGCTTTGAAATTTGCTATTGTAATTAAGTGTCACACAAAAAGCGTTTCACTCCTGACATTTTTGGGTAGTTTTTACGATATATCTTTCTTTGTAGTCAAGCGTTTTTCTTCAAATTTGGCAACCTGTTTATGGGTACCAAATCACAAAATATAGGAATAAATTTCAGGGAATCAGTTCATTTTGAAAGGCACAGGCATTAAAATAATGAATGGTCACATTTTTTTTAAACTTGCCCTCATGAATCTTTTTAATTTAACCCATTCCCACACAATGACGCCTTTTGACGCCCCTAGTAGAAATAGCTTTAGAAAATGTGGAAAATGAAGAAATTGCTTGTGACAAGCAATTTCTTCATTTCCCACAATATTTTCTACCCAGAAATAACAAATACGTTAAAATTCCATTCACTTGAAATTGTCGTCTGCAACATCTTTGAATTTTGATAAGCTTAAAATTTTGCTGTTTGGTAATGGGTTAAATGTTTTGATGATTCTATCCAAGGACGCTTGTATTTGAGATTTTATCCACTAGTCTACTGTGGTGGATCCAGAATTTCTGTGAATTGGGTTCAATAATTTGATATGTGCTTCGTTTTGATATTATTACACTTTTTTGACTGAATTTCTATATTGTAAGCATGGGCGTAGCCAGAAATTTATTCATATTACGCACGAGTGCCGTATGCCCGAGAGGGGGTATCTTAATCCGAGTTTTCTCTGTTGAAATTCGCTCTTCGATATGTTGATGTCGCTCATTTAAATGAGCGACATCAACATATCAAAGAGCGAATTTCATCAGAGAAAACTCGGACTAGGGGTATCCCTACTCTTAAGGGGGTTCGGGGGTCTCCCCAGAGAAAAGTTTGATTTGTAAGACTTGTTTTCGTTCATTCTATGTGCATTTTGAGACACAAAACGGCAAAACTGACCCTAAAAACAATACAAAGCCACTTACGACCTATTGGCGTTTTTTTACATTACGCACGTGCGTATTATGCGTAATGGGCGCTACGCCCTTGGTAAATGAAATAATGAGGTTTGAACCCCTTCTGTACCCCCTCTTCATCCTCTTGTACTAGACTTCTTTTTTCAACCAGGATGCGATGGAGAGCTTCAATGACTGGTTTAACCACTATCATCATGGAAAGCCGACACGCCCAGCCCCACCCCAGGGTGGATCCTTCACAGATAAAGTGGCATATGAACACAGACTTAAACAGTTTGAACAAGAAGAGGAGAGATGGTATCATAACCTTCTTACACAAACACAGGTACATGTAGTTTTTGTCTGAAAAAAAATTAGAAATTAATTGAATGTGAAACAATTAAGAAAGTATTAACAGTTGAATGTGTTTAATCTTTTCCAAAATCGCGAAAATATTGTCTGCCAAAGGTCCTGAAAGGATTTGCAGACCCAGAAGTAACTGATATCAAAAGTAAATGGGTATGTTCTATTTTCTGTTCATGTTCTATTATAGTTAAATGAAAATGAAGCAGTCAAATATAGATCTGCCATAATAAGATAATTATTCAGCACACCTCTGTTATTTTGGGCATAATATACCTAGACTGTTTATAGCGTAGCTTGATAAACATTAGATCGATGTAAAATTGAGCCAGAAGTAGACTGCACAGCTGTTTCATAGCTACTCCTAAAACTTTTGAAAAGAGATAACACATAGAGGATAATCGTTTGTTTCAGTGTAAGATCGATTAATATTTCATTGAGTGAACAACAAATAGCTATATTTTCAAGAGTGGCAAAGCCACGAGTGAAAATGTAGTTTTCGTTGCTCACGAAATGAAATATCAGTCGATCTTACATGAAAAAAAATGATTATTCTATTTCTTTAATGCAAAAATTAAACAAAATGCGAAAATTTTATGACAAATTTTGTGAAAGCGCATCATTTTGCATGTGACTGCTATGCAACGCTTAAAATGAGGTCACTTATTTTGCCCTGCTTAGATAGGGTAAAATGAACGAAAGCTGGGCACAAGTTTTTGATAATTTCACTGAATAGGCGATGAGTTTATCAAAATGATAATCTACCGTTATTTTTCGATAATCCACCGAAAAGCATTAAAGAATAGATTGTTATTTATACATTATGGCTATCTATTACATACAAGATTTGATTCATGGAATCAGCGAAATTGTGAAAAATCTAAAATACCCTTTGTATATATTGCCATGGCCATAGCACAGTTGGTAGTGTATCTGCCCCTCACCTGAGAGGTCTGTGTTTTGATCCCTGGCCATGGCAAATATCCTTTAAAAAATGTCGCTCACCAATGGTTTGATATTGTTAACATATGATGGCGAGAAGAACGAGGCTTAGTTTGGATGTTGTGGTAGTACTGGTGAGTAATACCAGGAATCCATGGTTAGGTACTCCAGCCTCCACAATACGACAATAGCAGATGAAAACCGTGTTTTACCCCAATAAATCTAACAGATGAGTTTTATTGATAAGATTCACTTCTCACCATTGATTTATGATTATATTATACAGACTACCAAGGACTACATGTACAATGTGCTCCTGTTTTTGATGATTTATTTAATTGTCAAGATTCATTTCTCACCATTGATTTATGATTCTGTTACAGACTACGAAGGACTACATGTACAATGTGCTCCTGTTTGCTGATGGTTTGTTTAATTGTCAAGATTCATCTCTCACCATTGATTTATGATTATATTTTACAGACTACAAAGGACTACATGTACAATGTGCTCCTGTTTGCTAATGGTTTGTTTAATTGTCAAGATTCATTTTTCACCATTGATTTATGATTCTGTTACAGACTACAAAGGACTACATGTACAATGTGCTCCTGTTTGCTGATGGTTTTTTTAATTGTCAAGATTCACTTCTCACCATTGATTTATGATTATATTTTACAGACTACCAAGGACTATATGTACAATGTGCTCCTGTTTGCTGATGGTTTGTTTGATTGTCAAGATTCATTTCTCACCATTGATTTATGATTATATTTTACAGACTACCAAGGACTACATGTACAACGTTCTCCTGTTTGCTGATGGTTTGTTTAACCCTTTCCAAAACAAGACCTGTATTGGACAACCCTAATAGATATGGCTAGGGAAAACATGGAGACAAAAGAAGAAACTGCTGATAACCAGCAGTTTCTCCTTTTGCCTCAATATTTTTTATGCTGTATTTTACACAAATCCAATGGTTTTCAATCTGAATTTTGTCGTCTGCAGCAGCTCTTAAATTAGAGCACCCTGAAAATTTGTCTTTTGGAAAAGGGTTAATTGTCAAGATTCACTTCTCACCATTGATTTATGATTATATTTTACAGACTGCCAAGGACTACATGTATAATGTTCTCCTGTTTGTTGATGATTTGTTTGATTGCCAAGATTCATTTCTCACCATTGATTTATGATTCTGTTACAGACTACGAAGGACTACATGTACAATGTGCTCCTGTTTGCTGATGGTTTGTTTGATTGTCAAGATTCATCTCTCACCATTGATTTATGATTATATTTTACAGACTACCAAGGACTACATGTACAATGTGCTCCTGTTTGCTGATGGTTTGTTTAATTGTAAAGATTCACTTCTCACCATTGATTTATGATTATATTTTACAGACTACCAAGGACTACATGTACAATGTGCTCCTGTTTGCTGATGGTTTGTTTGATTGTCAAGATTCACTTCTCACCATTGATTTATGATTATATTTTACAGACTACCAAGGACTACATGTACAATGTGCTCCTGTTTGCTGATGGTTTGTTTAATTGTAAAGATTCACTTCTCACCATTGATTTATGATTATATTTTACAGACTACCAAGGACTACATGTACAATGTGCTCCTGTTTGCTGATGGTTTGTTTGATTGTCAAGATTCACTTCTCACCATTGATTTATGATTATATTTTACAGACTACCAAGGACTACATGTACAATGTGCTCCTGTTTGCTGATGGTTTGTTTAATTGTAAAGATTCACTTCTCACCATTGATTTATGATTATATTTTACAGACTACCAAGGACTACATGTACAATGTGCTCCTGTTTGCTGATGGTTTGTTTAATTGTAAAGATTCACTTCTCACCATTGATTTATGATTATATTTTACAGACTACCAAGGACTACATGTACAATGTGCTCCTGTTTGTTGATGGTTTGTTTGATTGTCAAGATTCACTTCTCACCACATCTTCGCAAGCCAAGGGTGACATCTACGACGTAACGTCGTTTCTGTATTCACCCTTGGCATATTTAGTCAGATTTTCTTGGTCTCCTGGAAAGCGTTTTCATTGGTTCCAGCGAGGTCTCGCTGGAACCAATCAGATTGTCGACTGATACATTTGTTATGAGTAACCAAATCATGACAACGGGCAGGAAAAGGCATTACATTTGCAACTTAAAAACGCGAAGATGAGCTAATTCTCCGAAGAATTTACTGCAATAGACAGGAATTCCCTAACTTTAATCGACAAATTATTATAATTTCGACAATTCGACCAAAAAGCAGCTTACTTTTACATAATCCGCATGACGTATGACGCAAAAGACAACGCGCGTTAATGACGTCATCAATAATGGACGTAAACAACCAGCAGAACAACCGCTAGGCGGCGCTTCGCGATTTCAAGAAAATCGGACTAAATCCGCCAAGGGTGAATACAAACGTAGGTGGGTTCAACCTTGGCTAGCGAAGATGTTCTCACCATTGATTTATGATTATATTTTACAGACTACCAAGGACTACATGTACAGTGTGCTCCTGTTTGTTGATGGTTTGTTTGATTGTCAAGATTCTCTTCTCACCATTGATTTATGATTCTGTTACAGACTACTAAGGACTACATGTACAATGTGCTACTGTTTGCTGATGGTTTGTTTAATTGTCAAAATTCACTTCTCACAATTGATTTATGATTATATTTTACAGACTACCAAGGACTACATGTACAATGTGCTCCTGTTTGCTGATGGTTTGTTTGTTTGTCAAGATTTATTTCTCACCATTGATTTATGATTATATTTTACAGACTACCAAGGACTACATGTACACTGTGCTCCTGTTTGTTGATGGTTTGTTTAATTGTCAAGATTTACTTCTCACCATTGATTTATGATTATATTTTACAGACTACCAAGGACTACATGTACAATGTTCTCCTGTTTGCTGATGGAGGCTGGATGATGGATCAAGAGGTAAGGCATCTGTAACCTGAGCCGCGTTCTTTAGAGCGAGATTATTTGAGATATCTTGAGATTTCTTAAGATGTTTTAGGATAAAGTGCTCTTTTGAGCAAGATTTTTAAGACGATCACTGCGAGCCTCCATTGCTCTATACTTATTTCGGAACCCCTTTGTAAATTCTGTAGAATCTATATGGGAGAGAATTGACCGAGTTGTTCCGAATGCTCCATGATTCATAAACCGCGGAGTACTGAATGCTCCATACTTCATACAAATGATGTCATGATGACATCATTTGTATGAAGTATGGAACATTCGGAACACCTCACTTATAATCTCGGTCTCAAAGACGCTCTATCAAAAACATCTTCAGAAATCTTAAAAAATCTCGCTCTAAAGAACGCGCCTCTTTTCTAAAACAAAAAAAATGTCATCCCTTTTTAACCAAAACATCTTAACTGCAGCTTGATTTAAGCTGCAATTACAAGGTTTTTGTTTATAAGCGGCAATGTATACTTGTTGCTGTTCACATTCGAAGCTTCTGTAACAAGTTTGCTTATTATATAAATGGAATTTATGTACTTTATCGCCCAGAAAATATCGAGGGCAAAGGAATGCAGGTTATCAGGATTTTCTTTTGCCTCAATGTTTGTCCAAACACTTCTTACTCGATAAAATGCCATATGCAAATTGAGGTGGCCGAATGCGATTCCATAACAAGAAAACTGCCCTAGAGAATTGACTCATACTGTCGCATGTTATAAAGTGAATCCTTACAGACATTTTAAGATAATAAAAAAGATAAGTCACCATCTAGGGAAAGAATGGGGGCCGTCTCAAAACCAACACTGAAATGGCTATTTTTAAAATGGAGGCTAATGGGAAATTTGAATATTTTTACACAAATGTTAAAAAATAGAGAATTTCTGCCCTAGAGAATTTGATAATATTTTGTAAATTGATGAACCTGGTCATGGTCTGTGAAATAAAGAAATAAAAAACAAAAGTCACCACAGTATATAAATTGGGGGTTGTCTCAAAAGTGCCGGAATAGCAATGTTTCAGCTGATTTTTGACGCAAATGTTAAAATTTTAGAAATTTCTGCCCTAGAGAATTTGATAATATTTTGTAAATTGATGAGCCTGGTCATGATCTGTGAAATAAAGAAATAAAAAACAAAAGTCACCACAGTATATGAATTGGGGGTTGTCTCAAAAGTGCCGAAATAGCAGTGTTTCAGCTGATTTTTTACGCAAATGTTAAAATTTTAGAAATTTTTGCCCTAGAGAATTTGATGATATTTTGGTAATTGATGAACCAGTAAATGATCTGTAAAATAAAGAAATAAAAAATCAAAAGTCACCTCAGTATATGAATTGGGGGTTGTCTCAAAAGTGCCGAAATAGCAGTGTTTCAGCTGATCTTTGGTGCAAATGTTAAAATTTTAGGATTTTCTGCTTAAGAAAATTTTGATAATGATTTGGTAATTGATGAACCTGCAAATGATCTGTAAAATAAAGAAATAAAACAAATTTCACCACTGTACATAAATGGGAGACCGTCTCAAACATGTAGGCCCTACTTTTCCACAAAAAAGCAGCCTTTTAGCTCGATTTTTGTATAGCTATTAGTACATACCGGTAGTTATAGTAAGTATTGACAAAAAAAAAAAAAAATAAAATAATCGTAATAATGATCGTAATATGTTGCTTGTTTGATTAAAACATAAATTAGATTTTAAGATAAATGTTTGACGTCTCAAAATTGTTTTATTCTATTGTGGGAAAGGGAAATTTTAGGCCTAAATGGCTTTGGAATAAGCTATATTTATCTAACATTGGTGTAATGTCTTGAACAGTAGTGTGAAAGAAGAGGAACGTACTAGACAAAAGTCAGTAGATTCCGATATTTCGAACCAAATTTGGACTTTTCTGACGATAAATTCGTCAGAAATCGGCCGATTTTGTGTATCTTAACTTTACCGTATTACCGACGTCATTACTTTGAACGCCAAAACGCACGTGTTTAAATGACGTCATCATAACATTTCAAATATGACCTAATATATTTTCACGTTTTATTCTTGTTCGATGAAAAACTGATGCAAAAGTTTGTATAGTTTAACTAAAAAATGTAACGGATCTAACTTTCTACCTTTTATTCTGAAACTCTAGGTCGCTATCTTATATACGACAACATGCGCGTTTTGGATGCACACTCGAATCGAATTCGGCCACCTTAAAAAGAATAGTCTAGGACAAGACCAAATGCTATTTTCAAGCATTGAATTAAGACAATAATTCAAAATTTAATATAAAAAAGTCTATCATGATTAGCACTAAAGTGGAAATAGTACTATTGACATTTTTTTGTTACAAAACAACATATGTAATGTCTAAATCTTTGAAAACAGAAATACTTTTATTATCAATGTCAATGATAATGGTATGTGCTTTTAATATAAATAGAATATAAAAAGATAATATTGTCAGTGTTATTGCAAAACCTTGTAACTCCAGCTTTGATAAAGCTGGAGTTACGAGGTTTTGCAATAACGCTGATGACATGTTGCTTGATTATACCCCCCCACAATGAAGTTATGGGGGGGGGGGTATACTGGAATCAGGTTGTCTGTCCATCCGTCCGTGGACATAATCTTGTGTCCTCTTCTCCTCCCACAGTTTTTGACCAATTTTTCTGAAATTTTATCAGGATGTTTCCTATCATATGAAGTTGTGCACCTGCAATTTTCATCTGGATCCAGTCATTAGTTTCAGAGTTATGCCACTTTGAACTTTTTAATGGGGGGTGGGGAGTAGTCAAAATTTACAATTTTGTTTCCGTGTTCTAACTCAAGAACCGTTTGACTTAGGATCGTGAAACTTTACACAGTTGTTGCCCATGACCCAAGGAGGTGCCCTATTTTTTTGGGGTCACCAAGGTCAAAGGTCAAGGTCACAGTTGGACTTTGTTTAAAAAATGTTTTCCATACTGTAAGTCAAGAACCTTTTGACCGATTGCACTTTTTCAGTGACAAGGCCCTATTGGGGGGTATTCGTCCGCTTTGCGACAGTTCTAGTTATACCCCCCACCTACGAAGTAGAGGGGGGTATATTGGTTTCACCATGTCTGTCTGTCTGTCCGTCCGTCCGTCCGTCCGTCCGTCCGTCCGTCCATCCGTCCGTCCGTCCGTAGACTTTTTCGTTTCCGTGCTCTAAGTCATGAACCGGTTGACCTAGGACCATGAAACTTTACACAGTTGTTGCCGATGACCCAAGGAGGTGCCCTATTGTTTTTAGGTCACGAAGGTCAAAGGTCAAGGTCACAATCTGACTTTGTTTAAAATCCGTTTCCGTGCTCTAAGTCATGAACCGGTTGATCTAGGATCATGAAACTTTACACAGTTGTTGCCCATGACCCAAGGAGGTGCCCTATTGTTTTTGGGTCACGAAGGTCAAAGGTCAAGGTCACAATCGGACTTTGTTTAAAATCCGTTTCCGTGCTCTAAGTCATGAACTGGTTGACCTAGGATCATGAAACTTTACACAGTTGTTGCCCATGACCCAAGGAGGTGCCCTATTGTTTTTGGGTCACGAAGGTCAAAGGTCAAGGTCACAATCGGACTTTGTTTAAAATCCGTTTCCGTGCTCTAAGTCATGAACCGGTTGACCTAGGATCATGAAACTTTACACAGTTGTTGCCCATGACCCAAGGAGGTGCCCTATTGTTTTTGGGTCACGAAGGTCAAAGGTCAAGGTCACAATAGGACTTTGTTTAAAATCCGTTTCCGTGCTCTAAGTCATGAACCGGTTGACCTAGGATCATGAAATTTTACACAGTTGTTGCCCATGACCCAAGGAGGTGCCCTATTGTTTTTGGGTCACGAAGGTCAAAGGTCAAGGTCACAATCGGACTTTGTTCAAAATCCGTTTCCGTGCTCTAAGTCATGAACCGGTTGACCTAGGATCATGAAACTTTACACAGTTGTTGCCCATAACCCAAGGAGGTGCCCTATGGTTTTGGGTCACAAAGGTCAAATGTCAAGGTCACAATCTGACTTTGTTTAAAATCCGTTTCCATGCTCTAAGTTATGAACCAGTTGACCTAGGATCATGAAACTTTACACAGTCGTTGCCCATGACCCAAGGAGGTGCCCTATTGTTTTTGGGTCACAAAGGTCAAGGTCACAATTAGGCTTTGTTTAAAATCTATTTCCGTGCTTCAACGAAAGAATCTTTTGACCTATAGCGCTTTTTTCAGTGACAAGGCGCTAGTGGGGGGTATTTGTCCGCTTTGCGACAGTTCTAGTTTAAATTTAGATTCAAATTTCAGCCTGAGTCAGAGGAAGACACCATGGAGACCGGGACGGAAGACAATGGTCTGCGACTAGAACAGATGGATAGATTACGACGACTTGTGATTCCTAGTCTATTGTTCTTGTTACACAACGTTTTACATACCAGTGAACAGTATCAGGAATGTGTGAGGCTCGCTGATATTGTGACCAGTGAACAGAGAAAACTTTATGAGGTAATACAATGATTTATTACATATTTGTGCTTACCGGTATATTGATTGGGGTTTAACCCATTTACAAACACTAGAATTTTAGACTGGCCCAAATACATAGATGATGCAGATGACAATTTCATGTGAATGAAATTTTACCTTTCTTGATCTTTGTGGGTAGAAAACGTAGGAAGTGAAGAAATTGCTTGTCACAAGCAATTTCTTCATTTTCCACAATGATTTCTCAATCCTTTATCTCATGGGGCGTCAAAAAGCTTCTATTTGTTGGAATGGGTTAACACTTCTTTAAACTGCTATGGTCATTATGCTGCAACTGGAGAACCTGTCATTTCTCACCCCACACTACCACAACAAACTTTCTGAACCACCAGCTGCTCTCAGGCATAGGTTAACGATCATCAAACCATTGGTGGGAGACAATTTTGTCAGATAGGATGTTTGCCGCAACATTTTGTGCATAGAGGATAGCAAATATTGATTGAATGATGTACCGGCCGCGGCCATGGCGCAGTTGGTAGCGCATCTGCCACTCATTCGAGAGGTCCCAGGTTCGATACCCGGCCGTGGCAAATACCCTTACTGACAAAAATGTCACCCATCAATGGTTTGATATCGTGAACCTATTGTGGGGGAGCAGCTGGAGGCTCGGTAAGGGTGTTGTGGTAGTACTGGTATGGGAAACGCCAGGAATCCATGGTTAGGTGCTCCAGCCGCCGCGATATGACCTTAGTAGTTGAAAACGGTGTAAAACCCCAATAAAAAATTGAATGATGTACCAGTAATCAGCAATTTCTTCTATTCCATTAATGTTATCCTTTGTGCATTAGTGAACAGACAAGACTTTATAAGGAATAGGAGACTGGACTACAAGTTTCAATAAACAATTGAAACTTTTTTATCCTGTTTCACAAGATTCTGATCTTGTTTTAAAACAGTTGTATCGTAATAAATGAATGCATTTACAAGCACAGGAAACACACCAAGAATGAAAGATGAATAGACTATGGATTAACCCTTTCCCAAACAAGACCTGGTTTTGACATCTATAAAAGAAAGGACTTTGAAAAACATTGAGACAAAAGAAGAAACTGCTGATAATCAGCAGTTTCTCCTTTTGTCTCAATATTTTCTGAGCTATATCATACACAAATCTCATCTCTATCAACATTCATTTTGTGGTCTGCAACATATTTCATATTGGACCGCCATTAAATTTTGCCGTTTGGGAAAGGGTTAAAACAGTTGTATCGTAAAAACAGAATACATTTACAAGCACAGGAAACACACCAAGAATGAAAGATGAATAGACTATGGATTAACCCATTACTGCACATTACTGAGACATCTTTCGACTCCCTCACGAGAAAAGGCTTGGGAAAAAATTGTGGAAAATGAAGAAATTGCTTGTGACAAGCAATTTCTTCATTTTCCACAATATTTTCCTGACCCAAAATGGAAATATTTTCAAGATTTCATCAACTTGAAATTGTCGTCTCCAACATCTTTGAATTTGGATCAGTCCATTTTTTTGCTGTTTGGTAATGGGTTAAGCCTGTTGATCTGGGCCGCGTTTTACTAACATTGATTTTTGCAAAAACCTTGTAACAACACATCTGAATGAAAGAGAAATCATAACAGTAATTATTCGGCCAATCAAATGTGTTGTTGTTTCAAAAATGTTCGTAAGTTCGTTAGTAAAATGCGGCCCTGGATCATTATCTTAGCTCTCATTGTAATCTTCCTTTTATACAGGACACATTAAAATGGTTTGGCTCTTTTCGTGAGAATTCTGCGACAGATTTTGCTGCTTTGGTTAAATGTATTTCTGTCATTTCAGGTATTCAGGAAAGATGAGTTACAGCGACTGCTACACCTGCTCAGGGAATCCTCTTTGAAAATGCTAGATAATAATTGTGGACCACTTGGATTTGAACTGAATTGACTTTACCGATAACATAGTTATATCAGTGCTATTGATTAATTGTTTTCCAAATGGCAAGTGATCCAATTTGGTTTTTGCAGATGACAAAGTAGAGGCCGATAGAGATTGGATTTTTGTACGATATAACATAAAATGTTGAGCAAAATGAGAAAATGATGATAATCAACATTTTCTTTGTACTGATGTTTTCCCAATGCTCCTCTTATATAGGGACATGTTTGGGAAATGCTTGAAGAAATTATTATCAAAATTAATGTCAATGCCATTTAACCTATTTCCACACATTGACTCATTTTGACTTCCTACAAGTTAATGGCTTTTGGAAAATATTGTGGAAAATGAAGTAATTTGCTTGTGACAAGCAATTTCTTCATTTCCCACAATGTTTTCTATCACAAAAGACCGGAAAATTTTAAATTTCATTCACTTGCAATTGTCGCCTGCATCATCTTTGAATTTGAGCTGGTCTAAAATATACCCATTTGGTAATGGGTTAACAAGCCCTAGTTTTACATGCTTATATGATCAATGATGGTGAACTTGGCCAAAGCGAGGGACGTTTTTCGCTACAACAAGGTACAGATATTTTGCGTTTAAATATGAGTTTAAAGATCTGATTGGAAAGTTTTTCTAATAACAATGAATTTGTTCTAAAAATACACCGGGTTTACCGATATGTATTGACAAACCGTCTGTGTTGTCATAGAATCTCGTAACTACGGCTTTATCGAAGCCGTAGTTATGATATTTTATACTAACACCGAAAAAATTCTATGATTGCGAAAAAATGTCCCACGCTTTGGCCGAGTTCTTCACCAGTGATGATGGCTGCAAGAAAACATGAGGGATAAGAAGAAAATGCAGATAATCAGCTTTATCTTCTGTTCCCTCAAAGATTGCAATACTATCTTATGTAGGTTTTGTTTCTCAGCAAGAACTTTCACTTAGGAACAACGAAAAAAGTTTTGTGTGGGAGATGGTTAAATCGCTGAATGCATTTGACATTTTTTTTGTATATTTCCAACATTTACGTTAAGATGTGAGCCAGGATCTGGAAAAACACCCTGTATGGCATTTGAGAACAACCTGGATCCAGACCAGCCTGTGCATACGCAGTCTGATCAGGATCCATGCTGTCCTCTAACAGCTTCTACGTGATTTGTAGCAACTTAAGACAGCAACATCTACTAGTATACTGATCAGATTTTCTCTTAGGTACAAGCTGGTCTTGAAACATGGCTGTCTCAAATTCTATAAAGGACCTTTTTCCAGACCCCGGCTCATTTACATGTTGTTGGGACCCTGTTTTGTTACATTGTTTTCATTGTGAAACATGACCATTGCATCAAGTCATTAAATTGTCATATTTTGTATTATTTTGGTGTTCTTTCATAAACACAGTGATTTTAACTTCCCTAACAGAAATGGCTTGGAAAAAACAAGGAGGCGAAAGAATAAAAAGTCTGATAAATCAACATTCTGTCCTTTTGCCTTAATTTAAGCATGTGAAAATACTGTTTGTTTGTTCAACAATATGATTATTTGCTGTAAATAGCGAAGTATGAGAAGTGTTCTGCAACTCACAAGGGGTTCCGGAATACCAATCACCCCTGGACGATAAGTGTGTTGACCTTTCCGCTTTGTCTGCTCTGCCAGTACAAATCTCGCTGTTTATAACAAAGGTCTGTGTGATGTGTTGGAACATTTGATGAATAGATATGGCTGTCCATGACAAGCCCGTGCAAACAAATGCTTCTGCACTGAAATGTGATGTCCTCATTATCTCACCTGAGCACGAAGTACTCAAGGTGAGCTATTGTGGTCGCTTTTTGTCTGTCATTCGTCCGTTTGTCAGTCTTTCCACAATTTGTTGCTACCACTCTAGCATCCACAAATATTGACCAATCTTGACCAAACTTTGTCAAAACATGTATGACCATAAGTTCTTAGACAAGTTTTATTTTGGGTCAGATCGGATTAGGAAGTCAGGAGTTATGTGCCTTTGAATATCAAAAATAGCTAGTTTTGACATTGTTACCACTCTAGCATCTGCAAATATTGACCAATCCAGACAAAATTTGGCCAAAATGTTGGTAACCATAAGATTTTGGATGATTTTGATTTTCAGTGTCATCGGAGCAGGAAGTCTGGAGTTATATGCCCTTGAATTTGACAAAGTTGCCGTTTTTGACTTTGTTTACACTTAATCATCTACAAATATTGACCAATCAAGACACAGTTTGGTCACAATGTTGCTGACCATAAGATCTTAGAAGATTTCATTTTTCATATTGATCGGACTAGAAAAACCAGAGTAGTGTGCCCTTGATGGTGATAAAATTGCCGTTTTTGACTTTAATTTCACTCAAACAACAATAAATATTGACCAATCAAAAAACAACTTGGACAAATGTTGATGAGAATATCTTTATCAGAACAGAGTAATGTGCCCTTGATTATGAAAAAAATAAAGGTTTTTTTTTTACTTTGTTTTCACTGTAACAGCCACAAATATTGATTATTCAAGATTAAGAATGCTGTTTTCAGCTGAATCATCTAAAGTTGTGTGTTCTTATCTTAGAGATACCTAGGTCTTGTTCTGCAAGTAGTATGTTTCAAACTTCTATCAGGTGAGCGATCCAGGGCCATCTTGTTTCTTTAATTATGGTTTTAATTGTTTTCACCTTTTCCGAACCTAAATAAGAGTGGTGCAAAGAAAGGTCAGAGAAGATGACCCAGGGATTTTGTTACCTGCAAGTCAAGAGTCCCTGACTCACTTTTTTTCTCAGGACTCATTGATAACTATTTAGTGAGTCCAAAAATGCTAACATTTTCAATGTGTAATTGACATTGTCTTACAAAGGCTTCTATATTTCAATGTTGGACTCATTGGTTTTGGAGCCAGTGGGTCCCAGGACTCTTCCACGTAAATTTGTAACAAAATCCCTGTGACCCCTAAGTAATGGATGAGTCTAAAAGATGTTACTGCAAAGTTAACATAGGATTTTAATCAAATTGTCAGAATGAAATTCCTCTAAAAGTGATGAATAACTTTCCATCAATATCAATAGTCTGATGTTGCAGCTATCCGAGCTTGATACCCTCACTCTGCATTTTATAGTCCATTTACCTCTACCAAAGCAACAAATTAAGAGGGAGTGGAGACATTGCAAACTTGTCATTTCAAATCCAAATCCTATGTTGAGGGTACTCGGTTGAATTGTCTCGAGACGATTCTAATGAGAACCCAAAATATAGGGTTTGATAACTATCAGTAAACTATTGCATTTAGAAAGGTCATTACACCCTCCTATCGGTAGCCAAGCCACAATAGCTCAGTCAGTAACATGGGAGTCTGTTAATCTGGTGGTCGCCAGTTTGAACCCGGCTCGGCCAGTATCCATTCTAACATTTGACAAAAGTTATTTACTCTTGCAAATAGGTGTGAATCATCTATGTGAGAGAGCAGCTTGAAGCTGGGTTTGGACATTGTGGTGGTACTGCTGAGAGAAATACCAGGAATCAAAGGTAGGATGCTCCAGCCACAGCGTTATGACCATAGCAGCTGAAAACGGTGTAACACCCCAATGAATCACACCCTATCAACCCATTACCACACAGTGACTCTTTTTGACTCCCCACAAGATCATGACTTTGAAAAACATTGTGGAAAATGAAGAAATTGCTTGTAACAAGCAATTTCTTCATTTCCCACAATGTTTTTCACACAAAAATACCAAAAATTTTATCACTTGAAATTGTCGTCTGCAGCATTTTTGAAATTGGACCAGCCTGAAATTTGTTGTTTGGTAATGGGTTATCTGTAGCTCTGTCTACCGAGGGTCGGGTTTGTCTGCCAAGTCTTCCATCAAATTATTCTCTCCACTCCAATAGGTTATAAGGATCGGTGGAATCCATTCTGAGCTTTTTCCTGTCACTCATAAACTCAAATAAATTTAAGACTTGTCCAAATTTTAAGTTGAAGCAGATGACAATTTCAAGTTGATGGAATCATACACTTTTTATTCTTTCTTGGTAGAAAACATTGTGAGAAATGAAGAAATTGCTTGTCAAAAGCAATTCCTTTATTTTCCATAATGTTTTCCAAAGCCTTTACCTTGTGAGGCATCAAAAAGCATCAATGTTTGGGAATGCAGGGATAAAGACTAACAATTTTGATGTAGGGGCCCAGCTTGCCTAATGTTCAATATTCAACATTTGGGGTATAGGCAATTTCTCCAGAGATTCAGGGGCCCAGCCCAAAAATTAGTGGCCATGGGCTACTGGGCCCCTGCTAATCTTTATCCCTGGGAATGGGTTAATACTTCCTTCCCGGTTTTCTTTGGCCTGCCTGATCTCTTCCGTGTCACAGCATTCATTGTCCATACTTGTAGTAACACAGAAGAAATCAGGCAGGCCAAACAAAATTGTAAGAAATCCAATTGACCAGTCTATATGATACTAGTACTGGCAGATGGTTTGGTTTATTGGGGTTTTACGCCGTTTTCAACTACTATGGTCATATCGTGGCGGCTGGAGAACCTAACCATGGATTCCTGGTATTTCTCTCACCAGTACTACTACAACACTGTAATCGAGCCTCCAGCTGCTCCCCCACATAGGTTCACGATATCAAACTATTGATGGGTGAATTTTTGTCAGAAAGGGTATTAGCCGCGGCCGGGTATCGAACCCTCGACCTCTCGAATGAAAGGCAGATGGGCTACCAACTGCGCCGTGGCCGTGGCTGATACTGGCAGAGCTGTGATTCCAACATGTCTTCCTTGAGTTGAGAGTCTTCGAAGTGACAGACTTGGCTATAGGGGCTTGATGTTGCTGTTACCCTTTCCCAAACAGCAACATTTTAGATTTTTCCAAAGAAATTTCGAGTACCGTTAAATTAAATTTTAGGGAACAATTTGGAAAATAAAGAAATTGCTTGTCACAAGTCACAAGCAATTACTTCATGTTCAATAACGTTTTCAAAAGCCATTATCTTAACCCTTTCCCAAACGAATAAATTTTTGAATGGTCCAATTGGGAAGCTACAATAGACGACAAAATTCATGTCAAAAAGGAAAGGATTTGTGTACAATATGGCACAGAAAATATTGAGGCAAAAGGAGAAAATGCTAATTATCAGCATTTTCTTCTTTTGTCTCATTGTTTTCCCAAGCCTTTTCTAATAGGGACGTCAAAAGCAGGTCTTGTTTGGGAAAGGGTTAAAGCGTGTCAAAAGAGCCAATGTAGAGTAATTATGTGGTAATGGGATAAGGAATCGATATATCAACAACAAACACTTTAATTTCATATTTAGATTTTTAATATAAATGCAGAAATTTGGCACATGCGGTAATTAAATAATATACGAGGGATGATCCAAAAGTAATGTCACAGTGCCTATAGATTGATTATGCAACGCATTCTTGTGCAAATAAAGACTTATCATTCAAGCTTATCCTATGGGAAACCTGCTTTTCTGTATTATTTGAGTATTGTTTTTATATCCGAGAAAATAAAATGCTATAAACGATCTATATCGCGCATGTACGCCGCACGCCCTAGAATATTCCTTTAACGATTATTTTACTTTATATTCTATCATTATATCAAGAGGAAAACCGCGACAATAAAGCTATTTTTTTTAAATGACGCAACGTCATGATATTGCTTAGCCATGTTAAAACGTCTCAATAAAATCGGAGCGTTGAAATACCAAATATGTCTCATTGAATTCACAACTCACATTCGGTAAAATGGCAATCAGATAAAGGCCCAAAACGTGCAGTTCTGCACATTTGCTAAAGGCATGGAAAATAACCTATGGAAGCAACAGAAGCAATGGAATCAACCTGAAAGAACGAACAGTATTTGGAGTCTCATCTACCGTTGGCGCATGCTTTTTGGGAGTGTTGACGAGTCGTTTGAAGATGAAAAAAAAAAGAGCCAGAAGACATGTGGAGCCGCGGAATGACGCAAACGTCCATGTGACTTTGCGCTATTTCCGCATCTTAAGCTAGATTTAAGAGGAATTCATCTCGTCGACCTTAACAAACTGAGAACAAATTGATTCAAGGAATGCATTCAAGGAATTATTGGACGAGTTGTTTGTAAATGCATTTATGAAGTGGACAGAACGCCACGAACGGTGCATTAAACACGGAGGCGGTATTTTGAGGATTAGACTTTGACGTCAATGACGTCGTGTGTTGTGCGGCGCTGGACGCCGATGCGCTATGTACAAAAGTGGTTTATTTCTGTAAAATTAAACGAAACTATATGAAAATTTGTGTATGTATTAAACGAATGTTAATCTTTCGGAATGTAAAAATACATGACGGTACGTTTATAAAATCAAGAAAAACAAGGTTTGTGACATTACTTTTGGATCACCCCTCGTACAACCAAAATGTACAATAAGCAAGTTAACTCATTACCAAACGGCACAATTTTAGACAGGTCCAAATTCAAAATGTTGCAGGTGACAATTTCGAGTAAATTAAATTTAAAATTCTTTGGCATTTTTTGATAGAAAACATAGCGGGAAATCAAGAAGTTACAAGCAAATACTTCATTTTCCACAATGTTTTCAAATACAAAAGCCATTACCTTATAGGGGTCAAAAAGGGTCATTGTGAGGTAATGGGTAAAGAATATACAACCAAAATGTACAATAAGCATGTTAAGAACACAAGTTATCAGATCTTATAATAATAAATAGAGCATCATTAAAATAATTTGTAATAATATTTCAAACATATACCAGTAATACATGGTGAATTCTAGCCTTTTTCACATGGAAGACATGGGTCGCGTGTTACTAACAAAACACACATTTTAATGCGTAAATTAAACAAGAGGGCCAGAATGGCCCTATATCGCTCACCTGAAAGAAGTCTGATAAGCTACGCCCACTTTTTCTGACGAATAAAAAATTTGAGAACAAATTTTGAAAAGAACCACCCAAGGAACATTTCTGTCAAGTGTGGTTAAAATTGGGCCAATGGTTGATTTTTAAACAATTTTCTTAGAATTTTTCTAAGTCCGATAAGTCACGCCCTGCCACACCCACTTTTTCAGACGAAACAAAAATTCAATTTTTTTTTAAAGAGTCACTAAAGGAACATTTCTGCCAAGTTTGGTTCAAATTGGGCCAATGATTGATTTTTAAAGAATTTTCTTATGATTTCTCCAAGTCCGATAAGTGCTGACCTGCCACGCCCACAATTTTGGACCAATAAAAAATCCGCGAACAAATCTTAAGGGACATTCCTGCCAAATTTGGTTCTAATTGGCCCAATGGTTAAGGAGAAGAAGATTTTTGAAGAATTTTTTAACAATTTCTCTTGGTTAGATAAGCCCTGCCCTGCCACACCCTCATTTTTGGACGAAACTTTAAATTTATGACAATTCTGCAAAGTTTGGTTCAAATTGGCCCATTGGTTGATTTTTAAAGAATTTTCTTAGGATTTCTTTGAGGCCGAAAAGCCCCTTCCTCCCTGCCACGCCCTCATTTTTTGACAAATGTAAAAATTTGTGAATCAATTTTGAAAAGAGAGACTCAAAGAACATTCCTGCAAAGTCTGCTTGTAATTGGCCCAATGGTTAATTTTTAAAGAATTTTCTTATGATTTCTCTAAGTCTGATAAGCCCCTTTCTCCCTGCCACCGCCACGTTTTTTGATGAATCAAAAATCTGCAAACAGGTTTTGAGAAGGGTCACTCAAGGAACAATTCAGCCAAGTTTGGTTCAAATTGGCCCGATGGTTGATTTTTAAAGAATTTTCTTATGATTTCTCTAAGTCTGATAAGCCCCTTTCTCCATGTCACGGCCACGTTTTTTGACGAATCAAAAATCTGCTAACAAGTTTTGAGAAGGGTCACTCAAGGAACTATTCTGCCAAGTTTGGTTCAAATTGGTCCAATGGCTGATATTTAAAGAATTATCTTAGGATTTCTCTAAGTCCGATAAGCCAAGCCCTGCCACGCCCACATTTTTTGACGAATCAAAAATCTGCGAACAAATTTTAAGAAGGGTCACTCAAGGAACATTCCTGCTAAGTTTGGTCAAAATTGGCCAGTTGGTTTTGGAGAAGAAGATGTTTGAAGAAATTGTTGACGGACGGACGGACGGACAGACAGACAGACAGACGGACAGACGGACGACGGACGGTGAGTGACCACAATAGCTCACCTTGAGCACTTTGTGCTCAGGTGAGCTAATAACAAGGTACACATATTTGATTGAATGAGAAATGTGCCTCTGAGCCCGGTTGTATAAATATTGGTTAGCTCTAACCAAGATTAAATACCGATTTTTGGTTAAAATTGTCTGTGCTGTTATATGAAATTCTAACCAAAACAGGTATTTCAGCAAAGTTTATCCAATTGGGCCTGGACATTCATGGCCAATCAGAATGCCAACATTCAAATTTCCTCAAAAAATGTTCGTAAGTATTTAAGTTCATAAGGGAAAACTGGGCCATGGTTTTGATGCCCATAGTAAGCAAGAGTTGTCCGAGGACAACGTAGCTCGCCTACACGGGAGCTTGTCACAAAAACAGCTAATTTTTTAAAAGTAGGTCAAACTCCAAGGTCAAGGTCACAAGGTCAAGGGTCATGGTCCCAAATGAAAGGTCTTGTCGAGATGTATGCATGTATGAAATATCAAGGCTGTATCTCTAAAAGTGCCTGAGATATAGACCAGGTTAAAGTTTTTCAAGTGAAGACGCGACGGGACGTGACGCTGACGCCGACACTAGGGCTGTGACATTAGCTCCCCGGACATAAAGTCCTGGCTCGCTAAAAAGACATAATAAAACAGAACCTAAAGAAAAAGGTTGCAGAAAGCATTATGGAAAATGAGAAAGCATTACTCTAATTGATTAGGTCGTTCAATCTGACATTTTTTTCTGACTAACAGATTCTCAAACATCATTTAACCCTGTTCCAAACAACAACATTTAAACTTGTCTAAATTGCAGAGACATTTTCAAAGTGAAAATAATTCGGAATTTTACAATTTTTGGGGAAGAAAACATGGGGAATGAAGAAGTTACTTGTCACAAGCAATTTCTTCATTTTTCACAATGCTTTCTAAAGCTTTAATATTTAAGGGAGTAAAAAAGAGTCAATGTGTGGGAATGGGTTAATCCTGTCCAAAACCAGACCTTTTAGACAACATTCAGGCAAAAGATGAAAACGCTGATGAGTCATGACCATTAATTTCTCCTTTGCCCAAATATTTTTTTGTGCTATATAATAAAGAAATCCTCTTTTTATAAACATCAATTTTGTTGTCTGCAACAGCTTTCAAATTGAGATAGTATCAAAATTTACTGTTTGGGAAAGGGTTAATTCTACATTTCCTTAAGTACCATAATTATTCTAATAAACGCCCATATTCTAATAAACGCCCAGCACCAAAATCTCGGCTGAAAATCTGCTTATTTCAAGCACAATCTTGTCGAAAAAGGGCGATTCTAATAAACGCCCATCCCCGATTCTGTATTAAAATAATGTAAGTCATAAACAAAGATCATTTCCAAAAGCAATGAAAAAGAGGATGTCCAGCCCTCAAAATGTGAACAGAACTTTTGCAATGAAGGAATTTCATAGAAAAATTGTATTTTGCAGTCCTTGTAACAAAACGTTGCAAAATTGGAATTGCTGAACTTCGGGTCCAAGAATTGACTCTTGATTAATTAATTTTGACAAACAAAATTAGAATACATCTAATAAACGCCCATCCCCTACTTTTCCATCGACCATGTTTCTAATAGCTAACAAAAATGTGTTGTACATAGAAAAATTATTTACACGAGCGTAATAAAAGGCTGAGAAATGGCATTCTCCTCTGTTTTTCTTCTACTTTGACCAATAAATGAACCGTAAGTTATGTTTCAATTACCTTATTTTACCTTAAAGAAGCTGAATTGTTCATGTAGTTATTGAGTTACGCAATTTTGTCGGCTCATTTTTTAAAGCGGTAAAAACGTTTTTGGCTCTCCTGAAAAAATGGTTTTCGAGCAAAATTTTTATTACGCCATTTTGTCATAGCACCGACGATAAACACGTGCCATACGATGTGGCGACAACTGTAGTTAGGAAGACTTGGCACTCATTTACAAATTCACCTATATAAACAAGCGAAACACACATTTTATACAATATTGAACTCCAGACTGCTACTGATTATCATTTGCATGCGATGATTCAAATCTTGCAACTGTCTCACACCTCCAAGATTGGAAACCACCAAATACAAAGTTGTAATGGAAATTAGACATGCTTTCCCTTTCCCAAATGACAACTTTTAAGGGTAGTACAATTTGAAAGCTACTGCTGATGAAGAAATGGTTATTGATAAAGGGAAGATATGTACACAATTTAGTACAGCAAATATTGAGGCAAAAGTAGAAAATGCTGATAATCAGCATTTTCCTCTTTAGCCTCAATGTTTTCCCAAGCCTATTTTCCTTGGTAGGTCAATACCAGGTCATGTTTTGGGAAAGGCTTAACCCATTACCACACAATGACGCCTTTTGACTCCCCACGAGATAAAGGCTTTAGAAAACATTGTGGAAAATGAAGAAATTGCTTGTGACAAGCAATTTCTTCATTTCCCACAATGTTTTGTATACAAAATGACCAAAAATGTAAACTTTTATTCACTTGAATTCGTCGTCTGCAACGTCTTTGAATTTGGACTAGTTTGAAATTTTGTCGTCTGGTAATGGGTTAACATGTGCCATAGCATCATAATCACTTAACCCTTTCCAAAACGGCAAAATATTATGGTGGTCCAATTTGAAAGCTGCTGCAGACAACAAAAGGGATGTTGTTATAGATAGAATTTGTGTATGACATAGCACGGAAAATATTGAGACAAAAGGAGAAAATGCTGATTATCAGCATTTTCTTCTTTAGCCTCAATGTTTTCCCAAGCCTATTTTCTTTGGTACATCAATACCAGGTCATGTTTTGGGAAAGGGTTTACATGTGCCATAACATCATATTCAGACTAAAGTATTGTGTACATAGCCAAACACATCAACACATTTCTAAACTGTAGAAGAAATAACAACAGAAAGATATCTGTACTAGACTATCTAGTTACCCTATACCCTTTCACTGCCAAATATTTTTTTCGGACGTGTTTCTCACCGCTGAATTAATTCGAAGAAAATTCGATACCCTGTTCACAAAAACATGCATAACTTTTGACTCATTTGATGGATTCCTTTCAAATTTTCAGCACATACAGACAAATGAAGCACCTATATGTGACCAAAATTTAAAGGTAATTTATGAAATAAAAAAAAAAAAAATTATGTTGTTGGTACTCGTCCCCATAAATTTGTCGACAAAAGTCGCCTATGGCAGGGAACCCCTCGTCGACAAAAGTCGCCTATGGCAGTGAAAGGGTTAACCATAGGATCTAAATGGTCCTACATCAGTCCTCGGTCTGTCTTTTATTTTCATCCGACAAGCCTTTTGGAATGAAAAGCCACGCCCTACCATGACCAAATGTTTATGTAAAGCTCCATTTTTACAATAATCAAAAATTTAATCAGAAAAGTCCACCCCTAATGAGATTCAAGCTGACACCTTCCACTACCAAATGAAGATGGGAATCTTAGAAATTGTGAATGGACTGATTGACAAAGGGACAGTGAGTGACCACAATAGGCCAGATCGCCGTGATGTCACAGGCACCTGCTGCCAAATGTAAATAATTACTGGTGGGCAAAAAACAATAGTTACCATTTTCATTGTTATTGTTTACTTTCGGTAAAAATAAATTAAACTAGAATATCACTGAAAGTGATCATACCCCCAAAAGCGCTGTGTTTGTGCATTTTGAGATGTACAATTCCTATGAACTGTGAAATGATCAAGTGAGAAAAAGAGCAAACAAACAGACTGACCAACACATGTTAATGTTGCAAACATTGCTTATTTTCAACAAAGGACCATAATTCAATCAAAAATCAATGAACCATAACCAAAATTTGATATGCACATATTTGAGAGCCAGTAAGCATACATGTAAAGTTTTTATGAAATCCATTCATTAGTTTTTGAGAAATTTTGATCACACAAGAAAATTCACTCAAGGCCCATACCTCCGTTAACGATAGGGTAATTCGCCCTTGGGTCCAATTCGCCCCTTAGTTGAACAAATTCAAAGCAATATTCCTCCCGATAAACAGCGTTTTAAACGTACAGCGTTGCTATTTTTAGATTTTGCGACACTTCGCCGGCTTAAAATACATGCGGTCCTTTTCGGCACTTACATCCTCTTTCTCAACGAGACGCTTACATCACCACACTGTAAGGTCATTTGCAGGGCGCGAATTTATTCATATTTTGAAATTAGAGGACCATGATGGTCCTATATCGCTCACCTGAACCAAACTGATATGAGCAATACTTTTATTCAAATCAATTGATATTTATGATTTTAAGACTGAAAACTAACTTATGGTCAATAACAATATGAAAATCAAATTCATCAGAGATCTTATGGTCCCCAACATTGTGTCCAAGATTTGTCCAATAATTGTATATTCTACAGTGTAAACAAAGTCGAAAACGGCAATTTTGTCAAATTCAAGGGCACATAACACTCACCTTTCTGCTCAGATCAGACTGAAAATCCTACTCATCCAAGATCTTACGGTCCGCAATATTGTGTATAAGTTTTGTCTTGATTGATTGATAATTGTAGATTCTAGAGTGTAAACAAGATCAAAACAAGAGGACCCTGAGGGCCCTAAATCGCTCACCTGAGTTATGTTTTAATAATGCCAAATAACTTTGCATATGTTATGCATTGTTGTCCCAGGGAAGAATTTGGCCATGTAGTTTCAGAGGACATGTTGTTTACAGAAATTGATCAGCTTTTATGACATTTCCCATTTTCTGATGCCACGGCAACCAGAGTTTTTCATAGATTTCTATTCTTTTAGCAATTTTTATAAGGGACCACCCAATGAACAATACTGTCAAGTTTGGTTGATTTTGACCAAGAAGTTAAGGAGGAGATGTCGTTAAAAGAAGTTGTTGAGCTTTTGTGAAAATTCCCATTTTCCGATGCCACGGCAACCATAGTTTTCCATTGATTTCAATTCTTTTAGCAATTTTTATAAGGGACCACCCAAGGAACATCTCTGCCATGTTTGGTTGATTTTAACCCAGAATTTAAGGAGGAGATGTCGTTTAACCCTTTCCCAAACGGCAAAAATTTTGGGTGATCCACTTCAAAAACTACTACAAATGACAAAATTGATGTTATTAAGAATAGGTTTTGTGTAAAATATGGCATAGAAAATATTGAGACAAAAGGAGAAACTGCTGGTTATCAGCAGTTTCTTCTTTTGTTTCAATGTTTTCCCAAGCCTGTTCTATTAGGGACGTCAAAACCAGGTCTTGTTTGGGAAAGGGTTAAAGAAATTGTTGAGCTTTGTTAAATTTCCCATTTTCCGATGCTACGGCAACCAGAGTTTTTCATGGATTTCAATTATTTTAGCAATTTCTATAAGGGACCACCTAAGGAACATTTCTGCCAAGTTTGGTTGATTTTGACCCAGAAGATAAGGAGGAGATGTCGTTTAAAGAAATTGTTGAGCTTTTGTGAAATTTCCCATTTTCTGATGCCACGGCAACAAGAGTTTTTCATGGATTTCAATTCTTTAAGCAATTTTTATAAGGGACTACTGAAGGAACATTTCTGCCAAGTTTAGTTGATTTTGACCCAGAAGTTAAGGAGGAGATGTCGTTTAAAGAAATTGTTGAGCTTTTGTGAAATTTCCCATTTTCTGATGCCACTGCAACCAGAGTTTTTCATGGATTTCAATTATTTTAGCAATTTTTATAAGGGACCACCCAAGGAACATTTCTGCCAAGTTTAGTTGATTTTGACCCAGTAGTTTAGGAGGAGATGTTGTTTAAAGAAATTGTTGAGCTTTTGTGAAATTTCCCATTTTCCGATGCCATGGCAACCAGAGTTTTTCATGGATTTCAATTATTTTAGCAATTTCTATAAGGGACCACCCAAGGAACATTTCTGCCAAGTTTGGTTGATTTTGACCCAGTAGTTTAGGAGGAGATGTTGTTTAAAGAAATTGTTGAGCTTTTGTGAAATTTCCCATTTTCCGATGCCACGGCAACCAGAGTTTTTCATGGATTTCAATTATTTTAGCAATTTTTATAAGGGAACACCCAAGGAACATTTCTGCCAAGTTTGGTTGATTTTGACCCAGAAGTTAAGGAGGAGATGTCGTTTAAAGAAATTGTTGAGCTTTTGTGAAATTTCCAATTTTCTGATGCCACGGCAACCAGAGTTTTTCATGGATTCCAATTCTTTTAGCAATTTTTATAAGGGACCATCCAAGGAACATTTCTGCCAAGTTTGGTTGATTTTGACCCAGTAGTTTAGGAGGAGATGTCGTTTAAAGAAATTGCTGAGCTTTTGTGAAATTTCCCATTTTCCGATGCCACGGCAACCAGAGTTTTTCATGGATTTCAATTATTTTAGCAATTTTTATAAGGGACCACCCAAGGAACATTTCTGCCAAGTTTGGTTGATTTTGACACAGTAGTTTAGGAGGAGATGTCGTTTAAAGAAATTGTTGAGCTTTTGTGAAATTTCCCATTTTCCGATGCCACAGCAACCAGAGTTTTTCATGGATTTCAATTATTTTAGCAATTTTTATAAGGGACCACCCAAGGAACATTTCTGCCAAGTTTGGTTGATTTTGACCCAGTAGTTTAGGAGGAGATGTCGTTTAAAGAAATTGTTGACGCCGTGACGGACAGACGGACGCCGGACATTGATAGATCACAATACCTCACCTTGAGCACTTCGTGCTCAGGTGAGCTAAAAAGCCAAAAATGGCAATTTTGTCAAATTAAAGGGCACATAACTCTCAACTTTCTGATCGGATCAAACTGAAATCGCAATAATCTAAGATCTTAGAGTCCCCAACATTGTGTCCAAGATTTGTCTTAGAGTGTAAACAAGGTGGAAAACAGCTGAAAATTCAAGGACACATAACTCTCGACTTTCTAATAATATCAGACTGAAAATCGAACTCATCTGAGAACTTATGGTCCCCAACATTGTGTCCCAGTTTTGTCTTAATTGATTAATAATTGTAGATTCTAGAGTGTAAACAAGGTGGAAAACAGCTGAAAATGGCAATTTTGTCAAATTCAAGGGCACATAACTCTCGTCTTTTCTAATCAGATCAGACTGAAAATCAAACACATCCAAGATCTCATAGTCCTCAATATTGTGTCCAGGTTTTGTCTTGATTGAATAATAATTGTAGATTCTAGAGTGTAAACAAGGTCGAAAACAGCCGAAAATGGCAATTTCGTCGAATTCAAGGGCACATAACTCATGACTTTCTGGTCTGATCATAACCAAAATCAAACTCGTCCAAGATCTAATTGTTATATACATTGTGTCCAAGTTTAATCTTGATTGGTAAATATTTGTAGATGCTAGAGTGTTAACAAAGTCAAAAGTAGCTATTTTTCGCATTCAAGGGCAGATAACTCCGGACTTTCTAGTCCGATCAGACCAAAAATCGAACTCGTCCGAGAACTTATGGTCAAACATATTTTGGCCAAGTTATGTCAAGATTGGCTTATATTTGTGGATGCTAGAGTGTTAACACTACATTGTTGACAGACGGATAGACGGACGGACGACGGACACAAAGTGACCACAATAGCTCACATTGAGCACTTTGTGCTCAGTTGAGCTAAAAAGCAAAGGGATTTAATAAAGGCAAAAGGATTATTTTAAAGGAAAGGAAATAGTATTTTGTCAAGATCAGCTTATTCATTATAAGAATTTCTTATATTCATAGTATATATGTTTTTATTTGACATTCCACACAGAAGAAAGAATCAAAGTCAGCTGAATGCTTTGCCGTTGAATCGAACACGATTAGCCCTTGAGACGAACAGTGTTCGACTTAAGGGCTACTATGGAATTTAGGCTGTCTGGATGTGAAAACCATTTCTCCACTCACAATTTGATTATAGATGATTTAAAAAGAAGCCATTCAATGACTTACGGGAAATTCTTAGGTGCTTTAACATTATTACATTATCATCACTGTTATCATTTGTTAATCATATCGGTCAGCTTTGCAAATCTATAATTAATGTTAAATGCTTATCATACGATTCATATCCTACTTTTGTTTAGATTTACCTCTTCCAATAAAAGACAAAGGGAAAAAAGCAAAGATCGGGATTAAATCTATGTCTACCTAAAATTCAATACTTATATTTTCATATCATTGAAGTATTGTGTAATACTATTTGGTCTAATGGTAAGTGCGTCGGACTTCCATCCCAGCGGATCCGAGTTCATACCCCACAATATGCTTTTTTAAGTGCTTTTGTGTTCAAGCTCTTTTGAATTCATGTCTATATGAATATGAATGTAGAACACGAATAGAAAAAAAAGGTTTTATCTTATGTTCCCTTTTACATCTAATTGTAGTAAAATGGCAAGCATTTTCAAATGTAAAATTGGGATGCTGAAGCAAGGAGAAATGGACTTTTTCGTACTAACAAAGGAGCTTCAGGAGCTCCTTGAGCATGAATACGTTTACGAGACGCCAGTTCTAATACAATACGACCTTACAAAGAAGGGGCATTGAGCCGCCCCCTAGCTGAAATGAGACAAGGCGGGTTGTCACTGAGAAAATATGGCGTGCCTCTGACAACCCTGCACAACCGTAAAAATGACAAGGTAGATGAAGGGTCCAAGTGGGGAAAGGCGGCATTACTGCCATACAATAAAGAAAAAGAGCTGATTAATTATGTAATGAAGAGAGCAGACCTTGGGATCGGGTTCTCGAAAGCAAACTTCCTCCGCTTTGCGGGTGATTTTGCAAAATCGGAGGGTTCCCCTTTTAAAGGAGGGGTCGCTAAGGAGAAATGGTGGAGGGGGCTTAAACAGAGACACCCCGATTTCTCCCTCCAGTGCCCTGAACCGACCTCAACAGGACGCCATACAGCCATGAATCGGTACATGTGACCAGGTACTTAGGAGAATTGAACAAGAGCTGTCCGAAGACAGCGCGCTCGACTTTCTAAGTGCTGGACTTTCAAAGTTGCTAAGTATAAAGGGGGCATAACTCCAAATATAGTGGAGCCAGGGTCATGGGCCTTGATAGTAAGGTAGAGGGTGTGATGGTGAATAAGTATTCCAAGTTTGGGTTGAATCCCTTTGATAGTATGGAAGTTATTGATGTTTGAAAAAACTTTAACCTTTGTTGCAACGCCGACGCCAATGCCGACGCCGACGCCAACACCAACGCCGACGCCCGGGTGACAGTATAAGCTCTCATTTTCTTCGAAAAGTCGAGCTAAAAATGTACTTGAATCAAATGGGTTATTAAATAAAGGGTCCTTGATTTGGAACATGGACGAGACAGGCCTTAACTTGGCACCAAAGCGACCAAAAGTTCTTGCACGAAAAGGCTCCAGAGTGGTGCATGCCAAGTCATCTCAATCCAGAGAGCTTGTTACGTTAATTGCATGCGGAAATGTGGATGGGAAGATCTTACCCCTGCATGAGTCTTCCGGTTGGCTGGACGAAGATGGACGCTTTTCTGAGCAGAGAAAAATCGACGATTTAAATCCGGTGCTATCGTTCTTATAAACTCAAATAGTGATTTATAAACCTTCATAAAACAAATTTAAACATTTGAGGCAGTGATTAGGAGATTATTGTTGCAATCTAACCAAGACTTTGACATATTTTTGTCATCAAATTCCAACTTGAACAATCAATCAAACGCCGCCATATTGATTTTTTTTTTGTGAAATTCAAATAACTTTTGGACTATCTCGTGTTCTGTTTACTTTGAACACAATGTAAAAAAGAATTTAGTAATTTAGACTTTATTGTTCCAAATTGCATCTCGTAAGAAATAGAGCTGCAGCAGATTTGTTCTTGTACAAATGACATAAATTTACGATTTGGAAAAGAAATTGGTTCACCGTGTGCGAAGAAAATTAGAGTAAAAAGAAGAATTAAGACAAGTAAGTAAATCACAATACAAACCAGTTATAAACAAATCATGATGAATTACTAATTTAGAAAAAACCAATAGGGAGTCTAACAGTCGTGATTGACTGCAATACACTGTTGGACATTTTTTGTCATTTTTTGTCACTCATGATATATTTTCATTAATCTACTGTGATATATTTTCGTGTTTACTAATTCCGCACGGCTGAAAACATTCTAATAATGTCGTAAATACAAATCAAGGATTATTGAGATTAACAGTTGTGATTGACTGCAATACACTGTTAATCAAAAACAAATATCAATGTAATATAACTTAATCAAAAGTAATCAAAAATTAGTTAAGACATCAGATCATAAATAACTGTCATAGAGCAAATTGTCACCCCAATATTCCAATAAAATGTTGAAAAAACCAGTTAAAGACTATTAAGATTAACAGTAGTGATTGACTGCAATACACTGTTAGTCAAAATATTCAAAACTACAATTTAAATCACAATTGAACGCAAACTAAAGACATCTAATCAAAAATACGAGTCAAATCATAACCGCATATAAAACTAAAGAATCTCAAAATTAAATATAAAAAATGTAATCCACGGAATGGAATCAATTGAAAGAAAACGGATAGAAGACTTTCTGGATAGAGAGAAATCAATAGCTAGACTGCCAAACTATGACAGACTTGTAATCCTTTCTGATAGTAAGGGAAATTACCTGAGAACAGAACTAGAAAAATTCAAGTTTCTAAACCTAGAAATTCTCTGGTGGACAAGCAGCGGGAGGAATACCTATTTAGGAACAAAATATCTTACCGAACATATACAGGAAATACAAGACAAGAAGAAAACTTTGATTCTATTTTGGCATTTTACCTGTGACCTCACCTATAAGGAAGGAGACTACATATACCAAAGATACCAGGAATATGCTGACTTAGAGATAAGACTGAGACCATCATTAGACACACTAAGAGAAATACACTTCCTTGAAGAGTATATAGACATTGGCATATTAGAAGTTCCACCAATCTTCACAAAGGACTGGAACAGATTAAAAAGCTACCCAAATTGGAGGCAAATTGATGACTCTACCCTCCATGATCAAATAGCGGAGTTCAACAGCCTTGTGAGAGAATACAACGAGACTCTAAACTACAGATCTCCCAAATTTACAATCGACTTTGTACACCAAAGAAGAAATAATTACAACCGAAACAAAAACAAAAAGAAAGAAGAACCCAAAACCAAAGAGAATCTCGTGTCAAAACTATTGAAGGACGGAGTCCATCCCATAGGCATTGTCGCGCAGAAGTGGTTACTAAAGATTATCATTAGCTGCTCCATAGTCGATCCTCATCAATAGGTACCCCTACGTCGGCTACTGTTTGAGTGATTGACTGCAATACCAAACTTTAGCTGACATTAAAGGGACCGTTGATAGTCAAATCCGGAAAAAAAAAAAAAAAGAAAAAAATTAAAAGATATAATGGCTCACAGGCTAATGACCCAGCAAAAATCCATCCACAGCACACCAATTAGGAAGTCAGGAGAAACAGAATTAAAAAGAAAATGCCCACAAAGTCCAGAAACACCAGAATTTAAATGTTCCAAATGTACAAAGGAACATAATGGAAAATATATAAAATGTTCCAATTGCGCACTACCATGCTGTATAACTTGCTTAGGCCTCACAAATAGGACATATGATCTGTTCAAGAATGGGGGAATGGATGAATTTCAATACAACTGCAGAAGTTGTCAATACTCCTTGCCAACGCTAAGCAACATCACAGAAAAGATAGAAAAGCTAAGTGCACGACAAGAAGAAAGAATCACACTACTTGAGAACAGGATGGAGAGGCTCGAAATTGAAACAAGAAAGAGTGTACAAACAGAATTAATAGATTTCAAAGATGACCTTACAGCAGAAATGGAAACAAAAATAAAGAACCTGGTCGATGAAAGGACGAAAGAGCACGATGACAGAAGAAGACGTGAGACTAACATTGTCATCTTTAACCTAAAGGAGGGCAGGAATGCTTCGGGATCCGTCAACAAAATTTATGACGAGACAAACGTTATAAGACTGGCTAGTGACTTAGGGATTGATGACCTCAGTATAGAGACCTCATATCGTCTGGGTAAAAAAGTCAATGGAACAACACGACCTCTAAAAGTTATCCTGAAGGACAAACAACAAAGAAAAAAGATGATAGACAGTTCAAGACTTATCAAAGAAAAACTAACTGGCCATCTCAATGAAGTAATCATCGTCAAAGACCTTACTGTAGAACAGCGTGAACTTAAAAAAGAAAAAAGAAAAGCTAAGGCAGATAAAGCAGACATCAATCATACCATTCGTGAAAACACCAATCAAAAAACAATCGAAAATAATCCGGAAAATATATTGGTACAACCACCTACCTCGAACAGCCTAGCAAATATTGTCATTTCACCAACGAGGCTCTCCCAAGAAGCTGGTAACCCTTTCATGGAAGACACAATAATTGACAAATCAAATTTACATGAAATATCAGTAATGGAAACAACTATCAATGCTGGTGAAGAAACAATTATAGGCGGGTTCAGCCTGTTAGCCTCATCCAATCCAATGGAAATCAGCCAACGTCACACCTATACACAAATCTGGAAGCAAATACAAAGCAGAGAACTACAGACCAATAAGTGTCACATCCATTTGCTGCAGAATCATGGAAAAAGTCATCAGAAGCAAAATAATAAAACATCTGGAAACGAACAAATTAATTAACGCAGAACAACACGGGTTCAGGAGTGGAAGATCCTGTGTAACTCAGCTCCTAGAATGTATCGAAGACTGGACCAACATACTTGATGATAACAAAGATGTGGACATAATATACTTAGATTTTAAAGCTGCGTTCGATAAAGTTCCGCACAAAAGGCTGTTAACCAAAATATGGCACATAGGTATAAGGGGTAATTTGTACAGGTGGCTAGAGGACTTCCTCACGGACAGACGACAGAGGGTAATCATCAATAACCAAAGCTCTCAGTGGCGCAATGTAACGAGCGGCGTCCCTCAGGGAAGTGTCCTGGGACCTGTACTTTTTCTTATATTTATAAACGATCTCCCAGAAACCATAAGCTGCCCAGTTAAAATGTTCGCAGATGACACAAAATTATACATGGAAATAGGATCCGCAAACAACGATTTGCAAGATAATATCTTCAATGCTTGTTCATGGTCAAATACCTGGGAGATGTCATTTAATGCAAAAAAATGCAAAACCCTTCATATAGGTCCTAATGAGGCAGATGAATATTTCGTCAAAGACAATGATGGGAACATTACTAAAATTGCCCAAGTTGATCATGAAAAAGACCTAGGGGTGACATTTGACTCAAAATTGACCTTTAAAAATCATATTAGTAACAAAGTTAACATAGCAAACAGAAATTTAGGTATTATAAGCAAGACATTTACATTTATGGACACACAAATGTTCCTTAACCTATATAAATCTCTGGTTAGACCCCACCTTGAATATGCTTCTGTCATTTGGTATCCAAAATATAAGAAAGACATAATCTCTATAGAAAATGTACAAAGAAGAGCCACAAGGCTCGTAAAGGCCATAAAATCTCTTCCTTATTGTGAAAGACTAAAAAAGTTAGGACTCCCAACCCTAGAATATAGGAGGGACAGGTCAGATCTAATACAGGTGTACAAACTTCTAAATGGAATTGATCAAACTTCAAAACCAATTTTGCAACTTAGGGACCAAGTCGGAACTAGGGGAAATAATCTCAAACTCTACAAAAATACATTCAAATTAGATGTAAGAAAATACAGTTTTAGTAATAGAGTCATCAATCTTTGGAATAGTTTAACAAATGATATAGTACAGTCACCTACATTGAACATTTTCAAGTCTAGGTTAAATAGACTATGGTCTCCTGGGAACAAATTTGCTGCAGACTGCTATCGATAAGAGATATATGCAACAAGGGTGAAACTACAAAAGATCTATGAATAGTCAAATATGTAAATAGTTTTAAAAAATATGTTGAACACGGTGAGCTAGACAGGGTGTTAAGTTATTTGAGCTCAGAAAATCAAGTTACTGACCTCTCTTACAACACAAAATAATGTCTAGATTATATTTTAAACAAAAAGCAAAAAAGGTAGAAAAAGAATATCAATGTGTAAATAGTCAATATCTTTTGAAAGAAAAAATAACGTAGTAAGACAATCAATAATGTACAAAAAAAAAAAAAATGATTGCAACAATACGTGAAAAAAGTGTGTCGGAGTGTAAAAAACGTGAGTGAACCGCGAGTGAAATTAAAGAAGACATCCAATTATTGGAACAATAAATCGAGGGAAAACGCATCCGGAAAGGGCCTTAAGAAGCTAACTAGCTTATACACCTAGTGTACGGCCTCTAAGAACTATGTGAACTATGTGAACTATGCACGTTATAATTCCAGGAAAAACAACAAGAGGACCATGATGGTCCTAAATCGCTCACCTGAATCAAGATGACAAGAGTGATAATGGCAATTTTGTCAAATTCAAAGGCATGAAACTTATAAGGACTTTCTGTTTGGAAACAATTAAGAAATAATTTTGTTCCAATCGATCCTGTAAGGTTGGGTATGAATTAGCACAATTGTTGAGTTAGTTAATTTTCAACAATTATTTCATGATTTTGCAATATACAACATAGGGCTAATTTTCAAAGCATATTGATCTGTTAGAGATTGATCATTTATGATAGGCCCAATTAACAAGATTTTGTCTGTGATTGATAGAATTTAGTGAAAGATTACCATCTGATAAGCTAAAGCTAATCCCTTATTTGATTACCATCTGATAAGCTAAAGCTAATCCCTTATTTGTTTACATAAGATAAACATGGGGCCAGCCTGAGAGCAACAGATAAGGGAAATAGAAAATTGGCCCAATGGTTTACTTTTTAAAGAATTTTCTTATAATTTCTCTAAGTCTGATAAGCCCTTCCTCCCTGCCATGCCCACATTTTTTGACCAATGGAAAAATTTGTGAACACATTTTGAAAAGAGTAACTCAAGGAACATTCCAGTAAAGTCTGGTTCAATTGGGCACAATGGTTGATTTTTAAAGAATTTTCTTATGATTTCTTTAAGTCCGATAAGCCCCTTCCTCCCTGCCACACCCACATTTTTTGACGAATCAAAAATCCGCGAAAAAGTTTTGAGAAGGGTCACTCAAGGAACCTTCCAGCAAAGTCTGCTTCAATTGGGCACAATGGTTGATTTTTAAAGAATTTTCTTATGATTTCTCTTTAAGTCTAAATAATCCCTTTCTCCCTGCCACAGTCACAGTTTTTTACAAATGAAAAAAACTGTGAAGAAATTTTGAAAAGAGAGACTCAAAGAACATTCCTGCAAAGTCTGCTTAAAATTGGCCCATTGGTTGATTTTTAAAGAATTTTCTTATGATTTCTCCAAGTCTGATAAGCCCCTTTCTCCCTGCAAAGGCCACAATTTTTTACAAATAACAAGAGCTGTCACTGTAAGATGACAATGCCCCCGACACCGCTTTGATTTTAAATTATGGCCAATCTATGTTCAAGGTCAAGGTCATCCAGGGGTCAAGGTCACCAAAGTATGTGCCTACAGAAAGGTAATGTACCAAGGAATGTTGTGGTAAAGTATGAAGCGAATATGTTAAGTAATAAGGAAGTTATGGCCAATGTTAAAGTTTTTGGACGGAATGACGGACGGACGGACGGACAGACAGACAGACGGACGGACAGACGGACGGACAGACGGACGGACGGACGGACAAGTCAAATTTATGATGCCTCCCTATCGGGGGCATAAAAAGATTTGTGGTCAAATTTTGAAAAGAATGACTCAAGGCACATTCCTGCAAGGTCTGGTTCAAATTGGCCCAATGGTTGATTTTTAAAGAATTTTCTTATATGATTTCTCTAAGTCTAATAAGCCCCTTTATCCCTGCCACGGCCATGTTTTTTTTTTTTCAAATGTAAAATTTCTGAACAAATTTTGAAAAGAATGACTTCAGGCACATTCCTGCAAAGTATGGTTCAAATTGGCCCAATGGTTGATTTTTAAAGAATTTTCTTCTGATTTCTCCAAGTCTGATAAGCCCCTTTTTCCCTGCCACGGCCACAATTTTTGACAAATGAAACAATTTGTGAACAAATTTTGACAAGAATGACTCAAGGCACATTCCTGCAAAGTATGGTTCAAATTGGCCCAATGGTTGATTTTTAAAGAATTTTCTAATGATTTCTCTAAGTCTAATAAGCCCCTTTCTCCCTGCCACGGCCACATTTTTTGACAAATATAAAAATTTGTGAACAAATTTTGAAAAGAGTGACTCAAGGAATATTCCTGCCGAGTTTGGTTCAATTGGGCCCAATGGTTGATTTTTAAAGAATTTTCTTATGATTTCTAGTCTGATAAGCCCCTTTCTGCCTGCCACGCCCACATTTTTTGACAAATCAAAAATTCACGAACAAGTTTTGAAAAGTATCACACAAGGAACATTCCTGCCAAGTTTGGTCAAAATTGGTCCAATGGTTTAGGAGGAGAAGATGTTGAAAGAAATTGTGAACGGACGGACGGACGGACGGACAGATGGACGGACGGACGACGGACAAAAAGCGACCACAATAGCTCACCTTGAGCACTTTGTGCTCAGGTGAGCTAAAAAGAGCCCTGCAGAGCTACGACATAGATAATGCCCCAAATGGTGAGATTATTGTTATACAGCCAAACAAATCATTTTTCCCTTTTCCGTCAATATTTTCTACACATTTGAACCATGACGGCAATTATCAGATTTTGAAAACTTTGTCGTCTGCATCTCATTCCGTCAAATATTTTGCTGTTTAATTTGACAGGATTATAGATCGTCCAAAAAGAGTGGCAGATAAACAATAGGCTATTTCATTTACAAAAGGATGTAAGGCTATTTATTTGAGATTTAAAACGAGTTATGAGATAAATTACCTGTTTAAGACAAAGTATATATCATTGATATATAATTAATCGGGTTAATAACGGTATAATATAAGAAAACAAAATGTAAACATCTGCCGCTCTTTTTGGACAATCTATAATCAGTATCAAGTGAAAATATCGAGGATCTATTTTGTTTTTGTTTTATTGTGTAGTCAAAAACGTTTCATCGACAAACACAATTTCACAATTTAAAACAGATTCATCCCGAAGACTTAAGTCACATTGTTGTAAGCTAATCAAATCTTCTTCTCACTTTTTTTCTTCTCATTTTTTAACCCTTTCCCAAACAAGACCTGGTTTTGACGTACCTGATGGAATAGGCTTGGGAAAACATTGCGACAAAAGAAGAAACTGCTGATGACCAGCAGTTTCTCCTTTTGTCACAATATTTTCTATGTCATATTTTACACAAATTTTATCTTTAGTAAAGGTTAATTTGTTATTTCTGACAGTTTTTGAAGTGGATCAACCCAGAATTTGGGCGTTTGGGAGAGGGTTAAGTATGTACAATGTAAAAAATAACATTTTTGCTTTCCCTCAAAATACAAGAAAATATACATGAAATCTGTATTTATAGATCTAGTGTAAGATTACTATACTTTACTTCACACAGGAACGATGCTGAGTGTATCTGACAGTGGTTGGACAAAACAAGGAATATGCGAATTGTGATTTGACCAGACCTTATTGCCAAATATAGGCAGTATCCGGCCTCAAATACTTATAATGGTTGGCCATGATTCCCACCACCATGTAGAAATTGTCAAAAAGGCCAGGGATAATGGAATAATTTTGATGGAGTTGCCAGCAAAGACCAGTGACTTTACTCAACCGTTTGACAGGTTAATTAACGCACATAAAACAAGAGTTCTTGTCCGCGGACAACATTGCTCGCCTATACGGGAGCTTGTCACAACAAGAGTTGTCCGCGGACAACGTAGCTCGCCTATACGAGAGCTTGTCACAACAAAAAAAAGAGTTCAAGGTCAAAGGTCAAGGTCACTAGGTCAGAGGTCATGGTCTCAAGGTCAAGGTCATGACATGAGGTATCCATATGTGAAATATCAAGGCTGTATGTGTAATAGGACATGAGATATAAGCCAGGTGAAAGTTTTTTAAAAGTAGGTCAAACTCCAAGGTAAAGTGCAATGGTCCCAAATGAAAGGTCTTGTCAAGATGTATCTCTGTATGAAATATCAAGGCTGTATGTCTAATAGTGCCTGAGATATAGACCAGGTTAAAGTTTTTCAAAAGTAGGTCAAACTCCAAGGTTAAGGTCACTAGGTCAAAGGTCATGGTCCCAAATGAAAGGTCTTGTCGAGATGTAACTATGTATGAAATATCACGGCTGTATCTCTAATAGTGCCTGAGATATAGACCAGGTTAAAGTTTTTCGAGTGAAGACGCGACGGGACGCAACGCGACGCCGACACTAGGGCTGTGACATTAGCTCCCCGGACATAAAGTCCCGGCTCGCTAAAAAGGGAACTCCCCCCTGGTAAGTTTATTTTCTAATATCTCGGTATAATGGTATACATGTATATTCTGTGAAAAAAAAGTGAAAATATATCCTAGGTTTTGTGAACATAATTTACTGCAAAAGATGCTCTAAAGATTTATAGCTTTATCAATGTCTAATTTTGATATAAATTAAGTTTTATTTTCATTTTCCAGAACAAATGTCGTAAACGACTGTTCCCTGATGACATGCAGGCAGCTGAACCGCAGGTACCAACAACAGCTGAACCGCTAGCAAGTGATATATAATGGCATCCGATCAGTGTGAAAGTGGAAAGCCTCCTTCTTTTATTCGTTTCCATGGTTGATAAAGTAACAATTTTTGTGTGTACTTTATAATTATGTCTGTGCGTTATCTCAAATAAGCAACAACTATTCCATTCATCATTTATGTAATCGTTTGCAAGTAAAAATTGGTTATTTTTCTCTTGTTTTCAGGGAGTGGCCATTCGGGAACTACAGCAAATACAAATAGACCTCAAAAAGCTGGCAGAGTCGGCGGCAAGGCTGGAAAGCCACATGCTCAAGATTGTAAAAGACATTTAAATAGACATTCATGTGTGGATCTAGTTTTTTTGTGTTTTTTTGCCATTGTTAATTTGTATTAAAAGATTATAAATGTCTTTGATTTCGTTATTGCTTGACAAATATTTGGAACAAGAGGGCCATTGGCCCTGAAGCGCTCACCTGATATAATAACTTTTTGTAAACCAATTTTCAGGTTGATTGGACCTCGTGACCTAGAATTGATCAAGACAATCATTCTGAGCAATTTTCAGGTTGATTGGGCAAAAAATGTGGCCTCTAGAGAGCACACAAGGTTTTACAAAGATTTTACCTCATGACCTAGTTTATGACCCCAGATGACCCAATTTCGAACTTGTCCGAGAATTGATCAAGACAATCATTCTGAGCAAATTTCAGGTTGATTAGGCAAAAAATGTGGCCTCTAGAGTGCATACAAGGTTTTTCTAAGATTTGACCCTGTGACCTAGTTTTTGACCCCAGATGACCCAATTTCAAATTTGTCCAAGATTTTATCAAGACAATCATTCTGATCAATTTTCAGGTTGATTGGGCAAAAATGTGGCCTCTAGAGTGCACACAAAGTTTTTCTAAGATTTGACCCCGTGACCTAGTTTTTGACCCCAGATGACCCAATTTCATACTTGTCCGAAATTTCATCAAGACAATTATTCTGAGCAATTTTCAGGTTGATTGGGCAAAAAATGTGGCCTCTAGAGTGCACACAAGGTTTTTCTAAGATTTGACTCCGTGACCTAGTGTTTGACCCCAGATGACCCAATTTCAGTCTTGTCCGAGATTTCATCAAGACAATCATTCTGAGCAATTTTCAGGTTGATTGGGCAAAAAATGTGGCCTCTAGAGTGCACACAAGGTTTTTCTAAGATTTGACCCCGTGACCTAGTTTTTGACCCCAGATGACCCAATTTCAAATTTGTCCAAGATTTTATCAAGACAATCATTCTGATCAATTTTCAGGTTGATTGGGCAAAAATGTGGCCTCTAGAGTGCACACAAGGTTTTTCTAAGATTTGACCCCATGACCTAGTTTTTGACCCCAGATGACCCAATTTCAAACTTGTCCAAGATTTCATCAAGACAATCATTCTGAGCACATTTCAGGTTGATTGGGCAAAGAATGTGGCCTCTAGAGTGCACACAAGCCAAAGGTTGACGCACGACGCACACAGCGGTATCACTATACCTCACCATGAGCACTATCGTGCCCAGGTGAGCTAAAAAAAGAGTAAATGCTGGTCATTACATCTAACGTTGGAGTGCATTATACACAAAACACCTGATGATGCATTATCCCATTTTATCGTTTCCAATAGAAAAGGTTGATTGAAAATGCTAGTAAAATTTGTTGTCAGTAGGACAAAATTTCAGTTTTCGACACTGTTTTCTCTCTTACAGCCGCTTGTTTCAATAGAATAGAAGTAATTACCAAACATTGAAAAACATTTCTCATCTATAACCACTTATTGGATTTCTTTGTGGTGTGTGACCTCTATTGTACTCCTTGAATAGTTTCGTAGTCTAAAAGTCTAAAAGCCAGTGGAGCGATACAAGGCCATCATGGCCCTCTTGTTTGATCCATCAAAAAATTTTGATGTGGCAGGGCGAGGCTGCATGCTTAGAAAAATTGTGGAATAAATGTCAAATTTGAAACAAAACAAGAGGACCATGATGGTCCTAAATCGCTCACCTGAATCAAGATGACAAGAGTGATAATGGCAATTTTGTCAAATTCAAAGGCATGAAACTTATAAGGACTTTCTGTTTGGAAACAATTAAGTAATAATTTTGTTCCATTCGATCCTGTAAAGTTGGGTATGAATTAGCATAATGGTTGAGTTTTTTTCAATAATTATTTCATTATTTATCAATATACATCATAGGGCTAATTTTCAAAGCATACTGATCTGTTAAAATTGGTTATTTATGGTATTATAAGAAAGATTTGGTATGTGATTTGAAAGTATATAGTAAATGAGGACAAACCATCTGATAAGCTAGGCTTATAATCCCTTTTTATTTGTTTACATAAGATAATCAAAGCCCTGAAGGGCCTGAAAGTCGCTACAACAGAATTATTTGTAAAACAAGATTTGCTTTTCATGATCCTATCAGAGAAGGCTTTGAAGTATTGAATGAAATGTATGTATGCCTCCACAATGGTAAACCTTTAACAATTGAAATAGTGCAATTGTAGTATTAATTTACATCAAGAATGAAAAGGGAAAATTGGCAATAAATCCACGAACATTATCAGCAGAGTTATATTTTTGTACAATACACTTCTACATAATGACACCGTCCACCTATGAAGTTGCACGAATCTACCTCGCATATTTTTTAGTAATGCTCTCGACAACAAAATCAACAAAGGGCAAAAATCCAAAAATATGATTGACAGAGTAACAATTCTTACCTATGAAGTTTTATGCGATGTAAACAAGACCTAGATCTCCATTTTAAGTACGCAAAATATATTTTGTCAAAATGACGATAAAGTTTATAAACGATGACCGAACTCGTGATTAGATCACATACTATAGAAACAAATTGAAAAAAAAAAAAAATAATAATAATAATGAAATGAAAGAACAAAACAAGTTATAGAATATTTACAGAGAAAAACAGCTTTATTTTTCATCCATAAAGTTCTAGGGTCTAGATCTATATTCAAATTCATAATACCATAATCTACAGCAAATCCATAGATAATTATATCGTTTAAATGAATGCTACATATGAAAAGCAGTGGAAGCTAGATCTATTTTCAAAATTTTAGATTGGTCCAATTTGTAGGTAATTTTGGGGTGTTTAGTGATTGGGAGTAAAAACGTCGTAACTACAGATTTCTGAAAGGGGCCCATGCTAGGTTTTTATGCTTCTGAACTATTCGGGAACTCTTATTTGTACATGGAAAAACAATTTGCAATGCATAAAAACCTCAATCACGGCGAATAACCATCTTTCCTTTGCTATAGATCAATCCTTTATAATCGTGTTTACAGATTCTATTTTTACTTCTAACAAGAGGACCAAGATGGTCCTATATCGCTCACCTGAGAGAGCCCTGAGACATACTTTTTAGCAAACGTTTTAATTCTCCGGGGATTTTGAAAAGGAGTCATATGACAATGGTACACACTAAATTTCAAAGCAAAATTTGGGAAAAGATTGTCAAAGATTTTTCACTATATCTGTATTTAAAATCAGAAAAACCACCACATATTGCTGAATTTCCATTTCACATAGACAAATCGGTGCATTTGGAAAGAGGTCATTGGGCTATAATATTTAGAAACTTAAGGTTTGGAAATTCTAAGACAATTCTAAACCTGTTCCCGCTTTTTCAAATCTAGAATACCTCATGGTAGAGCTTATTTTCAAAGCATAATGATAACTTGAACTTTTCTGTTTAACAAAACAATACACAACCTCTATGCACTTTTTTCTGTACAAAATGCAAGAGCCTACAGCATAGGAATAATTTTAATAGTTATTAAACTAGGCAAAAAAGTTATCTTCAGGCCTTAACAACTTGAAAAGATTGTCAAACATTGCCCTCTATCATTTATATGGAACCGACAATATAGGGGAAATATTCTTTGAACAGTAAGGATTTGGTTATGATTAAACCTTTTCCAAACAACATAACATAAGTGCAGACATAATTAAAAGCTGCCGTAGATGATAAAACAGGTGTTGATAAAGATTGCATTTATGTATAAAACTGCAGAGAAAATGATGAGGCAAAATGAGAAATCAAGTTATCAACATTTTCTTCTTTTACCATAACAATTTGTACAAGCCTTTTCTGTCGGTGAGGCAAACCTGTTTATGGTAGAGAAAGGGCATAATGCTTTCCCATACAGAAAGGAAATAGACTGTTCCAATTTCAATGTTCAGAATACAAAATTGACAGCGGTACGAACAGGATTCATTTACAAAAAACTAGTATATTAAATATTGAGGTAAAAAGAGAATCGGCATTTTCTTCATTTGACTCATTAATTTCCCAAGCCTTTTCTAATAGGGACCTCAAAACAAGGTCTTTTCAGGAAAGGGTTAAAGTATTTCGTTGATCTCTTAAGTAAACAAACATTAGTGCCTCTAACAGCTCCATGCATTCTTTATCAGATATTATGATCTGCATAATCTGATCATAGACTTAAGGATATGATGTGATAAAATCTACCTGGTCAAAACAATTCCTCACTTGAAAATTTCAGAACCCATAACATAGGGCTTCTTTCCTTGCAATGTAATGATTTTAAGTATTCTGTTAGAGGTTTATGAGATGTAAATTCAGGCAAAATTTCAAGACTCTAGGCCAAATAGTCTTTGAGAAAACTGTGTTTCTGTGTGAAACCTTAAACCCAACAACATAGGGCCAATTTTTCTTTCAGCACTACAATTTGAAGTATGTTGGTAGAGGGCATTGAGACAATGCTACATACAAAATTTCAAGACTCTAGGCCAAATAGTCTTTGAGAAAACTGTGTTTCTGTGTGAAACCTTAAACCCAACAACATAGGGCCAATTTTTCTTTAAGCACAATAATTTGAAGTATTTTGGTAGAGGGCATTAAGACAATGCTACGTACAAATTTTCAAGACTCTAGACCTATTGGTTTGGGAGGAGAAGATTTTTTTGTAATTGTGGACGGACGGACAGACGGACAGACGGACGGACGGACAGACGGACAGACAGACGGACATTGACCGATCACAATAGCTCACTCCGAGCACTTCGTGCTCCGGTGAGCTAAAAAATCAGGTAAGCGATATATAAATATATAAGGCCATTCTGGCCCTCTTGGTTTTTTTTTTTTTTTTTTTTTTTTTTTAGCTTTCATCTTACAGCATGTTTTACGTGGTGCTACACTTTTGGTTGGGAGATTTAATGTGGCTGTATTTTGAAACAAATCCAAAAAAAGTCTAAAAACTTTGAACAATTTCATATTCGATTCATAATCTTTTTTTATGGCAATAAAGAGTGAATGGAAATTGGAAAGGTTTCAAAAACAAATCTTTTCAGGTATTGGAGTTGTTCAAGCGTATGACTCCATAAAAAGGCTGACAGATGAAGCAGGATTGGTAATGCCGAACCTTATAAGAACATCGAACATGAGAAAATATATGGCCACCAATGGTGCTGGTTAGTTAACCCTTTCCCAAACAAGACCTGGTTTTGACGTCCCCAATAGAAAAGGTTTGGGAAAACATTGAAACAAAAGAAGAAACTGCTGATAACCAGCAGTTTCTCCTTTTGTCTCAATATTTTCTGTGCTACATTTTACACAAATCCTGCCTTTATCAACATACATATTGACTTCTGCAGCCCATTTCTAAGTTGAAAAGTCCAATTTTTCGGCGTTTGGGAAAGGGTTAAGTTTAAATCTGCTATATGTAATGCATAGGCATACACTTATGTTTATATTAGGGATGGGAACGAGTACCAAAGTCAATACAAGATTAGCATGGTGGATAATCACATGATACAATATTTTCAGAAAATCTTCAATAATTTTGTAAATACTGGAGCGATTTGAATTTGATTTGAAGCAGAGAATGTGGACAGACGTCACGCATTAGATGGACATGGTTGATTTTTGAAAATCAACTGATAAAAAAGTTATTGAAGATAAACCAATATTTTGGTTTATCTTCAATAACTTTTTTATCAGTTTATTTTTCAAAAATCCAACACATCCAGCTTATTCATGGCATGTTCCCACATTCTCTGCTTTAAACCGAATTCAAATTGGTCAAGTATTAAGGAGACTATGGAGAGCGCCCACATGACTTTTTCGAAATGTTTATTATGCGGCTGCCGCTTTTCGTAGACTGGATCTGCTAACTAGGCCAGGTGTCCTAGTCAATGGAAATGAACCAGAAATAAGAACAAAATAATGGCGGACGATTTGGTCTACTGAAAAGTATTGATAGTCGATCGTTCTTTATTCTCTGCCTTCGGTTGAATGATACGAACTTCATAACGCATTTAAATCTTCGGCTAAATGGAGTATTATCGCTTGCCACTGTTAAAGGGTCATCAAATAACCAGACTACGACGAGGCGGGCATAAAACGAGACAGTTTCGACGAGAAAAGTTGCGAGGTCTGCAAGTTAACTGTTACTTCCACTGCCACCAGCTTCCATTACGCAAATACTGTCACCACGGGACTATTAGACGAGAAAATATTTAGAAGTCATGGACACGTAAACCATAGATCACAAAGAATACAGCTGATTACGTTTTTTTCGATAGCAAAAACAGGTACTTACATGGTGTAAATTTCACTTAGTTTCTTTTTTTTTAATTACGTGAGGTACTTGTAAAAAAATAAATTTGTATTTTTTTCCAGCAATTGCTTTTATTTTTGACACTGGATCATTATATTTTTGTGAAAACGATTTGATTTTCAATTTCAATGCAAAAATAAAGTCTGAACATTAACCCTTTCCCAAACAAAAAAATTGTAGGGTAATCCATTTCAAAAATTAATGCAGTCATCAAAATAGATGTTGAAAAAGACAGAATTTGTGTAAAATATAGCATAGAAAACATTGAGGCAAAAGGAGAAACTGCATCAGCAGTTTCTTCTTTTGTCTCAATGTTTTCTAAAGTCATTCATATCAAGGACGTCAAAACCAGGTCTTGTTTGGGAATGGTTTAAAGCGTCTCATGAACAAAAGTAATATTGGTAAATTCAGAAAGTCAAAATCGAACATTTGGCATAAGACTCCGCAAAATAAACATCCTTGATTGGCTTCCGGTTTCAAAATTATTCGTCCCCAAAAAAACTCGACCCATTGAACACAATTTGGGGATTATTGTTGCCACAGCGGTCAGCCCACAAATACAACAGATCGATATTTGCCGAAGAAAGACAATTCAACATAGAAAAAGCTAAGCCGGCCACGTGAAACTCATGTTCTCGGTTTAAATCGTCAAGGAAAAGTAGACTAGAAATAATCAAATGAGAATCGACGGGCACACATTTGGATTGGGATCAATTCCTACACACGAGAGTGATGGAAACATGAAATATTTTGAACTGCGTTGTCCTCTATGAGCCCCGGAGTGTCTTCAATTAGCTGTACTTTCGAAAACTTGGTGAATTTTGGGATGGGACCTTCGTCATTATCAAAGCGACGGATTCATTGGAAGACCTCATTGGCTCTGTGTTTTTATCCATAGATCAAATGCACATTTTAGTCCAACAGAAAGAAACTAAACCTGGCATCTGACAGTCTCGTGGTGTACAGTGTCTGTGTACAATTGAATGCTGAAAACATCTTGCAGTTTTACATTCTTCCACAGCTAATCAATAGACAGGATTGAGGAAGATATTAATGACATTTGAGGCAACTTGTTTTATAATGTGACCATGTGTGAAAATTTATTAGTTCTAAACAGAACGATATCTGCAAATGCATCTAGAAAAAGGAACACGTATAGGGCTCGAATTTATCAAGTAAATCTTTACATAATTTTGGACAAACAACAGTATTTTTTCGGTGGTATTCTAAAACTGACACAAATTTCACTCTGATCCAGCAACGGACACAGAATTTGCCCATAGGCCGCAATTGGAGGATCTTTACATGAGGCCTATGGGCGAATTTTGCAGATTTTTTACTATAGAGGTCAATAGGAAACTTTTGTCTCTTGACCAATTCCTATAAAATTTGTTTTACAAAGTTCACCCAAAATGTTTTATACATCGAGGCAAGTTTCAGTTTGATCGGACAAATGCTAATCAAATTATCGATAAATATTGTAATGTGAGGTACACCTATAACCAAAGTTGCAAGTTTTGAATCATGTATAGGGATTTTGTGATAATCGTATACATGATTTTGTTATTAGTTTTAGCGTTTGCAGTCGTTATTTTGTAGTTTTATATTGTCTTTAATCGGTAATAAGAGGACCTCGCATTTTCAACTTCGGAGTTTGACAGTTCGCGAAAATCAGTTACTATTGTGTTTAATCTACTTCATGGGTTAGAAAAACGCATGAAATACATTTAACTCTTTCCCTAATAGGAAATTTAGACTTTTCCAATTTAAAATCTGCTGCAGGCAACAAAATGGATGTTAATCTAGGTTGGATTTGTGTTCAGTATAGCTCTGAAAATATTGAGGCAGACGGAGAAAGTGTTGATTATCAGCACTTTCTCCTTTTGCCTCAATGTTTTCTTAAACCTCATTTATTAAGGACGTCAAAACCAGGTCTTGTTTGGGAAAGGGTTAATACAAGCATCATAATCTCAAGAATTGACAACTTACTTCAAAGCATTGGTTCTTGCAACCGTTGTCTTTAGTAAGGCTTTTGTTGTGAAAACATTGGAATTTTTGGATCCGAGCAGCAGTGACTCAAAACTATTTGTTTGTCATGAGATTTACTTTTTGTAGCAAGACACCCCTCCCTTACACTTAATGACTGGTCACACTGTCATTATTGCGATATTTACCAGTGACTAAAATATTTGATGTCTAGCACTTGGCCCTTTATGTGAACTTAATGGAAACTGTAAGGGACTTTCGGAAATCTGAACACAGACTACGTCCTGTACGGCGGACGGAGACAATTCTCGAGGATTTCCGCAAGCTGAACCATTGGCTGCGGTCAACAATGACTCTGAAGGAGCCTTTGTTGTAATTGGTCACTCAATGCATGTTTACTCATTTGGATGCAAGTGTATAGAGGCGCGAAATTAGACAAGAGGGCCAGAATGGCCCTATATCGCTCACCTGAAAGAAGTTTGTGACATGCCCACTTTTTTGTACAAATCATAAATTTGTGAACAAATTTTGAAAAGGGTCACTCAAGAAACATTGTTGCCAAGTTTGGTTCAAATTGGCCCAATGCTTCATTTTTAAAGAGTTTTCGTATGATTTCTCTAAGTCTGATAACACTGCCCTTCCACACCCACATTTTTAGACGACAAAGAAAATTTGTGTACGCATTTTTAAAAGTCACTCAAAGAAAATTCTTGCTAAGTTTCGTTCAAATTGGCCCAATGTGTTTTTAAAGAATTTTCTTAGGGTGTCTCTAACTTCGATAAGCCACGCCCTGCCACACCTGCTTTATCTGACGAATCAAAATCCGCAAACAAATTTTAAAAAGAGTCACCCAAAGAATAATTCTGTCAAGTTTGGTTCAAATTTGGCCAACGGTTGATTTTTGAAGAATTTTCTTAGGATTTCTCTAAGTCAGAGAAGCCATGTCCTGCCACGCCCACTTTTTCTGACGAATCAAAAATTTGCGAACAAGTTTTGAAGAGTGTCACCCAGGGAACATTACTGCCAAGTTTGGTGCAAATTGGGCCAACGGTTGATTTTTAAAGAATTTTCTTAGCATTTCTCTAAGTCCGATAAGCCACGCCCTGCCCTGCCACGCCTGCTTTATCTGACGAATCAAAATCCGCAAACAAATTTTAAAAAGAGTCACCCAAAGAATAATTCTGTCAAGTTTGGTTCAAATTTGGCCAACGGTTGATTTTTGAAGAATTTTCTTAGGATTTCTCTAAGTCAGAGAAGCCATGTCCTGCCACGCCCACTTTTTTTGACGAATCAAAAATTTGCGAACAATTTTTGAAAAGGGTCACCCAAGAAACATTTCTGCCAAGTAAGGTTCAAATTGGCCCTATGGTTGATTTTTAAAGAATTTTCTTAGCATTTCTCTAAGTCCGATAAGCCACACCCTGCCACGCCCACATTTTTTGACGAATCAAAAATTCGCAAACAAATTTTGAAAAGAGTCACCCAAGGAACATTCCTGCCTAGTTTGGTTCAAATTGGGCCAACGGTTGATTTTTAAGGAATTTTCTTAGAATTTCTCCAAGTCCAATAAGTCACGCCCTGCCACGCCCACTTTTCCTGACAAATCAAAAATTCACCAACAAATTTTCAAGAGTGTCACCCAAGGAACATTTCTGCCAAGTTTGGTTCAAATTGGGCCAATAGTTGATTTTTAAAGAATTTTCTTAGCATTTCTCTAAGTCCGATAAGCCACGCCCTGCCACGCCCACTTTTCCTGACAAATCAAAAATTCACCAACAAATTTTGAAGAGTGTCACCCAAGGAACATTTCTGCCAAGTTTGGTTCAAATTGGGCCAATGGTTGATTTTTAAAGAATTTTCTTAGCATTTCTCTAAGTCCGATAAGCCACGCCCTGCCACGCCCACATTTCCTGACAAATCAAAAATTCACCCACAAATTTTGAAAAGTGTCACCCAAGGAACATTTCTGCCAAGTTTGGTTCAAATTGGGCCAATGGTTGATTTTTAAAGAATTTTCTTAGGATTTCTCTAAGTCCGATAAGCCACGCCCTGCCACGCCCACATTTTTTGACGAATCAAGAATTTGCGAACAATTTTTGAAAAGGGTCACCCAAGGAACATTTCTGCCAAGTAAGGTTCAAATTGGCCCAATGGTTGATTTTTAAAGAATTTTCTTAGGATTTCTCTAAGTCCGATAAGCCATGCCCTGCCATGCCCACATTTTTTGACAAATCAAAAATTTGCGAACAAGTTTTGAAAAGGGTCACCCAAGGAACATTCCTGCCAAGTTTGGTCAAAATTGACCGAATGGTTTAGGAGAAGAAGATGTTTAAAGAAATGTGAACGGACAGACGGACTGACGGACAGACGGACGACGGACGGTGAGTGACCACAATAGCTCCCCATGAGCACTTCGTGCTCAGGTGAGCTAACAAGAGGACCAAGATGGTCCTATATCGCTCACCTTAGAGCGCCCTGAGACATACTTTTTAACAAACCTTTTAAATCTCCGAGGATTTTGAAAAGAGGTTTTTGAAAAGGATTCATATGACAATGGTACACACTTAATTTCAAAGCACAATTTGGGAAAAGATTGTCAAAGATTTTTCACTGTATCTGTATTTAAAATCAGAAAATCCACAACATATTGCTGAATTTCCATTGCACATAGACAAATTGAAGCATTAATCTTGGAAAGAGGTCATTGGGCTATAATATTTAGAAACCATAGAAAGTTTGGAAATTCTAAGGCAATTTTAAACCTGTTCCCGCTTTTTCAAATCTGGAATACCTCATGGTAGAGCTTATTTTCAAAGCGAAATGATAACTTGAACTAATCTGTTTAACAAGACAATATGACACACACAATTTATATGCATTTTTTTCTGTACAAAATGCAAGAGCCTAAAGCATAGGAATAATTCTAAAAGTTCTTAAACCAGGCAAAAAAATTATCTTCAGGCCTTAACAACTTGAAAAGATTGTCAAACATTGCCCTCTATCATTCATATGGAACCCACAACATAGGGGAAATATTCATTGAACAGTAAGGATTTGGTTATGGCTAAACCTTTTCCAAACAACATAACATAAGAGCAGACATAATTAAAAGCTGCTGTAGATGATAAAACAGGTGTTGATAAAGACTGCATTCATGTATAAAAATGCAGAAAAAATGATGAGGCAAAATGAGACAACACAGGCTATGAAGTTATCAACATTTTCTTTTTTTACCATTTCATTTACATGCCTTTTCTGTCGGTGAGGCAAACCTGTGTATGGTAGAGAAAGGGCATAATGCTTTCCCATACAGAAAGGTAAAGAAAGGAAATAGACTGTTCCAATTTGAAAGTTCAGAATACAAAATTGACAGCGGTACAAATAGGATTCGTTTACAATAAACTAGCATATAAAATATTGAATAAAATAAAATAAAATATTGAGGTAAAAGGAAAATCAGCACTTTCTTCATTTGACTCATTAATTTCCAAAGCCTTTTCTAATAGGGACTTCAAAACAAGGTCTTTCCAGGAAAGGGTTAAAGTATTTAGTTGATCCCTAGATCGAGTAAACAAAACATAAGTGCCTCAGGGATACAGGTAAAAGAGGGTAATGGCTTTCAGAATCATAAAATATCTTTTTTTTAATATTTTAACACCCTATGTTGAGGGTATTCATTTGAATTCTTAAATCAAGACTATTCAAATGAGTACCCATAACAAAGCGTTTAGATTTTAAACATCAAATATAGAATGATTTACCTCCTTTTATCTGTAGCTCCATGCATTCTTTATCAGATATTATGATCTGCATAATCTTATTATAGGGATATGATATCGTCGGTGGGGAGTCAAAACCTCGTAACTCCAGCTTATTCAAGCTGTAGTTACGAGGATTTGACTCCCCACCAACGATATGTGATAAAATCTACCTGGTCAAAACAATTCCTCACTTGAAAATTCCAGAACCCATAACATAGGGCTTCTTTCCTTGCAATGTGATGATTTTTAGTATTCTGTTAGAGGTATATGAGATGTAAAGTCATGCAAAATTTCAAGACTCTAGGCCAAATAGTCTTTGAGAAAACTGTGTTTCAGTGTGAAACCTTAAACCCCACAACATAGGGCCATTTTTTCTATAAGCACAATTATTTGAAGTATTTTGGTAGAGGGCATTGAGACAATACTACATACAAAATTTCAAGACTCTAGAGCTTATAGTTTGGGAGGAGAAGATTTTTTAGTAATTGTGGACAGACAGACGGACGGACAGACGGACGACGGACGGTGAGCGATCACAACAGCTCACCCTCAGTACTTCGTGCTAAGGTGAGCTAAAAAAATGCCAGCGTTCTTGAAGGGTAGCTTTTGGATCTGGAACTTTGGGTTGACAACTTGGTAGAAATCTCCATATTTTAGTTTTCTTTCAAAATTCATTTATATTTAGTTCGTAACATTTTTAACTCATATAATTACATTGTTAGATCTATAACACTTAAAGAAGATCGTAAGGATCAGGACATATGAAAATTGGACCAGGATTGGACAAAGATCGGACAAGGATCAAATGGAAAAGTAATTATATTTCAAAATATTTATTGACATTTTCAATAATTTCTATTGATAATCAACTTGATTAATCTGGAAATTATTGTCTAAATCTACTATTAATCTAGATTCTCCTATTTGTACAGAGATTTCATGAAATCACTTTATTTACACGAGATTAAGCCTGATTATCTTTTGAAGCCTGATCCCGACCTCTATACTTTGGCAAACCCGCTCACAGGAAAAATCTACGCCCGTGATCACTCATTCCGTTGTCCATATTTGCCTTGTATTTACGCACGTAAATATAGCTAGGCTTTAGGTTTTGCTGTTCTGGCTGTCATAGATTTGGATCCCGATTGACCGCTCGCAACATGTGATAAATCTCGGACGAGGCCGACTTGTGAATTTATGCGAACATTCTGTTATAAAATGGTGTCAGAAGTGCAGATCGTCGGTGCTATGACAAAATGGCGTAACAAATTAGTTACGCAATTTTGTCATTTTTTTTTTATAAATGCTTTATACGTAGTTTGTAGGAGCGCATATCCTGTCAAAACGGCGTTTTTCTACGCCTATTAGAACCCTTTCAATTATCATGTGATAAAATTGCGTAACTCAATTTAGCAGACAAAAATGCGTTGTACATAGAAAAATTATTTACACGAGAGTAATAAAAGGCTGAGAAATGGCATTCTCCTCTGTTTTTCTTCTACTTTGACCAATAAATGAACCATAAGTTATGTTCAATTACCTTATTTTACCTTAAAGAAGCTGAATTGTTCATGTAGTTATTGAGTTATGCAATTTTGTCGGCACATTTTTGAAAGCGGTAAAAACGGTTTTGGCTCTCCTGAAAAAAATGGTTTTCGAGCAAAATTTTTATTACGCTATTTTGTCGTAGCACCGACGAGATGTTGATAACCTTTTAACATCACGGACTGCCTTGGATTTGTTCTGACTTTCACAACAAAACGAAATACAGGAGTCTCCCCGAAGGAAAGAGCCCTAAATATATTGAGAAAAGGGGCAATGCCGCTCTGTCCTCCAGCAAAGAGAAACTGGACAGCTACTAGTAAATGGACTTTTACCGTCGACGACAACCAACTCTTACTATGGCCGCCAACCAATTGGAGAGCCTAAAGGCCGATGAAAAGTTGATGGCTAACGAGCATACATCAATTTTGCTAGAGAACAAAGGGACCCGGCAATTCCCCGTTATCAACCGGAGGACTCTGCTGGACATGTACAATTTCTTTTCTTTGGACGGAGCGAAAAAGCCACAAGAAGAGGAGGAAAATGATAGGGTTGAAGGAAAGATCCAACAATACTATTATTCATATGTAATGAAAGTGGCACATGGCGAGATAAGGGACAATAGGGCAGCAAGGTCCTTAATTAAAACTTTAGAAAACTCGGAGAGATGGACAGACACCGACTATATTGCAAATGAACTGGACAGAGGAAATGTAAAAATATAATAATAGGGCACAAGTCTATTATATAGTTCATTTACTATGCCGTTTTAGATTTTGTTAAGAAGCTTGTTTGTTTATTTTTCAAGTGTTGAGAAATCAAAGGCTTAGGATGCACTGATAACTGGTCTATGTGATGTCAATTTGAGTAATGAGATGATTGGCCTGCACAATTTTGTTGCCTGGTCTAAGATTTTGGGGTTTTTTTTATCTGTGTAAAAAGAACAAGAGGCCCAAGAGTGCCGGAATCGCTCCACTGGCTAATTAATTAAAAGAATTATTTTATGATTTCGTGTAAACCTCCTACTGCCATACCCTATTTTCTGACAAAGTTTCGTCTGAATTGACCCAATGGTTGACTTTAAAAGAATTATTTTCCAATATCTGAAAGTTGATAAAAACGCCCTACCACATCCACACTTATGGAGCAATCAAAATGTCATGAACAATTTTAGGAAAGGGCCACCTAAGGAATAGTTCTATATATTTGGTCTTAACTAGCCCAATGGTTGATATTTTAAACAAGAGCCATCAGAGATGGACAATGCTCCCCGAATAAGGCATTGTCACAATAAATGTATGCCATGGAGAGCTAACATAAAGCTAACAAATTTTAAGCCCCCTTTTTCCATGACATATTTTTTATACGCAAATTTCAAATAGTTTATTGTCAAGGGCATCTGATTTGCTACTCAAACATGAAATTTCATCAAATTCTGGCCATTAGACTAGGAGAAATTAGAAACAAGAGGGCCATTGGCCCTGAAGCGCTCACCTGATATAATATAACTTTTTGTATACCAATTTTCAGGTTGATTGGACAAAAATGTGACCTCTAGGGTGCACACAAGGTTTGACCTCGTGACCTAGAATTGATCAAGACAATCATTCTGATCAATTTTCAGGTTGATTGCCGAATGATTGGGCAAAAATGTGGCCTCTAGAGTGCACACAAGGTTTTACAAAGATTTTACCTCATGACCTAGTTTATGACCCCAGATGACCCAATTTAGATCTTGTCCGAGAATTGATCAAGACAATCATTCTGATCAATTTTCAGGTTGATTGGGCAAAAAATGTGGCCTCTAGAGTGCACACAAGGTTTTTCTAAGATTTGACCCTGTGACCTAGTTTTTGACCCCAGATGACCCAATTTCAAAGTTGTCTGAGATTTCAACAAAACAATCATTCTGAGCAAATTCCAGGTTGATTGGGCAAAAAATGTGGCCTCTAGAGTGCACACAAGGTTTTTCTAAGATTTGACCCCGTGACCTAGTTTTTGACCCCAGATGACCCAATTTCGACCTTGTCCGAGATTTTATCAAGACCATTATTCTGATCAATTTTCAGGTTGATTGGGCAAAAAATGTGGCCTCTAGAGTGCACATAAGGTTTTTCTAAGATTTGACCCCGTGACCTAGTTTTTGACCCAAGATGACCCAATTTCAAAGTTGTTCGAAATTTTATCAAGACAATCATTCTGAGCAAATTTCAGGTTGATTGGTCAAAAAATGTGGCCTCTAGAGTGCACACAAGGTTTTTCTAAGATTTGACCCCTTGACCTAGTTTTTGACCCCAGATGACCCAATTTCGAACTTGTCCAAGATTTTATCAAGACAATCATTCTGAGCAAATTTCAGGTTGATTGGGCAAAAAATGTGGCCTCTAGAGTGCACACAAGGTTTTTCTAAGATTTGACCCCATGACCTAGTTTTTGACCCCAGATGACCCAATTTCAAACTTGTCCGAGATTTTATCAAGACAATCATTCTGAGCAAATTTCAGATTGATTGGGAAAAAAATGTGGCCTCTAGAGTGCACACAAGCCAAAGGTTGACGCACGACGGACGACGGACGACGCACAACGCACGACGGACGCCTGACACAGCGGTATCACAATACCTCACCATGAGCACTATCGTGCTCAGGTGAGCTAAAAAACTGTATTTGACCTTAAGTCCCCTTTTCCCATGACAAGGCCTCAAATCCAAAAACCGAGAAAAGTACATCGGCATTATGTCATAGGGAGTTCACATGGTAAGTTTCATTTGATTTGGCCCAAGGGTTATTGAGAAATCGCTTCGGACGGACGGACGGAATGACGGACGGAATGACGGACGGACAGACAGAGCGGCGACTATATGCTCTCCCTTCGGGGAGCATAAAAATTATTTAATGATTTCTCAAAGTCTGATAAGCCCCACCCTGGCAAACCCACATAAATTTTTCTTGCACCATTTAAGTAAAGGGGCCACCAATATGTTTGTAAAGTTTGGACTAAATTGACCCATTGGTTGATTTTTAAAAAATTATTTCGTGATTTCTCCAAGTCGAATAAGCCCCATGTTTGTGGCAGTGGCAGAGTAGGCCAGAAAAATTTAAACCTTGGCCATAACTTCTTTAAAATTTAAACTATTCTTAGAAAGCTTCACACATGCGCTCAACATCATGAGGGCTACAATCTGACCAGGATCTCAACTCTTTACAGAAGTAGGAAAGGACAAATAACAAATTTGACTTTAGGCATAACATTTACTTTGCAAGCTAACCAAACAAAACTTCATATCGTCGGTGCTATGACAAAATTGCGTAACAAATTAGTTACGCAATTTTGTCAATTTTCGTTTATAAATGCTTTCTACTAAGTATGTAGGAGCGCATATTCTGTCAAAATGGCGTTTCTCTACACCTATTAGAACCATTTCAATCATCATGTGACAAAATTACGTAACTCGATTTAGCTGACAAAAATGCGTTATACGTAGACAAATTATTTACACGAGAGTATTAAAAGGCTGAGAAATGGCATTCTCTACTGTATTTCTTCTACTTTGACCAATAAATGAACCGTTAGTTATGTCCAATTACCTTATTTTACCTTAAAGAAGCTGAATTGTTCATGTAGTTATTGAGTTACGCAATTTTGTTGGCACATTTTTTTAAAACGGTAAAAAGTACTAAAATCGTTTTTGGCTCTCCTGAAAAAATGGTTTTCGAGCAAAATTTCTATTATGAAATTTTGTCATAGCACCGACGATATGTACACGGTCTTACAAGGGCCACAATCAAACTAGTGGTCAAAAGGCCTAAAAAAAAGTTTGTTTTCCTGTAATGTAAAAAATACTGTGTCGGTAGGTTGTTTTTTCCCCTTTTTTTTCTGCTAAAACAAAAGAAAATATTCTGTTAGTGACTTTTTCACCATTAGTGTTAAATAAACTTGATAAACTTTAACCTTGGCAAAAAACTTTAGTCTTGGCCATAACTTCTTTATTTCTGAAGCAATATTTATGAAATTTCATACAGTTGTCCACCATCACAAGGGCTACAGTCTTACTAAGGGCCTTAACTCTGTGATGCTTTTTAAGAGTTTGAGTTTATTGGGGTTTTACGCCGTTTTCAACTACCAGGATCATATTGTGGCGGCTGGAGCACCTAACCGTGGGTTCCTGGTATTTCTCGCACCAGTACAACCACAATATCCAAACCGAGCCTCCAGCTGCTCTCTCACATAGATGATTCACACCCATTGGTGAGAGACAATTGACTTTTGTCAAATGTCAGAATGGATACTGGCCGAGCCGGGGTTCGAACTCGAGACCCCTGGATTGACAGACTCCGACGTAACCGACTGAGCTATCCGGGCTCGGCGATGCTTTTTAAGAGAATTATGCCCCTTTATGGACTTGAAAAACCTTAACCTTGCAAAAAACTTTAACCTTGGCCATAACTTCTTTATTTCTATAGTAATCTTGATGAAACTTCACACACTTGGTCAACATCACAAGGTCTACAATCTGTTCAAGGGTCATTACTCTATGAAAGTTTTTTTTTACAGAATTATGCCCCTTTATGGACTTGAAAAACTTTAACATGTTGGCGAAAAACTTAAACCTTGGCAATAACTTTTTTATATTTGAAGCAATCTTGATGAAACTTCACACGTTTGTTCACCATCAAAAGGGCTACAATCCTTCCAAGGGCCATAATTCTATGATGCTTTTTGACAGAATTATGCCTTTTTATGGACTTATGAAATAACAGACGAGCGGTGGCATCCGTGTGCAGTGCTGTTTTTATGCATTACTAATAACATGGCCATTACAGGCCCTTTAAGGCCTTGTCACTCACTAACACAAAGTATGAACAAAAGACAAACTGAAAACTTTAATGCTTTTTTTTCTGTTCGCATACATTTCTTTTCCATTTGAATCCCTTCCGCCAGCACCATTTATAAGGGCTCTTTTGACGTCAACAGTCAACAGTTCATCCAAAGCTGGCAGTAAAGAAGTTAACTTGATTCATTTCTATTTGATCAATAATTTATCTATGTTCTGTTTAGACATCATGTCATCTGATGAGTTTGAAGAGAATGAACCAGCAGATGGAACCGACATCCTGGATTACTACGACGAAGCGTGGGATGAACCAAGCCCAACAGAAGAGGCAACCAAAAGTAAGAACCCCCAAAAGCAAACAAATCAGCAATTGACAACCCGACAGGAAGACTGTACATACTCTGTTACATGTATGGACCAGAAAGGTAGGGTGGTGTACCATTGATATAAAAGACAGAAAACAATGTGTGTGATAAAAACAATCTGGATGGAGGATCAGACAGGAAGACTAAATACACTGTTACATGTATGGACCAGAGAGGAAGACTGTACATACTCTGTTACATGTATGGACCAGAAAGGTAGGATGGTGTACCAATGTACAAGATACACAAGAGGCCCAAGAGGGCCTGAATCGCTCCACTGGCTGATTAATTAAAAGAATTATGTAATGATTTCTTGTTTGTCTCCAACTGACATATCCCTGTTTTCTGACAAAGTTTGGTCTGAATTGACCCAATGGTTGACTTTTCAAGAACAAGAGATGTTTGTAAAACATATATGCCCCCTCAAGGGCGTACATTAGATGTAGGTCAAAGTCCAAGGTCAAGTTAACAAGGTCCAAGGTCATGGTCAAATATGAAAGGTCTTGGTAGGAGGTGTCTATGTGTGAAATATCAAGGCTGTATACATAAAAGTAAAATGAAATATAGGCCAGGTTAAAGTTTTTAGAAGTAGGCCAAATGCCAAGGTCAAGGTCATGGTCAAATGTGAAAGGTCTTGGTTGGAGGTGTCCATGTATGAAATATCAAGACTGTAGGTGTAAAGGGACATGATATGATATATGCCTGGTTTAAGTTTTTTTTAAAGTAGGTCAAACTCCAAGGTCAAGGTTGCAATATTCAAGGTCATGTCAAATGTGAAAGGTCCTGGTAGGAGGTGTCTATGTGTGAAATATCAAGGCTGTACGTGTATAAGATATAAGATAAAGGCTAGGTTAAAGATTTCTAAAAGTATGTAAAAATAAAAGGTCAAGGTCACACAGGTCAAGGTCATGGTCAAATGTGAAAGGTCTTGGTAGTAGGTGTCCATGTGAATAAAATATCGAGACTGTATAGGTAACAGGATACGAGATATAGGCCTAGTTTAAGTCTTTTTAAAAATAGGTCAAACTCCAAGGTCAAGGTCCAAGGTCAAGGTCCAAGGTCATGGTCAAAATTGAAATGTCTTGGTTGGAAGTGACCACGTTTGAAATATCAAGGCTTTTTGTGTAAAATGACATGAAATATAGGCCAGGTTAATGTATTATAGAAGTAGGTCAAACACCAAGGTCAAGGTCACAAGGTCCAAGGTCATGGTCAAATGTGAAAGGTCTTGGTAGGAGGTGTCCATGTGTGAAATATCAAGGCTGTATGTGTAATAGGTCATGAGATATATGCCCGTTTTAATTTTTTTAAAGTAGGTCAAACTCCAAGGTCAAGGTCACAAGGTCATGGTCAGTTGTGAAAGGTCTTGGTAGGAGGTGCCCATGTGTGAAATATCAAGGCTGTATGTGTAATAGGTCATGAGATATATGCCCGCTTAAATTTTTTTAAAGTAGGTCAAACTCCAAGGTCAAGGTCACAAGGTCCAAGGTCATGGTCAAATGTGAATGATGTTGATAGGAGGTATCTATGTGTGAGATACCAAGCCTGTATGTGTAAAAAGACATGAGATATAGGCAATTTTAAGAATTAAGTGTAAATTCAACAAAGGGCAATAACTCCAAGAATTTCATCGGCAAGGTTATGGTTTCTGTGCACTGCACCTCTCCATAATGAGATCTATCCACCTGTAAAGTTTCATGATTCTACCTTACATACTTTTAGAGTTGTGCTCCAGACAAGAATCAAGTTATAAAATCAACAAAGGGCAATAACTCCAAGATTTTGATCGCCAGAGTTACAGTTCTTGTACACTGCACCTCTCCATAATGAGATCTATCCACCTGTAAAGTTTCATGATTCTACCTAACATAATTTTTCAGTTATGCCCCAGACAAGAATCAAGGTTGAAAATCGACAAAGGGCAATAACTCCAAAAATGTGATCAGCAGAGTTACGGTTCTTGTGCACTGCACCTCTCCACAATGAGATCTATCCACCTGTAAAGTTTCATGATTCTACCTTACATACTTTTTGAGTTATGCTCCGGACAAGAATCAAGTTATAAAATCAACAAAGGGCAATAACTCCAAAATTTTGATCGGCAAAGTTACAGTTCTTGTGCACTGCACCTCTCCACAATGAGATCTATCCACCTGTAAAGTTTCATGATTCTACCTTACAAACTTTTTGAGTTATGCTCCGGACAAGAATCAAGTTATAAAATCAACAAAGGGCAATAACTCAAAAAAATTGATCGGCAGAGTTACAGTTCTTGTGCACTGCACCTCTCCATAATGAGATCTATCCACCTGTAAAGTTTCATGATTCTACCTTTAATACTTTTCGAGTTATGCTCCGGACAAGATTTGGTCTACGGACAGACCGACGGACCGACCGACGGACCGACCGACTGACCGACCGACACTTGCAAAACAATATAATTATTTTGTGATTTCCCCTAAATCTGATAAGCCCCGCCCTGCCACGCCCACATTTATTGACCAATCAAAATTTCACAGTGAAAGTAGTAAAAGGTCCACCCAAGGTACAATTCTGCCAAGTTTGGTCAAAATTGGCCAACTGGTTGATTTTTAACAAATTATTTTGTGATTCATCTAAGTCTGATAAGCCCTGCCCTGCCACGCCCACATTTATGGACCAATCAAAATTCTTTTCGCAATTTATTTAAAGCATCACCCAAGAAACTTTACTGCCAAGTTTGGTCAAAATTGGCCAACTGGTTTGAATGAAGAAGATTTTTTAAGAAAAGTTTACGGACGCCCGGATGGATGGACGCACACACTACGGACACAACGCCATGACTATAGCTCGCTGGCCTTCAGCCAGTGGAGCTAAAAACAATGTAAGTGTGAGATAAAAACAATCTGGATGGAAGATCAGACAGGAAGACTGTATACACTGTTACATGTATGGACCAGGCAGGGAGGGTGGTGTACCAATATACAAGATACAAAACAATGTAAGTTTGTGATAAAACAGTCTGTATGGAGACTGGAGTGACCAGAGAGGAAGACTGTATACACTGTTACATGTATGGACCAGGCAGGGAGGGTGGTGTACCAATATACAAGATACAAAACAATGTCAGTGTGTGATAAAACAATCTGGATGGAAGATCAGACAGGAAGACTAAATACACTGTTACATGTATGGACCAGGCAGGGAGGGTGGTGTACCAATATACGAGATACAAAACAATGTAAGTTTGTGATAAAACAATCTGGATGGAAGATCAGACAGGAAGACTAAATACACTGTTACATGTATGGACCAGGTAGGGAGGGTGGTGTACCAATATACAAGATACAAAACAATGTCAGTGTGTGATAAAACAATCTGGATGGAAGATCAGACAGGAAGACTAAATACACTGTTACATGTATGGACCAGGCAGGGAGGGTGGTGTACCAATATACAAGATACAAAACAATGTAAGTTTGTGATAAAACAATCTGGATGGAAGATCAGACAGGAAGACTAAATACACTGTTTCATGTATGGACTAGGCAGGGAGGGTGCTGTATAGATATACAGAAACAGAAATATGTGTGTTAAAAACAATCTGGATGGAAGATCAGACAGGAAGACTGTACATACTCTGTTTCATGTATGGACCAGAAAGGTAGGGTGCTGTACAGATATATAAGATACATAATTCAAACAACTTCATTGCCACTGTAGAATACAGGATGAATTGACAACCAGACAGGAAGACTGTACATACACTGTTACATGTATGGACCAGACATGAAGACTAAATACACTGTTACATGTATGGACCAGACAGGAAGACTAAATACACTGTTACATATATGGACCAGGCAGGAAGACTAAATACACTGTTACATGTATGGACCAGACAGGAAGACTAAATACACTGTTACATGTATGGACCAGGCATGAAGACTAAATACACTATTACATGTATGGACAAGGCAGGAAGACTAAATACACTATTACATGTATGGACCAGGCAGGAAGACTAAATACACTGTTACATGTATGGACCAGGCAGGAAGACTAAATACACTGTTACATGTATGGACCAGACATGAAGACTAAATACACTGTTACATGTATGGACCAGACATGAAGACTAAATACACTGTTACATATATGGACCAGGCAGGAAGACTAAATACACTGTTACATGTATGGACCAGAGAGGAAGACTAAATACACTGTTACATGTATGGACCAGGCATGAAGACTAAATACACTGTTACATATATGGACCAGACATGAAGACTAAATACACTGTTACATGTATGGACCAGACATGAAGACTAAATACACTGTTACATGTATGGACCAGACATGAAGACTAAATACACTGTTACATGTATGGACCAGGCAGGAAGACTAAATACACTGTTACATGTATGGACCAGACATGAAGACTAAATACACTGTTACATGTATGGACCAGACAGGAAGACTAAATACACTGTTACATGTATGGACCAGAGAGGAAGACTAAATACACTGTTACATGTATGGACCAGACATGAAGACTAAATACACTGTTACATGTATGGACCAGACAGGAAGACTAAATACACTGTTACATGTATGGACCAGGCAGGAAGACTAAATACACTGTTACATGTATGGACCAGGCAGGAAGACTAAATACACCGTTACATGTATGGACCAGACAGGAAGACTAAATACACTGTTACATGTATGGACCAGGCAGGAAGACTAAATACACCGTTACATGTATGGACCAGAGAGGAAGACTAAATACACTGTTACATGTATGGACCAGACATGAAGACTAAATACACTGTTACATGTATGGACCAGACAGGAAGACTAAATACACTGTTACATGTATGGACCAGGCAGGAAGACTAAATACACTGTTACATGTATGGACCAGACAGGAAGACTAAATACACTGTTACATGTATGGACCAGGCAGGAAGACTAAATACACTGTTACATGTATGGACCAGGCAGGAAGACTAAATACACTGTTACATGTATGGACCAGGCAGGAAGACTAAATACACTGTTACATGTATGGACCAGGCAGGAAGACTAAATACACTGTTACATGTATGGACCAGACATGAAGACTAAATACACTGTTACATATATGGACCAGACATGAAGACTAAATACACTGTTACATGTATGGACCAGACATGAAGACTAAATACACTGTTACATGTATGGACCAGACATGAAGACTAAATACACTGTTACATGTATGGACCAGGCAGGAAGACTAAATACACTGTTACATGTATGGACCAGGCAGGAAGACTAAATACACTGTTACATGTATGGACCAGAGAGGAAGACTAAATACACTGTTACATGTATGGACCAGACATGAAGACTAAATACACTGTTACATGTATGGACAAGACAGGAAGACTAAATACACTGTTACATGTACGGACCAGGCATGAAGACTAAATACACTGTTACATGTACGGACCAGGCATGAAGACTAAATACACTGTTACATGTATGGACAAGACAGGAAGACTAAATACACTGTTACATGTATGGACCAGACATGAAGACTAAATACACTGTTACATGTATGGACCAGACATGAAGACTAAATACACTGTTACATATATGGACCAGGCATGAAGACTAAATACACTGTTACATGTATGGACCAGACAGGAAGACTAAATACACTGTTACATGTATGGACCAGACATGAAGACTAAATACACTGTTACATGTATGGACCAGACAGGAAGACTAAATACACTGTTACATGTATGGACCAGACAGGAAGACTAAATACACTGTTACATGTATGGACCAGGCATGAAGACTAAATACACTGTTACATATATGGACCAGACATGAAGACTAAATACACTGTTACATGTATGGACCAGACATGAAGACTAAATACACTGTTACATGTATGGACCAGGCAGGAAGACTAAATACACCGTTACATGTATGGACCAGAGAGGAAGACTAAATACACTGTTACATGTATGGACCAGACATGAAGACTAAATACACTGTTACATATATGGACCAGACATGAAGACTAAATACACTGTTACATGTATGGACCAGACAGGAAGACTAAACACACTGTTACATGTATGGACCAGAGAGGAAGACTAAATACACTGTTACATGTATGGACCAGGCAGGAAGACTAAATACACTGTTACGTGTATGGACAAGACAGGAAGACTAAATACACTGTTACATGTATGGACCAGGCAGGAAGACTAAATACACTGTTACATGTATGGACAAGACAGGAAGACTAAATACACTATTACATGTATGGACCAGGCAGGAAGACTAAATACACTATTACATGTATGGACCAGGCAGGAAGACTAAATACACTGTTACATGTATGGACCAGGCAGGAAGACTAAATACACTATTACATGTATGGACAAGACAGGAAGACTAAATACACTGTTACATGTATGGACCAGGCAGGAAGACTAAATACACTATTACATGTATGGACAAGACAGGAAGACTAAATACACTGTTACATGTATGGACCAGGCAGGAAGACTAAATACACTGTTACATGTATGGACCAGACAGGAAGACTAAATACACTGTTACATGTATGGACCAGACAGGAAGACTAAAAACACTATTACATGTATGGACAAGACAGGAAGACTAAATACACTGTTACATGTATGGACCAGACAGGAAGACTAAAAACACTATTACATGTATGGACAAGGCAGGAAGACTAAATACACTGTTACATGTATGGACAAGACAGGAAGACTAAATACACTGTTACATGTATGGACCAGACAGGAAGACTAAAAACACTATTACATGTATGGACAAGACAGGAAGACTAAATACACTGTTACATGTATGGACCAGACATGAAGACTAAATACACTGTTACATGTATGGACAAGACAGGAAGACTAAATACACTGTTACATGTATGGACAAGACAGGAAGACTAAATACACTATTACATGTATGGACAAGACATGAAGACTAAATACACTATTACATGTATGGACAAGACATGAAGACTAAATACACTATTACATGTATGGACAAGACATGAAGACTAAATACACTATTACATGTATGGACCAGGCAGGAAGACTAAATACACTATTACATGTATGGACAAGACATGAAGACTAAATACACTATTACATGTATGGACCAGGCAGGAAGACTAAATACACTATTACATGTATGGACAAGACATGAAGACTAAATACACTATTACATGTATGGACAAGACATGAAGACTAAATACACTATTACATGTATGGACCAGGCAGGAAGACTAAATACACTGTTACATGTATGGACAAGACAGGAAGACTAAATACACTGTTACATGTATGGACCAGGCAGGAAGACTAAAAACACTATTACATGTATGGACAAGGCAGGAAGACTAAATACACTATTACATGTATGGACCAGGCAGGAAGACTAAAAACACTGTTACATGTATGGACCAGACATGAAGACTAAATACACTGTTACATGTATGGACCAGAGAGGAAGACTAAATACACTGTTACATGTATGGACAAGACAGGAAGACTAAATACACTATTACATGTATGGACCAGGCAGGAAGACTAAATACACTGTTACATGTATGGACCAGAGAGGAAGACTAAATACACTGTTACATGTATGGACCAGACAGGAAGACTAAAAACACTATTACATGTATGGACAAGACAGGAAGACTAAATACACTGTTACATGTATGGACAAGGCAGGAAGACTAAATACACTATTACATGTATGGACAAGGCAGGAAGACTAAATACACTGTTACATGTATGGACCAGACAGGAAGACTAAATACACTATTACATGTATGGACCAGGCAGGAAGACTAAATACACTGTTACATGTATGGACCAGAGAGGAAGACTAAATACACTGTTACATGTATGGACAAGACAGGAAGACTAAATACACTGTTACATGTATGGACAAGACAGGAAGACTAAATACACTGTTACATGTATGGACAAGACAGGAAGACTAAATACACTATTACATGTATGGACCAGACAGGAAGACTAAATACACTGTTACATGTATGGACCAGGCAGGAAGACTAAATACACTGTTACATGTATGGACCAGACATGAAGACTAAATACACTGTTACATGTATGGACAAGACAGGAAGACTAAATACACTGTTACATGTATGGACCAGACATGAAGACTAAATACACTATTACATGTATGGACAAGACAGGAAGACTAAATACACTGTTACATGTATGGACCAGGCAGGAAGACTAAATACACTGTTACATGTATGGACCAGACAGGAAGACTAAAAACACTATTACATGTATGGACCAGGCAGGAAGACTAAATACACTATTACATGTATGGACAAGGCAGGAAGACTAAAAACACTGTTACATGTATGGACCAGGCAGGAAGACTAAATACACTGTTACATGTATGGACCAGAGAGGAAGACTAAATACACTGTTATATGTATGGACCAGGCAGGAAGACTAAATACACTGTTACATGTATGGACCAGGCAGGAAGACTAAATACACTGTTACATGTATGGACCAGAGAGGAAGACTAAATACACTGTTACATGTATGGACCAGACAGGAAGACTAAATACACTATTACATGTATGGACCAGACAGGAAGACTAAATACACTGTTACATGTATGGACCAGGCATGAAGACTAAATACACTGTTACATGTATGGACCAGACAGGAAGACTAAATACACTGTTACATGTATGGACCAGGCATGAAGACTAAATACACTGTTACATGTATGGACCAGACAGGAAGACTAAATACACTGTTACATGTACGGACCAGGCATGAAGACTAAATACACTGTTACATGTATGGACAAGACAGGAAGACTAAATACACTGTTACATGTACGGACCAGACAGGAAGACTAAATACACTGTTACATGTATGGACCAGGCAGGAAGACTAAAACACTATTACATGTATGGACAAGACATGAAGACTAAAAACACTATTACATGTATGGACAAGACAGGAAGACTAAATACACTGTTACATGTATGGACCAGACAGGAAGACTAAATACACTATTACATGTATGGACAAGACAGGAAGACTAAATACACTGTTACATGTATGGACCAGACAGGAAGACTAAATACACTATTACATGTATGGACAAGACAGGAAGACTAAATACACTATTACATGTATGGACCAGACAGGAAGACTAAATACACTATTACATGTATGGACAAGGCAGGAAGACTAAAAACACTATTACATGTATGGACAAGGCAGGAAGACTAAATACACTGTTACATGTATGGACAAGACAGGAAGACTAAAAACACTATTACATGTATGGACCAGACAGGAAGACTAAATACACTATTACATGTATGGACAAGGCAGGAAGACTAAAAACACTATTACATGTATGGACAAGGCAGGAAGACTAAATACACTGTTACATGTATGGACCAGGCAGGAAGACTAAATACACTATTACATGTATGGACCAGACATGAAGACTAAATACACTATTACATGTATGGACAAGACAGGAAGACTAAAAACACTGTTACATGTATGGACCAGACAGGAAGACTAAATACGAGGGTTGTCCCAATAAATCGTAGACACATTCGATAACTTGTCTTATTAACGTTGCACAATGTTTATTTTCCGTATGACCATTATTTGTCCATTTTTGACTTGATTTTCATTCATTAGCTTTTCATATATTTCCTTTATATCCAGTTTTACCCAATTATTTTAAGCGCATAATGGTCAAGCGGGGCACGTAAAAAATAATGCCTTTCCCGCTTGTCGTTCTTGATTAACTGTCGTAATAAAAAAAATTTGGTTTCTATTTTCAGTCAAAAAAGTTACACAGCCTCATTGAGTAAATTATGTTTTGTAATTGTGCAAACTTTCAAAGCGTTGACGTTATTCGTTTTCCAACTAATATGTTTTAAAAGAAAATGAATAACAATGTAGTTGACGTAAAAAGACGACGTTGCTAAAAATTGCGGCGCACCGTAAAATTGTCCGTTCTGCGATGTGGAGAGCAGTATTACACATTGAATCTTTAATGAAGATGAAACTAATCAAAATACACAGCCACGTGTTTATAGCACATGTATGGACACTTTTTTGAAAGTCTCAAAACGACGTTTCAATATAGCCCCCGGAGAAGGCCGAGATTGTTTAGAAGAGCGGGCGTTAAATGGTAAAAAGAAGTCACTGATTACGATTAACGGAAAATGCACAAGAGTATGGCGAATAAAACGGACTTTGAGATGAAAATACATTTGGTTGAATTGATTTATCAATTATTGATTTCAAAATTACTAAAAAATCAAGAGTATCTGCGATAAAGCTACAAAGTTCAATCATAAGACAAGAACATGCCGTTCGGTTTCCCGTTAAAATGTGACGTTGTTACATCATGACGTTGTGACGTGCGCCGCGGGTCGGTGCATGCCTTTGCAAAAAAATCTATATATTTAGTATAATGTAAGCATTTAACTTGATTTTTTGTCAAAGTGGCGTCAATAGGTGTGGGCTTAAGCTATGGAAAAATTAGAAATATCTATCCAGATGTTTTTGATTTATCGACATTGTCTACGATTTATGGGGACAACCCTCGTACACTATTACATGTATGGACCAGACAGGCAGGGTGCTTGTAAGTTTATACAATTGAATGTTTTAATGTGGTAAAAATAAAGATAGTTGTTTATCTTGCGACAGAGGGCCATGGCCCCTTCTATTGGTTTATACAACTGAATATTATAATTGCATAGTGAGAATAAAGATGGTTGGTCATCTTATGACAAGGGATGTGGCCCCTTGGTTAAGTTTATACAATTTAATATTATTATATAACTCCATAGTAAGTCAGCTGTTTATCCATATTGTAGCAAAGGGCTGTGGCCCCTTGTATAAATTAATACAACTGAATTGTATTATTACTTTGTAAGGATAAAGATTGTTGTATGACTTTTGACAAAGCCTGAAAGAGCTGTTGTCCCTTGTATTTATTTATACAATCAAATGTTTATTCCATAGTTAACTCCATAGTAAGTCAGCTGTTTATCCATATTGTAGCAAAGGGCTGTGGCCCCTTGTATAAATTAATACAACTGAATTGTATTATTACTTTGTAAGGATAAGGATTGTTGTATGACTTTTGACAAAGCCTGAAAGAGCTGTTGTCCCTTGTATTTATTTATACAGTCAAATGTTTATTTCCCAAGCTTTTACTTGTTTAGTTACGTTTTACTTGGTGGCAGCTTCTGATAGTTCTATATTTACTTTCAGGTCAAAGGGTTTGCTGGACATCTGCATAAACAAATGAACTTAAAATGTATGCCAGAATGTACCTAGATAAAAAGAAGACACCAACGAGAGGAGTGTGCAGGTTATTTATTGCCATGAGTAAAAAAGCTGGAGGAGAGCTGCGTAAGAGATCAGCAGACAACATCGTCAAAATGCTCAGTGCAATAAATGTGAAAGCTAGAAAGTCTTTAATGGAAAATATCCTGAGACACCAAGAAGCGACTATCAGATCCATGTTGCGGTTGAAAATTGAGATTAAAAGATACCAAGAAGAACTAGAACTGTCGCAGAGCGGACAAATACCCCCCACTAGCGCCTTGTCACTGAAAAAGTGCTGTAGGTCAACCTCTTCTTGACTTAGAGTACGAAAACGGATTTTAAACAAAGTCTGATTGTGACCTTGACCTTTGACCTTTGTGACCCAAAAACAATAGGGCACCTCCTTGAGTCATGGGCAACAACTGTGTAAAGTTTCATGATCCTAGGTCAACCGGTTCTTGACTCAGAGCACGGAAACCGATTTTACACGAAGTCCGATTGTGACCTTGACCTTTGACCTTCGTGACCCCAAAACAATAGGGCATCTCCTTGAGTCATGGGCAACAACTGTGTAAAGTTTTATGATCCTAGGTCAAACGGTTCTTGACTTAGAGCACGGAAACGGATTTTACACGAAGTCCGATTGTGACCTTGACCTTTGACCTTCGTGACCCCAAAACAATAGGGCACCTCCTTGAGTCATGGGCAACAACTGTGTAAAGTTTCATGATCCTAGGTCAACCGGTTCTTGATTTAGAGCACAGAAACGGATTTTAAACAAAGTCTGATTGTGACCTTGACCTTTGACCTTTGTGACCCAAAAACAATAGGGCACCTCCTTGGGTCATGGGCAACAACTGTGTAAAGTTTCATGATCCTAGGTCAACTGGTTCTTGACTTAGAGCACGGAAACGGATTTTAAACGAAGTCCGATTGTGACCTTGACCTTTGACCTTCGTGACCCAAAAACAATAGGGCACCTCCTTGGGTCATGGGCAACAACTGTGTAAAGTTTCATGATCCTAGGTCAACCGGTTCTTGAGTTAGAGCACGGAAACGAAAAAGTCTACGGACGGACGGACGGACGGACGGATGGACGGACGGACGGACGGATGGACGGACGGACGGACGGACGGACAGACAGACAGACATGGTGAAACCAATATACCCCCCTCTACTTCGTAGGTGGGGGGTATAAAAAACTTTTTATGTCCCCCGCTTTGAAAATTCAGGCAAGTTACCTTTGTTCATCTGTGTGTGTGAGTTTGTGTGGATACATTAGTGTCTGGAACAATACATAACTCCTATATTTATACCCAGGCAAAAAAAGTTCGGCTGCTGCAAACCCATCAAACCAGTCTGTTAAAAGGTTAATGAAAATGAAAATTGCTGCATCTCTTCACAAAGTGTAAAAATGCGTTACATATTTCTCATGCCCATATGGCAAATTGTTGCAGAATTGCCTGTTCTTGAGCGTAGTCAACATGCTGAAGGGGAGCTTTTGTTACTAGTTTGATATTGACAACTTTCATTCACCATTGGTAGATAATTTAAACTGATTTAACCCTTTCCCATACAAGACCTGGTTTTGACATCCCTCGTTTAAAAGGCTTGGGAAAACATTGAGACAAAAGAAGAAAATGCTGATTAACAGCATTATTACGTCAACTGACCTTTTTCAATTCTTCTCAAGAACCTATTTATGGACTTCAACCAAACTTTGCTGGAAGCATTCCCATGGGAAGGTTCTTTAAATTGTATAATTCATGGAATTATCACCTCTTGGGGGCTGCATAAGGGGTCTAAAAAGAGTAAATCTGATCTTTGGATTCAGGTGACCGATAAGGCCCTCTGGGCCTCTTGTCTTCTTTTTGCCTCAATATGTTCTGTGCTACATTGTACACAAAATCAATGTTTATCAATATCAGTTTGTTGACTGCAGGAGATTTTGAATTGGACCACTTCTATTTCTTGCTGTTTGAGAAAGGGTTAATTTATTTTTAGAATCTATGGCCAGTTTTAAATTGAACACGGTACGGAAACTACAGAGACAGAGCCATTGGCTCTGCCGCTTAAATCCTCTGGGGGGCTTCCGGCCATGTGTGGCTCTGTCTCTGGGGTCGTGATTTTTTTACAAAAACAGGTGAGTGTTCAACTTTGTTGTTCATTTATTTTCTTCTGGTGCTTAAAATCGAAAAACCGGGAATGTCATGCTCCCCTAAGTCCATTTATCTGCCTGTTCTAATTCTGTGGGCTTCAAAGTCGGCAGGGTTTTCACAGTATCATTGTCGTCGTGGGTCGACCCTATGTGATTTTTCTCTTGTTTACACCATGTATTCATGTACATTTCAACGGTAAATAGCCAATAGCTGCAGCCAAAACATGTGATATACTAATCGAGGGATAATCTCGATCAGACATTGCTTTCCCATGTAACAAAACCTTAGAAATGATTGGCAAACGTAAAGTTTGAGCAAATTCTATCGGTGGCTCTGTCTCTGGCGGCTGGCTCTGTCTCTGGCGGCTGGCTCCGCTTTGAACTGTCGGTTAATTTTAGTCTGTTTACAAAATATTTGTCCAAAGCATATCTCTGAAAGTATCGAAGCTATGATCATGAAATTTCATGGGTGGATATATCTCAATAAAGACAAGTTCTGTATCAAAGGAGCATAAATATTCCTTTCTTATTTTGTGAGTCACTGTCCTTTGTTTTCGAAAAAAACACTTATCCGGACAAATGTAATGGCGGGGTATTATATCACATTAGGTGATACATAGAATTCTTATTTATGACTGCTCCAATTCAAAATGATGTCCAGACATGCAAGGATGCAGATGCCCCCCCCCCCTCTCATGAGAGAGACATGTATGTATCTGCGCATAGCTCCGAAGTATCAAATATGTAATAGTTATCATTGAAATCTGTGAGAAAAAATATGAAAATGCTGGTTATGAGCTATTTTCTTTTCTCGCAATGCACCAGAAAAATGTCTTGCTTGGGAAGGATTAAATGGAAAGATGTCGGATATATTGGTGCAAATAAAAAAAGAAAAAAAAACAAGGGCCAGTTTCATTTTTAAGACGTATTTTTTGTCTTTGTCTTACGGATGACTTACGACAAGTTTTGGACAAGAAACGTGTATCACCAATTTATCAAGACCTGGTGCCCGTATTATCAACGCTCGTACGATTAATTTTTGCGTAGTTACTTGTAACAACAAACCTGATTGGTCCAATCTGATTTCTCGTGCACTCAGATGTTTTGTTACACATTTTATACAAAAACTTTGTCGTAAGATCGTTGAAAATACGAGCCCCTGGATTATGCGATTGTTGTTTTAACCGATATTTAAGACATCGTAAAGTCAAAATTACTTCTTTTAAAATGTTTTGATGAAACAGGTCCCTGACGTTCACACCGAAAAATCGTCTGCTTCAAGTCTGTTTTGTGTATTTTCTCAGCTAATACTCGACAGATTTTGATGAGATAAAGTGCACCGCACGCACGTCATTGAGAGGGACATTCCCCGGTTCTAACTCACTCCGCATCAAATCCCATGGTTTCTCGAAACATTCAAAATGAATGTTTTTTGTTGCATTTTGATAAAACTATGGAATACTTTGCATAAAGAGGTTCAGGAATTACCCTCTCAAAGGCGCGTATGGTGCAATTGCTCGTCAAAATACGTAGAGTTTAAACTGAGATATAGAACAAAATATACTTGAAACAGACAATTTTTCGGTGTGGACCTTTCCCCAAATCACGTGGATTACCCATCGTGTAATTGTTTATTTGTCAACACCAAGTTTGTCGCCTTAAGTATAGATAAAACGCGATATTGTGACCATTATCGGGCTCGCTTTATTATTGTAAACAGATTGGTCACCTCGAAACGCAATAGACCGTAGCCCAGGTGATCATTGCATAACTTATATAATGTTTTAAATCATCCTACGTAAGAAGTGGTGGAAATATCGACTGACTGAAAGTACAATAACCGTCAATCTTGCGACCCGGGTTTGAATCCTATGTATACCGATATCTTTTTTTCTTATTCTGAGAAACTTTTATTTTAAAAGATCGTGCACGGGACACATGCTCCTTTGGTGCTGCGATTACTCGGAGACAGATAGTATCTAGATTTTTGCCATTTGTTGTCGTTTTGTTGTCATAGATTTTATTTCTGAAAACGTTTTGAAAAATGATGAAAAATTGTAAGTTACAAAAATGAAATGATGCCAAATAAATAATCACTACTAAAATAGACGAGGAAAAATAAAAAGAATAAAAAGAGAGAAAAAAGCATTATAAAGCTAAAATAATGATAACAATTGATAATCATTTGAAGTATTGTAATGAGACAAGCAATAAGCTAAATGATATTATGCATAAAACTATACATTTGAAAGTAACCATTAAAAAACATTAAGCTCGCCCCTAGCCTCGAACCACCACCTGCATACTGCCTTAAATGACAGAGATTTAGAAGCCACCAGTGTATCCAATAGACCATTGCAGACATAGTTTATACGATGACGACAATTCAAATTAATCACTAAAAACACATAGATAATTGATCATTAATCTGCCCCTCCTACAGGTAAGTATTGGTTTTTCCCAAAAATGTTTACAATAGCGCGTTAGAGTTATACAGTACTACATAGAATCATGAGCCGTGACGAAAGGTTATTGTATATTCCAATACATGTAAATTGGAAGAGAAGCATGTTTTCCACTGAATAAAAGCGAATAATGGCACATTTTGCGCGGTGGCCGTGAGAGTTCAGTAGCTGTCTCCAGATAGTATGATGTCTTTATCACAGGATGTTCGGTTCCGAGTCACATATTTACTTAAATCGAAATCCCTCTTCCCCCGTCAATTTAGACACGCTGATCTTTGATCATTCAAAGGACATTGTTTAATTGTAGCTTTGAAATTGAACAACGCTGAATGTTCGATGTTTTGCAAAGGGTTTAATCGGTGACTGAACCATTCGCCATACACAATATGATCTATTCAGTGTGTGAGTAAATTACTTCGACACGAATTTTGCGATAGATTAATTTTTTTCACCAAGCACGCAGAGACAGAGCCAGCCGCCAGAGACAGAGCCAGCCGCCAGAGACAGAGCCACCGATAGAAATTGCTCAAACTTTACGTTTACCAATCATTTCTAAGGTTTTGTTACATGGGAAAGCAATGTCTGATCAAGATTATCCCTCAATTAGTATATCACATGTTTTGGCTGCAGCAAGTGGCTATTTACCCTTGAAATGTACATGAATACATGATGTAAACAAGAAAAAATCACATAGGGTCGACCCACGACGACAATGATCCTGTGAAAACCCTGCCGACTGTGAAGCCCACAGAATTAGAACAGGCAGATAAATGGTCTTAGGGGAGCATGACATTCCCGGTTTTTCGATTTTAAGCACCAGAAGAAAATAAATGAACAACAAAGTTGAACACTCACCTGTTTTTGTAAAAAAATCACGACCCCAGAGACAGAGCCACACATGGCCGGAAGCCCCCCAGAGGATTTAAGCGGCAGAGCCAATGGCTCTGTCTCTGTAGTTTCCGTACCGTGTTGAACATTTTTGTATGAAAAGTAAAATTAGAAAGATAATTCCAGGGCTTTTTTTCCAGAAACTGTGAAGAGGCCCTAGCCTGTTGTTTTGTGAAATTTCGCGTGAAATTTGGCAAAATTGTGAAAAATATACTTAAATAGGTTTATCTATCTAATACTTAATTTCACATTGATTTGACAGGTAAACACCAAGCAGTTGGTTGCAGATGACAAATTAATCCTTATGTTAAATCTAAATAACTTGCTGTTTTAATATTTCTTTCTCAAACAATATCTGGTCATTAATAAGAAAAGCCTGGGGAAACATTTGTAAATGAAGAAACTGTAGCCTGATACCAGCATGTGCTCTTTTTGCTCTGTAGATCTATTTTCTCAGAGTATATATATCTACTGTAATATTTCACAAAATTTAGTCATATGATACTTAGCATCCATAAATTTTGTTGTTTGGGAAAGGTTTAAATGGTAGAAAGCATTGTACAAAGAAAAGAAAATGCTCTCTTTCTGTGCTTCATTGGTGGAAGTCGTCACTATCGGATAAGTGACATGAATGTTACACTGGGGTTGGGATGGGATGGGTTCAACTTCAACACTGTCATCTGGGGCCTTAGTCCCAGGTTGGGTGCAGTTATCAATTTCATCCTTGTCATCGTTCTAACTAGAATTATCAAAAAGATAGTGTGGCATTTTTTCAAAAGCTAACAAACTTTTGTGATTTGTCAGTTGCAGCTTTTTGAATTGATTTCGCGTAATATTTCCCATTTCTATACGTCATGTTTTCCCCTCGCATTTTTTTTTTGTTTTGTTTTGTTTACGCGGTGTCTTATTATAATATTTGCATATGATACATCAATATACGAAGAGAATAATGTTCTTTGTAATTGCGCTATTACAACATTCTTGCTTTCCAATCGTTTTCACCTTTAACATTACTGGTATATCATGTGATAAAGTAAAACGAATTAAACTTAACTCACGTCTGAAAAAATAAATTCGCAAAACTTCGTAACAGTATGAAAAACAGAGTTAGTGTTCGATTAATTAGTCCGCAAAATTCCAATCAAACGCGACTAGACTAGTGCCCGTCATATAATGATGTATAACAACGCAGTGGGATTTGAAACGGGAACCAGTCTATCTCGCGACCTCTCCGAGTCTCGTTTTTGCCGGGACTTGGCATGAAAATGTAAACAACTTCTACTTTCAATTCCACGGCCTCTGTATTTTACAAATCGCTGTATTCGAGACCTGGGTCTGTAAATCGACATTATGACGATCAGTTCAGACTTTTGATTGGGAATTTTATTACCGATTTTTGTGAAATTTTCTTGCCACTGTTGTGAAAAAACTAGGCTTTTCGCGATTGTGAAGTCACCGAAGATCGGCCTCTACTAAAGAAGGAGAAAAAGCCCTGAATTCTTCAGCTCAAATCAAGAAATACAAACAGAAACCTTTCTATCTGTGTATAATTATGCGGCTAGTTGCATAACATATTGACATTGAATCGGTGTAAAATCTTTTGTAAACAACTGGGTCATAAATGAATTTACACTTGTAATGTAATATGCATCCGGCTGCACAATCACACAAAATTATTACATTTTCTGTTTATAACTTTTTTAACTTATTCCAACTCAGTGACAGGTTTTAACAACTACAGTGAAGAGAGTAGGAAAATACTGTGGCACAGGGAGAAATTGCACAGCAAGTGCGACTTTTCCTTTTCCCACAATATTTTTTAACCCATTGGTAAACAAAAAGCAAGAAGGTCAAGGTCAAATAACTGTTGTTCTTTGCAATGGATTTGACCCAAAGTTTACACAAATTTAGTTACACCATATGGGATGATGTTCACAAAATATTGACATGCCCTGCAAGTCTGTTACCTTATTTTAGCATGAAGACAATACGGGATACATGATTGTGGTCTAAGTGTAAGAGACCATCCCCATCGCTCCCTGTTGTAATCAGGCAATGAGTGTGTTTACTAATAGGCTGTGGAATTTGTAAGAGGAAAACTGACCAGTTACTATCTTTAGATTCTCTCGTTTCGGCGACAACAGCGGCTGATTGCAAGCATGAACACCCACATGCGCCTCAGGCCTAGTCTATTATACAAGCCAGAAAGCGCATACAAGTCGTCACAACAGGCTTTTATTGCTTTTCCTACGGAATCCGTGATGCGGGTTCGGTACGCGAACCAAGGTCTGTAAAATCGAGTGAGCTGCACCCGGATGCAATTTTCTTGTATGAGCAGCTAGATAAACGTTTAACTAAATTGTGTTTAACCTGTTCAAGTCATTGTCTCGTCGAATTACGCCTTTTTCGTGCTCGAAATCGCTGTATTTCTTCGTGAGAATGAGCCGGAAGTTGATTTAGGAAGCCATCGCGGTTGTTGTTGTCGCTTACTCGATGTTTATTCTGCGGTGCATTATGGGAAGTTGCTTAGCAACTTTCGACGCGCAATAAATTCAAAAATGCCTTTAAACAGCAAATAATCAGTATTATAGTCAAAGAATGTCTAGTCCAGTCCTATTTATTCAATTAATGGTTATATTCGTTAAAAAGCAGTTAAAATAGGCTAGGGTTAATTTTCCAAGTTTGTTTACCTCACAAGCGCATGCAGAATCTCACAAATTTTGCGTCGGGATTCCCGATGAGCTGTCGTCGGGAACTCCGACTATAAAAGCCTTTGCGGGCAAATTTTCTTGGACTCCAATTTTCATTTTTTTTAGGTAAACCTACGTTCGTTTGTTTCAAAATTGTGATTTAGGCGCCAAAAATTTGTGTTTGATTTAATTTCGGATATTAGGATTTTGTGTTTGGAGGTTTGTGGAATTAAGGTCGGCTTTTTATTTGTTTTATGATTTTAGCATTTCAATTGTAAAGAGGAGACTTTTAGTTTGAAAACGCAGGCGATCAAAATTTACGTTAAGACAGGCGTAAAATAGGAAAAGGTTTATTAACTTTGTTTTGGCTGCGCTACCCTACCAGAAACTACTAAGAAATTGTGTCTGATCTTGATCCGCGAGTTTAGATAATAGTCAGCTAGGCACTGAGTTTGAATTTGGCAATTTAGAGTTCACGGTTGGATTGTCTTAGGAATATTTTAGGAACGCCAATAGGTCGCTGATTAATTTATTGTGTCTGATCTTGATTTGTTTTGTAAAGAGCATTAGATCTATTCTGTTTTATCAAATTGTTAAACTAACTTATCTCTTGTATCATTTGACATCCAAAAATCGGCGTCTAGGTTTATTTAATTTATTTTGGCTCTAATCTGTATTTATGTTCTTTTGGTTATTCTTTTCTGGAGTCCATATTTTTTTTGTGTGTGAGAGCGAGCGCGTGTTTATTTGTCATCTGCAAAGAGCGTTCTTCGAGAGATCAGCTGAGAGAGGACCCTTTTGTCTGGATCGCTACAATATCATTTCAATTCGTACAAAAGTAAAAGCTGTAGAGATAGTTTCGTAAAGTTAGTACATCAAAAACAAGCAAAATCTGAGATTGACAGAAGGACGAATATATATAGAAAATCAACAAAATGATATACATGATTAATGATTCTAAAAATCTTCTGTCCTAAGTACATTTAAAGTACATGCAAAATTTCAATTTGATCTGATCTATACAGAAAAAGTTATTTAACTTGAAAGTAAGAATTTGCTTCTCATTTCAATTTACCCCACCCACTTTGTTAGCCATTATCTCCAAAAATAAGCCTTCATCAGATTTTTTACACATACAAATTAAAGATATTATGTAACCCTATCAATACACAGAATTTAAAGAAAATATATTTTTGGACCCTTGTTGCAACCAATCCTTTTGTTACTGTCACTTGGATTTTAGACATTTTGGTGGTCTTTTAACACTTTTTTGAATAAAAAAAAGATTCTGGTCAAAGTTTTGCAGCAAGTACAAATGTGCTCATATCTCCATATCCATGAAAGGTATCCATTTGCAACTTCAGACATGTTTACAGGGTCCTACTGGAAGGCCGCTGAAGAACGGTCACATATTTGGATTCTGGATGAATGAACAGAAAACCACGACAGGAAGACTAAATACACTGTTACATGTATGGACCAGACAGGAAGGGTGGTGTACCAATATACGAGATACAAAACAATGTAAGTTTGTGATAAAACAATCTGGATGGAAGATCAGACAGGAAGACTAAATACACTGTTACATGTATGGACCAGACAGGAAGGGTGGTGTACCAATATACAAGATACAAAACATTGTAAGTGTTCAAGAAAATAGTGTTAACCGAATCTGGTAAGACAAGACAGGCAGGGTTGTATACAAGCCCTAAAAACATTTGTTTTGCAAGGGGAAAAACAAAACGACAAATGTGTGCTAAAGATGTCATACAAAATGTGTTTTGAAATACAGATGCTCTAAATTGTTAAAATTATTTTTTGGATCGGCGTAATGCTTTTTAAGGTTTTACACACAATTGTCATATCTCTATTTCTACTGATGCTATTGCTCTAAAACTTGGCACATGCTTCTGTGGCTATAATATCAGCCTCTAGACGCAGATTCATAAATCTGACTATAACAGGTATTTAGTCATGTGATATTATCGAGATCAGTCAAGAAAATTTCGCTCTTTTTGCAAAAACATGTAAAAATAATAGTGATGTTGGAATTAATTATATCCATGGATTTGAAGAATATATGATGAACTAAGTCTTTTCTGAGGGAAAATTTTCAGAATTAAATGTCCGGCCAAGGTCAAGCCTTGTGCCCAACCACGAAGCAACTAGAAAGACCTGAAGGTCTTGAGTCACTCCACAGGCATGACTTTCTTTTAATATTTAATCCAAGTTTTGACTACATTTTTCAATACTTGTGGTTCTTACAGCAAAAACAAAGTAAAACGCAAAAATCATGTGGTCAAAGCAAAAAGAAAGTAAATGATTGACTAATATTTTGAGGATGTTAGAGCGATAATAAAATTGAAAATTGTGATTTCGCCAAATTGAAGGACACATAATTCAGTATGTGAGTTTATAATCAAGCCGAAAATTGAACTCATGCAAGATCTTATAGTCACCATCATTCTGTTTAAATTTTGTCTATATTAGTCAATATTCATGGCTGCAAGAGTGAAAAAAGTGTCAAAAAATGAAATTTTGTCAATGTCAAGGGCACATAACTGATAACTCAGATTGTAAAAGTGTGATCATGCTGAAAATTACACATAAGTAAGATCTTGTTGTCAACAAGATTCTTTCCAAGTATCATCTTGATTCGTTAACATTAATTTTGTGGTTGTTAGAGTGAAAACAGTCGAAAATGGCAATTTTGTCAAATTCAAGGGCACATAACTCATGATGTAAAAATTCTGATCAAGCTGAAAATTACACCCAAACAGGATATAATGCTAATATATATTCTGTCCATGTTTTGTCTTGATTGGTCAATATTTGTAGATTTTAGAGTAAAAACAAAGTCAAAACCAGCTATTTTTGACATTCAAGGGCAGATAACTCAGGTTATTCTGGTTCAATCCAAATTCTTTGAAGGAATCTGAGAGAGGGTCACCAAAGGATCATTCCTGTGAAGTTTGGTTGAAATCCATCCAGTAGTTTCAGAGAAGATTTTTAAATAAAAAGTTTACGGACGCACGACGGACACACCGCCATGACAATAGCCCGCTGGCCTGAAGGGCCAGTGGAGCTAAAAACAGACAAAAAAGGTAAACCCAACCCCTAACAATAGTCAACGTGCTTCCGAAGGAGGTTCAATAATTGAAGCAGATGAAAGTACATCCTTGTATGAAAGACTAGACACAATGCCTGAAAACATCAAGAGCATACAAGGAAGGTCGTGCAAAAAGGATGAAATCAAGGACTTAATAACAAAAAACAATATCAGAAATTACACAACACAACAGACAGAAAAGAAGCTGATAAGCCAGATATAAATAGCAAAGGGATGACATTTTTCCAGATATTTAAAAAGATCATTTTGCTCATAATATGAAAACTAGAACTGTCACAGGATGTGACTTGATACACCCCCCCCCCCCCCCCCCCCCCGCACAAGCTTTCACTACAAAAAAGGGCAATAAAAGTACCAGGTACCCGAGGGCAATTGTTAGACGGGTACCCAGGTGGAAATTTTGTATCCATTTCTGCCCTAATGGCTACAACCTATTTCCTGAAGTCCTTAAAGAAGAACTGAATGCAGATAATTATGGCTATAATGAGTATGGACAAGGACTTGGAAGTGTTATTTAACATAGTGAGTTACTAAAGTAACCTATACCTATTGATCAAACTCGCCGGGATCGAACTCGCCCCAGCGAAGCATGCGCAGTGTAATTGAAGGTTAAAGATATGTTTACCAATATTGTGTAGAAAATCCAAGTTTTTTTTTTTATTGTTTTTAGCTCACCTGAGCACGAAGTGCTCAAGGTGAGCTATTGTGGTCACTTTTTGTCCGTCGTCCGTCTGTCCGTCCGTCCGTCTGTCTGTCCGTCCACAATTTCGTGTTTACACTCTAGCATCTACAAATATAAGCCAATCTTTACTAAACTTGGTCAAAACATGTATGGCCATAAGATCTCGGATGAGTACGATTATGGGTCAGATCGAACTAGAAAGTCGGGAGTTATCTGCCCTTGAATGCGAAAAATACTTAGTTTTGACATTGTTTACACTCTAGCATCTACAATTATTGATCAATCAAGACAAATCTTGGACATAAGATTGCAGACCATAAGATCTTGGATGAGTTCAATTTTCAGTCTGATCTGACCAGAAAGACGAGAGTTATGTGCCCTTGAATTTGACAAAATTGCCATTTTCGGCTGTTTTTGACCTTGTTTACACTCTAGAATCTACAATTATTCATCAATCAAGACAAAACTTTGACACAATGTTTGGGACCATGAGATCTTGGATGAGTATGATTTTCAGTCTGATCTGATCAGAAAGTCGAGAGTTACTTGCCCTTGAATTTGACAAAATTGCTGTTTTTTGACTGTTTTCGACCTTATTTACACTCTAGAATCTACAATTTTCGACCAATCAAGACAAATCTTGAACACAAGGTTGGAGACCATAAGATATCAGATGAGTTTGATTTTGAGTCTGATCTGACCAGAAAGATGAGAGTTATATGCCCTTGAATTTGATAAAATTGTCGATTTCGGCTGTTTTTGACATTGATTACACTCTATAATCTACTATTATTTATCAATTATGACAAAACTTGAACACAATGTTTGAGACCATAAGATCTTGGATAAGTTTGATTTTCAGTCCGATCTGATCAAAAAGTGGAGAGTTATGTGCCCTTGAATTTGATCAAATTGCCGTTTTCGGCTGCTTTAGACCTTGTTTACACTCTAGAATCTACAATTATTGACCAATCAAGACAAATCTTGGACACAATGTTGGATATCATAAGATCTCGGATGAGTTTGATTTTCAGCCTGATCTGACTAGAAAGTCGAGAGTTATAAGCCCTTGAATTGACAAAATTGCTGTTTTTGGCTGTTTTCGACCTTGTTTATACTCCAGAATCTACAATTATTTATCAAACAAGACAAATCTTGGACACAATGTTGGGCATGATGAAATCTTGGATGAGTTTGATTTTCACAATGTTATTGACTATAAGTTCGTTTTCAGTCTTTAAGTCTTAAATATTTTTTGAATTGAAGAAAAGTGTTGCTTATATCATTTTGGTTCAGGTGAGCGATATAGGACCATCATGGTCCTCTTGTTTGCCTTTTTCATCAAATTTGAGGCAGAAAAAACTGAAGGTCTGAGTAATGGATGAAGATTTCCATGACATACGCGAGTGATAGTGATGAGTCAGACTTTGAAGGATTCGCACCAGTAGAACACGAGGTAAATCCTGGAATTGACCAAAACGATGGTGAGGTGAATGCCGACAATTTACAAGAAATTCTAACTCAAATTGAACGGGAAGAGCTAGACATTTTTCAAGAAGCCTATGACTGTCAGTGGTTGAGAAATTTTGAAACTGAAACTGGCCCTATAAACATTGATGAGACGAGCTCAGCTTATGATCTATTCCACAAGATGTTCAATGATGATGCTTTTGATTTACTGGTAGAACTAACTTGTACTACAATCAATATCTACAGTCAAAAGGGGGCATTGAGAATCTTGGTCCTTATTCATGCTTCCGAAATTGTGTCTCCCCCCCCCCCCCCCACACTGCACATTCCACTGCATAATATTGCAAATGATAAGCCAGGGTTTATTTTCATTTCAGGTTAGTCATACGACAGAAACTAAAATTTTGGACAAAATTATATTCCAGTACCTGAGTTTCAAATGAGTAAGCCAAGTACCAAGATATTCAAGAACATACATGCTGATGAAAAGCTTGCCCCCCATCACATTTGATTAGGATATGAGTATCTGTCTCAGTTTGACACAGAGTTTGATGGTGCTGCCATTAATTTGAACAAAGAGAAATATAGTGTTTATCTGCTCTATTTTGAAATCGAAAATATGCATTATATTAAAGCAGCCTGTTTTGCAGAAATGAAAAGTAAAGTTGTTTACGATATTGACATTTCATTATGAAAAAGTGGCTGCGTAGATGAATCCAAGTGCGAATGTGGTGCCAGTGAAGGACCAAACAGACACTGCAAGCACATACAAGCTGTTCTCTATGGATGTTGTATTTCCAACAAATCTGGTAAAGTAAATGTTGAACTAGTTTGTACAGAAAAGCTGCAGTTTTTCCATAAAGTGAGGAGACATATCAGATCATCTTTGAAAGTTAAAGACTTAAATATGCAAGGATGTGACGAAGTTTGCAATTTCAAAGACTTTGATCCAAGGCCTGAGAACTTTAGAAATGTTGAAGGTTATCCCTCATATTTTAGAAACATGTTTAAAATTCAAAGGAATTCCGAAAGTATCATTTTTTCAACTATATGCCAGGCAAATGCCCATGCTATTGCCCATGACCATGACTATCTATTGAAGACCCCAGAAGATAACTTTTTGGGTGCTTTCTGAAATAAGTCATGACCAAATTAAAACAATTGAATATCTAACTCAAGGACAGAATGTTTTGTAAAATTATGTCAATAACACAATTCAGTATTTTGAATTGTAATTTGAGAAAACATTATGGGAAAAGATGTTAGTATATTATTTCGGTCAATGTACTGTAAATAGGTTGACTTTAGAAAAACATAGTGGGAAAAGATGTTAATATATTATTTTTTTTCAATTTACTGTAAATAAGTTGAGTATGAAAAAACATTGATGGGAAATGAACATTTAATATAATTATTTTTGTTATTACAATTGTCAATAACTTTGTGATTTTATGAAAACATTGTAGGATGAAGAGACGTTAGCCCTCTTCTGATGTAGTTGTTGTAATATTTATTATGCTTTCAATAGGTTGCTTATGTAAATACAATTTGGAAATAGACATCCTGATTCCTGTATCCAAACCAACTGCACAAAGGCCGTCTTTTGACTAGGAGGTTCATTTGACTGGCCCATCTTTTAGCATCAAGATGTAAAAACAAGCACTTTTTTCTGCTTTAAAAGGAAGCCCTTATGCCAAATCTGTTTTTAGTGCAGTAACAGAAATGTCAGACTTCCCTGAAAAATTGGCGAAGGTAGACTTAGCAGAAAAACAAATAGAATATGAACACTTACTTGAATTTACTTCACTTGATTATTTCACTCTGTGTATAAAACCAGGTGTCCCCCTCAGGGAGCCAATCTCTTTTTGTGTCATTGCGTTTACGTAAGATACATGTCATTTCAACATAAATCGGTAATAATCACATGTTATAACTGCATTTTAAAAATTAGTACGCTAATTTTGGGGAGCCATGTAACTGCTGTCCGGATAGTACCGTAATATAGCAGTAAATTTTCAATAGATCGGGTTTATCGTTAAGTTTTGATGAACCGTCAACTGCGCTGCCTGAACGGTGTGCGCTCTATATATTTCTATATTAGGCTATGGGCCACATCGCATTTGAGTCCACGATTTCCGCTCAAAGGTTAAATTATGAAGAATGAAGCGTTAACGACAAACAATACGTTAAAATCCTTCAAATCGTTGTCTAATTGCCAAGAAAGCAAGGCGGTAAATAGACATTTTAATGTTTCAGTACTAGATGTGGTTAATTTGGTCATATTTAGCAGATTAAGCATAAGATTTTGATTTTGGTAGCTAAAATGTGAGGACCGACCAATTGATCTGATCTGAATCCATGACATTTGCAAATAGAATGTTGTTAAGTAAAGCCTCTAATAGGGCATGATGATCTTAATTGATACCAAGATCAGCATGCCATATGAGATTGCCTTTAGATCATTATTTTTGTCTCCGTACTTCAAACCTAATCTCCGTTCTCCCAATTCTAAGAAGTTTCATGTCTTGTGACCTAAAAGAGTGGTGATTATTAGGCCACTCAATACAGGGTATGTTTCTGTTTGTCTTTTACAGATTCACGTCAACCTAGGACGTCTGTATATGACAATTGCTGTCGAAACGGACATAAAACCCTATCCTACAACTATAACAATTACGAGGGACGGTCGGAAAGTAGTTGGACTTTTCGTGCTGCTGTCTCTCCATTTGCAGCTGTATAAACACATTATATATTGGTGAAATCTACATCCATTTGTCAATAATGTGGTCAGTTTATTTGCAAAGAAAGTTGAATATATGCAATATTCTGTCCACTTTTATGTGATAGGGGTTTTATGTACCATAGGCTATTTGTTAGAGGAACAACAAGGGTAACCAAAACAAAAGAACAGTCTAGTCATTTTAATCCCGAAGAATTTAAGTTTTTGAACTAAATTATCACTGAAGATTGAATAATGGTTCATAATTCCGAACTTGGGATAAAAACTCAGTCACAGCAGTCATAGAAACGAGCTGGTTCCCCACCTCTGAATAGATTAAGCTTTTACATTCGGCTGGTAGTCATGTTTGTTGCTTTTGTGGATTCACGAGGTCTGATAGTTAGTCATTTCATGTCAAATGGTAAAAACTATCATTGCTTAGTACAATTCTGAAGTAATTCAGAAAAAAACAAAGAATAAATGCTGAAGTAAACGCGTCCCAGATTAGCAAAGAAAAATGTTTTCTACTTTACGATTACGCACGATCCCATACCACCACATCTACAGTGGAGATTATCAAATATCACCCATGACAAAAGTTGTTTTACTCTTCTTATAGCCCAGGCCCTACCCCACACGACTTTTATTTGTGTCTAGAACTGATGAAAATGCTTGCTGAGAAGAAATTTGAGACCAGGGCGCCTTTGATACCGGTGGTTACACAGTACCTAATACAGTGGGTCTACGTCATGGTTAATAGTGGCAATAGTAAAGCTCCTACGAAGATGGCAAAAATGCATAGACATAGATGGATAATTTCTTTAAACAGTGTAGAAAGAATTTTGTTAAAAAATTAAATGGTTTTAGAGAACTAGTCAAAAGTCCAACTACTTTCCGACCGTCCCTCGTACATGTATCACAGCTCGCTTGTTTTTGCAGATGATGTTCGTGACGAATATGATTTTCTTGGTGATGATGATGATGATGATGATGATGATGATGATGATGACGACGAAAATGAACCGCCCAAGAAAAGACATAAACATGCCACAGTATCACGTCGAGTGAAATGGACCCCTGCGGAAGTACAGGAATTAGAGGAATACTTCAAGGATAATTTAATATCACTAGTCACGCCCTGCAGAAAAGAATGTGATGCTGCCATCAAAATGAGCAGATCCAAAAATGGAAGTATTCAATGGAGACAATGGGAGACAATAAAGAAGAAAGTGTGGAACATGATAGTGAAAAAAAAGGTCGGAAGGACTGAACAAAGGAGTGTGCACACCACAGGGGACATTTTGATGAAATGGAAGAAACTTATGGTGATAATGCTCCAACCCATCATTTGACCTTGTAACTCACTGGCATTGTAAACTCAAACATAGCAGAAAGTCTGTGGAAACACATTCCAGACTTTTCATTTCATCAGAATGTCTTGTGTGGTGTGCTGGATCACAGCACGATACTCAACAGTTTCCATTTCTCACCTGTCTCAGTTCAAACACATGTAACTCAGAATCCACATTGATTTTGGAGCTGTAATTTGTAATATAAGCCATAGAGATATGCATTATTGCACATGCAAGATCAGACCACTGGAAGTGTCAGGGGCATTACTTATTATACCTCATGTGACTGTTTGTTCTATAATCGTAGACTATACAATTTTTACTGTCGCCCGCTCAGTTTAATGTCTACCGGTCGACAATTTTTTATGCAATTTTTAATCTCACCCGCTGCATGTTCTATAAATAGAATTTCTGTCTGTACCTGTCAACAATTTTTTCATGCAATTTTTAATGTCTCCCACTGCATGTTCTATAAATAGAAATTCTGTTATCAATATATGCTTGACATTGGCATATTGATGTGCTTTAACCCTTTCCCAAACAAGGCCTGCTTTTGTCGTCCCTGATAAGATAGTCTTGGGAAAACTATGAGACAAAAGAAAATGATGAAAATCTGCATTTTCTCCTTTTGTCTCAATGTGTTGTGTTGTATTGTAAACCAAAATTAACCCGGGACAAATTAATTTTCGTGTGCAAAGTCCGTTAGTTGAGCGTCTTAACAAAACATAGGCGAAGTGGGGTCATTACATATGCAGATGTCCCAGGTTAATCTTGCTGGACAATATTACTGAGATTTTAGATAATTTCAAAATATTGTGGATATAGTTTTTCTTTGTTGTTTTGTTTGGTATAATAAAATAAATATCACATGCCTCTCAGGGCAGTTGGACATCTACAAAATCACCGTAAACCGTTTTGAGTTTTTGCCCTGGATTTGTCAGGTGATGTCGGGATATAATGAAAATTGCAGAGCGAATGCAAAATTGAATTCTGCATTGACTCTGCAGTTTTCATCACATTTCGACATCATTTGTGGAAAATGTGCGATTTCGTCGAAACTACTTCTGTAGATGCCCGAAGACATGCTTTCTCGTGACGCAGCTCATATTATGAGATACATGATTTTACACAAGTGACCTGTTATTAGAAAGATGTTTTCATATTGTCAGATTGTTTTCTAAACATGGTAAAGACATTGCCACTATAAACAAATGTTTTTTATTAAATGTTTCAGTTCAAATGACTTGAAAGTTGTTTTAATATTTTCTACAACTACAACTTGGCATTTTCAGTAGTAAAGAGATCCAGATTATTTTGATCATCTTCGAACTCTGAGGGCCTATAGATACAGATTTGTATACTTCAGAACTGATATACGCTTCAGGCAACCAGTGTAGACCCTGATATCTGTGCAGTCTGATCTGCAACTACGCTAATTGCATATATGCCAAGTTAAGCCTTTTTCATGTGATGGCTCGAATCAAATATGATATACTACTGGTCTAGTCCCATATGTTGTAAATGTTGCATGTTGTATTTACCCCTCTGTACATTTTCGGCATACATACAGGTGAAATATGGGATCGAACCCCATTGACCCATAGACCTGTAAATGACCTTAACCATTTCCCAAACAAGACCTGGTTTTGACGTTCCTGAGAAAAAAGGCTTGGGAAAATATTGAGACAAAAAAAGAAAATGCTGATAATCAGCATTTTCTCCTTTTGCCTCAATATTTTCTATGCTGTCATATTCACATTGCCTGCACATTTTGACATTGATTTTGTCACCTGCAGAAGCTTTCAAATGGGACCAACCTAAAATTGTGCCGTTTGGGAAAGGGTTAATTGTCGATCGATCGGACATATAACAGTATCAAAGTTCTGTCACATGCATCAAACCAACTGTCTGCCCAACTTTAATGATACTAAACCATCAATATAAGATGTAGTGAGTGCTTTCCATGCCTTTGGTAGGCATATGGATCATCTAGGCGAAGATTGTCATAATCTGAAGGGGAGCTCCCTGTGGAGTGGAGCTGCATCAGCCGCGTCGATTCAGGAAAAGAATACCATAGTAGTTCCAGCTTCTTTTAACAGCAGAGGTGAAAGATTAAGAAAAAAATCAATTGGGTTCCTTCAGTCTCAATCTTATACACCTGATTTTACTCTCGCGTACATCTTGTCACTGGTACCGGTTTTTGCACTTACGAACTGCTGTGCAGTGCTTAAGCCTCAGTCACACATACACCGGTTGCGCTACGGTTGTTCCCGGTTGGTCCGTGGACAACCATACTGCAACCGGGATATATCTGACTGGAACATTAGTTTTAAACAGGTTAAACACTCTGGGGAGAGCCACGGTCGTCACCGGTTGCCTACGGTGCCACTATGGTTCCCCACGGTTGCGCCACGGTTGATCCCGGTTTGTACCCGTCCGAGAACCGGGACAAACTGGGGAGGACCGTAGCTCTGGTGTGACTGTAGCTTTACATTGAGATTTTTGCTTGAGGTGATACTCCCACTACACAGATAAGTAGTTAAAGTGTCAACCGGCCTATATTCACTCGCATACTAAAATTGTGTAGCCGCATTTATATGGACTACATGATAATATTTGCACAAAACATACACATGTACATGTACCAAATTATAAGTTCATGGACAACAGGTTGCCTAATTGTGATAATTCAAAAAAGTAACCAATAAAAGATAGACTACCCAATAATGTCCTGGACAACAGGTAGCCAAATTGTGATAATCCAATAAAGTAACCAATAAAAGATAGACTACCCAATAATGTCCTGGACAACAGGTAGCCAACTTGTACTCTTCTGTGAGAAAATTTTTTGTGTCGATAGGAGCCAACAATATATACCCAATAATTCGATGGACAACAGGTACCCAACATAAGCCTTTTTGTGGGTACGTCCGTCTGTCTGTCTGTCCTAAAACTAAACATTTTGCATTTTAGCCAAAAGTATTTGACATACAAAACTCAAATTTGGCATGTACCTTTGTTTCAAGGATAGCTATTGGTTCCTTGCCATATGACCTTTTTCAAGGTCACCATTTAACCCTTATCAACCCTTAAAACTTGACATTGGCATTTTCATAAAAAAAAAATTGTCATTTCGAGGGCATTCGTGTTTCACAAACACATCTAATGCCCCCGAATTTTATCTATAAGAAACAAGATGTTTCTGAGACCCCAATGGTCCCAATATGGTTATTTTTTTTTAATTTCATTCCAGCAAACAATTATCCATGGCTTGCACAGATGACAACTGTAAGAAAAAAGAAATATTACCCTACCGTAACCAGAGACAGACCGGAAGGACCAAAGCTGTCATTATTTAGAAAGTGGGTTTGGGATGAAACGCCCGTCAGAAAACGTACTGTGTAAGACAGTGATGGACGGCCCACACAGTACGCGTACGTCATCGAAAGAACCAAAGGTAAGATAATTAGACTAAATGAAGTAAATTAGTCACCTATCTAAAGTAATACAACATTCCACTGCCAATTCAGGAATTCATCCATCTTGACTACACAAGATGGGGAATATCGTCGTTTTCCTGCAAAATCCTCGTATCTGCAGCTTGTTTTAAGCTGCAGATACAAGGTTTTTGCAGAAAAGCGACGATATGTGGATTAGAAACAAGTGCTGTCACTGCAAGATGACAATGCCCCCGACACCGCTATATGTTGTTCATAAATGAGTAAAAGTCAAACTATTTTAAAAGTGTGCTTGAGACCCCAAAAAAAGTGTTCATCTACAACCATTCTATGAATAAGGAAAAAAACGTCCTAAAATGAATCCAAAAAAATCGGATTAATAGATCCCTTACACACGAAACATTGAAATGGAATAAAGGATGGAAAATGTTGATGTTAGCATTTCAATAATTGTTTTGTTTGTTAGATACCGAAGAGAATACAGGATTTGACGATGACAAAGAAACAGAAGAAGGACACAAGAGAAGGAAGAGACAAAGAAACAGAAGAAGGACACAAGAGGAGGAGGAGATGACCCAAGAGAAGGGATTGATAGACAAGAGGACCATGATGGTCCTATATCGCTCACCTGAACTGAGATGTCAAAAGGTGAGAAATGATTGCACATTTTCCCATGATATCCAAAAGACCATTCCCATTTACAATAGGCCTCATCTAGACAAATATTCTGAACATGTTTCATGACAATTGGACATAAATTGTAGCCTCTACATTGCTAACATAGTAACAAGGATTTTGTCTTTATGACCCCTTATCCCATGATATCCAACGAAATATTCCTATTGTCAATAGACTTCATCCTTGTGACTAGACAAACAATCATGAAAATTTAGCCAAAAATATGGTCTCAATAGCCCTATTAAGGATAGTCATTAAGGCCCCTTTTCACATGCTATCCCATTCCTATTTTCCTCAGAGTTAATCGTTGTGACTAGACAAACTTTCTGATCACAAGTTTCATGAAGATTAGAGCAAAAATTATTGCATCTTAAGTGCTAACAAAGTGTCATTGAGGCTCATTTTCCCATGATATCATCTGGAACATTCCAATTTTCAATAGGCTTTATCCTTGTGACTAAACATACATTCTGATGAAGATTCATGAAGATTGGGCCAAAATTGTCGCCTCTAAAGTGCCTAACAAGGATTTTGTCATTAAGGCCCCTTTTCCCGTGATATCAAAATGGATTATTCTGATTGTTGATAAGCTTCATTCTTGTGACAAGACAAATATTCTGATCAAGTTTCAAGATTAGGCCAAAATTGTGGCCTCTTAAGGTGCTAACAAGGATATTGTCATTAAGGCCCCTTTTCCCGTGATATCCAAGGGAACTTTCCAATTTTCTATAGGGTCTATTTTTGTGACTAGACAAACATTCTGACCAACTTTCATGAACATTGTGCCAAAATTGTAGCCTGTAGAGTGCTAAGAAGGATTTTGTGTTTTAGGCCCCTTTTCCGTGATATCAATGAGAAACAAAGATATGGAAACACTTTTTATGCTTTTCTCACGATATTTGAAGACAAAAATATTGTTACTGTATCTTGCTCAATACATAGCTAACTGTTTTGAGATGAAAAGGTTTTCCAAATGTTCAAGATAGAACTCTTAACCCCCAAGAATCAACAACATAGGGCCCTTTTTCATTACAAAATAATAAATTTTACAGTAATTTGGTAAAGAGCTAAAGAGGATGTTAGTTGCAAAATAGAAGTATAATAGATTCACTATTAAACAGAAGATTACTGTTGAATTGCTTTATCATGGTTTAATAGTGAATCTTGTCTGATTATCCAAAGAAAAGTAAACAAAACAGAGCTCTATCCTCTCAGTTTGTTTATTTAAGATGGCCCAAGACTAGATCAGGTGTAAAGATAAAATCCAAGTCAAATAATATGGACCAAGGGAGACAACTTTAAGACTACAACTTGCAAAAGTTTTCTATTCATTATTTCCCTTAATAAGTTCGATAAGCACCGCCCTGCCACGCCCACATTTTTTGACGAATTTAAAACTTTGAGAATAAATTTTGAAAAGAGTCACTCAAGGAACAATCCTGCAAAGTTTGCTTCAAATTGACCCAATGGTTGATTTTTAAAGAATTTTCTTAGGATTTCTCAGTCCGATAAGCCCCGCCCTGCCACGCCCACATTTTTTGACGAATCAAAAATTCGCGAACAAGTTCTGAAAAGGGTCACTTAAGGAACATTCCTGCCAAGTTTGGTCAAAATTGGCCCAATGGTTCAGGAGAAGAAGATGTTTACAGAAATTGTGAACGGACGGACGGACAGATGGACGGACGGACGGACGGACAGACGGACGACGGACGGTGAGCGACCACAATAGCTCACCTTGAGCACTTTGTGCTCAGGTGAGCTAAAAAAGGTAAGATTAACCAGAATAGTGACAGAGAAAACGGTAATCATTCAAAAGTATGAGTCATAATCAATCAAGGCCAAACCTGTACATAATGTAGAATGTATGGATGAAAGCAATAGCACATTAGAAAGGAAACGCATAACCTTGAATAAAGCAAAAGATGGGATCACACATGTGGATTATATCAGACCAGAATCAAATTATCCGTGAATGAGAACGTGGTAAGTTGTAACCAGGGCAGTTCTCAAGAGACTGTAATAGACTAGTTCCTTTGAGAGAGAACTGATTTAAAAGTGTGCTTGAGACCCCAAAAAAGTGTTCATCTACAACCATTCTATGAATAAGGAAAACGTCCTAAAATGAATCCAAAAAAATCGGATTAATAGATCCCTTACACATGAAACATTGAAATGGAATAAAGGATGGAAAATGTTGATGTTAGTATTTCAATAATTGTTTTGTTTGTTAGATACCGAAGATAATACAGGATCACACAATGACGATGACAAAGAAACTGAAGAAGAGGAGGAGGAGATGACACAAGAGAAGGGATTGATAGAAAAAGGTAAGATTAACCAGAATAGTGACAGAGAAAACGGTAATCATTCAAAAGTATGAGTCATAATCAATCAAGGCCAAACCTGTACATAATGTAGAATGTACGGATGAAAGCAATAGCGCATTAGAAAAAAAAAACGCATAACCTTGAATAAAGCAAAAGATGGGATCACACATGTGGATTATATCAGACCAGAATCAAATTATCCGTGAATGAGAATGTGGTTAACCCTTTCCCAAACAAGTACTGGTTTTGATGTCTCTTATAGAAAAGGTTTGGGAAAACATTGAGACAAAAGAAGAAACGGCTGATAACCAGCAGTTTCTCCTTTTGTCTAAATATTTTCAATGCAATATTTTACACAAATGCTATCTTTAATAACTTCCATTTTGTCATTTGTGGCATTTTTGAAGTGGATCACCCTAAAGTTTTGCCGTTTGGGAAAGGGTTAAGTTGTACCCAGGACAGTTCTCAAGAGACTGTAATAGACTAGTTCCTTTGAGAGAGAACTGATTTAAAAGTGTGCTTGAGACCCCAAAAAAGTGTTCATCTACAAGCATTCTATGAATAAGGAAAAAAACGTCCTAAAATGAATCCAAAAAAATCGGATTAATAGATCCCTTACACACGAAACATTGAAATGGAATAAAGGATGGAAAATGTTGATGTTAGTATTTCAATAATTGTTTTGTTTGTTAGATACCGAAGATAATACAGGATCACACAATGACGATGACAAAGAAACGGAAGAAGAGGAGGAGGAGATGACACAAGAGAAGGGATTGATAGAAGAAGGTAAGATTAACCAGAATAGTGACAGAGAAAACGGTAATCATTGAAAAGTATGAGTCATAATCAATCAAGGCCAAACCTGTACATAATGTAGAATGTACGTATGAAAGCAATAGCGCATTAGAAAAAAAACGCATAACATTGAATAAAGCAAAAGATGGGATCACACATGTGGATTATATCAGACCAGAATCAAATTATCCGTGAATGAGAATGTGGTTAACCCTTTCCCAAACAAGTACTGGTTTTGATGTCTCTTATAGAAAAGGTTTGGGAAAACATTGAGACAAAAGAAGAAACTGCTGATAACCAGCAGTTTCTCCTTTTGTCTAAATATTTTCAATGCAATATTTTACACAAATGCTATCTTTAATAACTTCCATTTTGTCATTTGTGGCATTTTTGAAGAGGATCACCCTAAAATTTTGCCGTTTGGGAAAGGGTTAAGTTGTAACCAGGACAGTTCTCAAGAGACTGTAATAGACTAGTTCCTTTGAGAGAGAACTGATTTAAAAGTGTGCCTGAGACCCCAAAAAAAGTGTTCATCTACAAGCATTCTATGAATAAGGAAAAAAACGTCCTAAAATGAATCCAAAAAAATCGGATTAATAGATCCCTTACACACGAAACATTGAAATGGAATAAAGGATGGAAAATGTTGATGTTAGTATTTCAATAATTGTTTTGTTTGTTAGATACCGAAGAGAATACAGGATTTGACGATGACAAAGAAACAGAAGAAGAGGAGGAGGAACACCGAAAAAGAATGGAAGTGATAGTTAATATCATAGAAAATTCGATGGAGGGTAAGTAAATTATTTTAAGCTAACTGAAGAAAATTATCACGAAAGTTTCTGGGCATTTGATAAATCAACTGGAAAAGAACGAAAGGTAAAGTAAAATACACAACACATGCGTATTAATATATGAAAAATATAAGAGAAAAAAATATGTATTCATGCTAATACATTTGTGTTTATCACTATCAAGGTGGAATTGAACAGACGCAATGTACAATAATGCTTTGGAATTTAATCTAGCAATTTACAATCACAGAAACGAAGAAATATTGGTGTCAATATTACAATAAATGTGTCGTTTGTTAATTACAGACGGAAAGGAAGACCATGAAGAAGAGGAAGAGGATATCGACCAGAGACTCAGAGATGGTAATTATTCACGACAAAAATTGTTACCCATTCACAGTTTCAGATCAATGTTTTTATACACAATCTTATTTCAAGTCGATAGATATCAAGTGTCAATGCAAATCTGATAATCTATAAAAGAAATGAAACAAATTGAAACTTTCCAAAATGCTACCATAGTAGTTAGAAATTTAAGTTTTCCCAAAATCATCATGAATTCGACTATTTGACAGAATATGACAACAGCTGGGAGGACCCCACCTATCAGCCGGGAAAGGATGAGGGGGGGTCCAGTGACGAGGAGGGGGATGGTGAAGAAGAACAAGAAGAAGAGAATAGAGAAAGAGGAAAGACAGCAGAGAAAGATGGAAAAGAAGGAGAAGAGGGGAGAGAAACAGAAAAGAAAATAAATAAACAAATTGTGTTGGCGGCGAACCGCAAAAGAAAGGCGGCCCCTCGCAAAAGTAAAAAAGTGGAGACAGTGAGTATTACTATCACTATTTGGAATGAAGAAAAATACATTTTTAGACAATAACAAATACATTGTACCTTTATGGGAATCCAAAGTCAATACGTCCAACTACTGCACAGGGAAAAAAGGTGAGTTACAAATATCCAAATACGTCAAGAAAATCAGGTAACATTATTGCTACATTATAGGTTGAATGTACAGTTGTCACCACATCGTATGGCACATGTTTATGTTTTGTTTAACCCTTTCCCAAACGACAAAATTTAAGGGTGATCCACTTCAAAAACTGCCACAAATGACAAAATTGATGTTATTAAAGGTAGTATTTGTGTAAAATATGACACAGAAAATATTTAGACAAAAGGAGAAACTGCTGGTTATCAGCAGTTTCTTCTTTTGTTTCAACGTTTTCCCAAGTCTTTTCTATTAGGGACGTCAAAACCAGGTCTTGTTTGGGAAAGGGTTAACGTTCAATTACATTTGAACAAAATATAAACATTGTGCCATACGATGTGGCGAGAACTGTAATTTAGTAGCACAAACGAAATGTAAACATTTAATTCTACATTAAGCAATATGTAGTTCACAAATGTGGATTAAAGCAAAACCGAAGGAAAGTAATAAAATAAATCCTAAATTCGGATAAATACGGTAAGCAATAAAAAGTGTTGTTCTTTTTCTGTAAAGACAATATGAATATTTTTTTCTTCATTACGTCTTTTTTGAAAATATTATTTTAAGATATTCCAGACAGAGACACATATACAACGAAGTGGTCATTGGTTATTCATGTTCGATATTATTAGTCCGCATCTTCCATTTCTGTTTTGGAAAAGAATAATACTAGTTAGTGAACAGACAGAAGAATTTTTTATCCTAGTCTCAGCTAAATGAATCCATGTAGGATCTTTTATTTTTTCATAATTAGCATTTACAAAACAAGAGCAACGCTGGGCGTGGCATTATACTCCCGAAGCTCAGAAATAAATGGGTGTGTGATATTTGTTGATGTCCTGTTCTTTTCTATAAGTCTCTTGCAAGTATCCGATAAAACAAAATTCACCAAGTACTAAAATCTTCACGAAGTGTTGCAAGTACCCGAGTACTACTAAATATTCACAAATTTAACACCCTAGCTATGAGTTCTACACACATGTGAAGTTTCAACATCGTAGGCCCTGTATTTTGAAAGTTATGGACCGGACACCAATTTGCAAACTGAATCAAACAAAGGGCAATAAGTCAAAAATAATAAATGGTAGAGTTGTGGCTCTGCACATCCTAGCTATGAGATCTATACACCTGTGAAATTTCAAGACTATAGGCCTTATAGTTTCAAAGTTATGGACCAGACACGAATTTGCTAACTGAATCAAACAAAATCAAACAAAGGGCAATAACTCAAAAATTACAAATGGTAGAGTTGTGGTTCTTGCGCTCTGCACACCCTAGCTATGAGATATATACACCTGTGAAGTTTCAAGACCATAGGCCTTATGATTTCAAAGTAATGGACTGGACACAAATCTGCTAACTGAATCAAACAAAATCAAACAAAGGGCAATAACTCAAAAATTACAAATGGTAGAGTCGTGGTTCTTGCGCTCTGCACACCCTAGCTATGAGATCTATACACCTGTGAAGTTTCAAGACTATAGGCCTTATAATTTCAAAGTTATGGACCGGACACGAATTTGCTAACTCAATCAAACAAAGGGCAATAACTCAAAAATTACAAATGGTAGAGTTGTGGTTCTTGCGCTCTGCACACCCTAGCAATGAGATCTATACACCTGTGAAGTTTCAAGACCATAGGCCTTATAGTTTTAAAGTTATGGAGCGGACACGAATTTGCTAACGGACAGACAGACAGACAGACGGACAGACAGACGATGCACGCGATAACATAATACGACCCTTCGGGCGTATAATAAAAATGTAGGATATGAAGATATTGTGATTGTTATTGTTTATTTCAGAAAAGACCTAGGAGGGAGTGTCCGTTCCCTGGCTGTGAGGCCAACAAAACACTTCCGGCAGGTCCATCCAGGGAGGAAGGTGACCAAGGTGCGCAAATACAGTAGGGCGAGGCATGTTTGCATGTAGGATATGAAGACATTGTGATTGTTATTGTTTATTTCAGAAAAGACCAAGGAGGGAGTGTCCGTTCCTGGCTGTGGGGCCAACAAAACACTTCCGGCAGGTCCATCCAGGGAGGAAGGTGACCAAGGTGCGCAAATACAGAAGGGCGAGGCATGTTTGCATGTAGGATATGAAGATATTGTGATTGTTATTGTTTATTTCAGAAAAGACCAAGGAGGGAGTGTCCGTTCCTGGCTGTGGGGCCAACAAAACACTTCCGGCAGGTCCATCCAGGGAGGAAGGTGACCAAGGTGCGCAAATACAGAAGGGCGAGGCATGTTTGCATGTAGGATATGAAGATGTTGTGATTGTTATTGTTTATTTCAGAAAAGACCAAGGAGGGAGTGTCCGTTCCCTGGCTGTGGGGCCAACGTGACAGAATTAACAAAACACTTCCGGCAGGTCCATCCGGGGAGGAAGGTGACCAAGGTGTGCAAATACAGTAGGGCAAGGCATGTTTGCATGTAGGATATGAAGATATTGTGATTGTTATTGTTTATTTCAGAAAAGACCTAGGAGGGAGTGTCCGTTCCCTGGCTGTGGGGCCAACGTGACAGAATTAACAAAACACTTCTGGCAGGTCCATCCAGGGAGGAAGGTGACCAAGGTGTGCAAATACAGTAGGGCGAGGCATGTTTGCATGTAGGATATGAAGATATTGTGATTGTTATTGTTTATTTCAGAAAAGACCAAGGAGGGAGTGTCCGTTCCCTGGCTGTGGGGCCAACAAAACACTTCCGGCAGGTCCATCCAGGGAGGAAGGTGACCAAGGTGTGCAAATACAGTAGGGCGAGGCATGTTTGCATGTAGGATATGAAGACATTGTGATTGTTATTGTTTATTTCAGAAAAGACCAAGGAGGGAGTGTCCGTTCCTGGCTGTGGGGCCAACGTGACAGAATTAACAAAACACTTCCGGCAGGTCCATCCAGGGAGAAAGGTGACCAAGGTGCGCAAATACAGTAGGGCGAGGCATGTTTGCATGTAGGATATGAAGATATTGTGATTGTTATTGTTTATTTCAGAAAAGACCTAGGAGGGAGTGTCCGTTCCTGGCTGTGGGGCCAACAAAACACTTCCGGCAGGTCCATCCAGGGAGGAAGGTGACCAAGGTGCGCAAATACAGTAGGGCGAGGCGTGTTTGCATGTAGGATATGAAGATATTGTGATTGTTATTGTTTATTTCAGAAAAGACCAAGGAGGGAGTGTCCGTTCCTGGCTGTGGGGCCAACAAAACACTTCCGGCAGGTCCATCCAGGGAGGAAGGTGACCAAGGTGTGCAAATACAGTAGGGTGAGGCATGTTTGCATGTAGGATATGAAGATATTGTGATTGTTATTGTTTATTTCAGAAAAGACCAAGGAGGGAGTGTCCGTTCCCTGGCTGTGGGGCCAACGTGACAGAATTAACAAAACACTTCCGGCAGGTCCATCCGGGGAGGAAGGTGACCAAGGTGCGCAAATACAGTAGGGCGAGGCATGTTTGCATGTAGGATATGAAGATATTGTGATTGTTATTGTTTATTTCAGAAAAGACCAAGGAGGGAGTGTCCAATCCTGGCTGTGGGGCCGACAAAACACTTCCGGCAGGTCCATCCAGGGAGGAAGGTGACCAAGGTGCGCAAATACAGTAGGGCGAGGCATGTTTGCATGTAGGATATGAAGATATTGTGATTGTTATTGTTTATTTCAGAAAAGACCTAGGAGGGAGTGTCCGTTCCTGGCTGTGGGGCCAACGTGACAGAATTAACAAAACACTTCCGGCAGGTCCATCCAGGGAGGAAGGTGACCAAGGTGCGCAAATACAGTAGGGCGAGGCATGTTTGCATGTAGGATATGAAGATATTGTGATTGTTATTGTTTATTTCAGAAAAGACCTAGGAGGGAGTGTCCGTTCCTGGCTGTGGGGCCAACGTGACAGAATTAACAAAACACTTCCGGCAGGTCCATCCAGGGAGGAAGGTGACCAAGGTGCGCAAATACAGTAGGGCGAGGTGTGTTTGCATGTAGGATATGAAGATATTGTGATTGTTATTGTTTATTTCAGAAAAGACCTAGGAGGGAGTGTCCGTTCCTGGCTGTGGGGCCAACAAAACACTTCCGGCAGGTCCATCCAGGGAGGAAGGTGACCAAGGTGCGCAAATGCAGTAGGGCGAGGCGTGTTTGCATGTAGGATATGAAGATATTGTGATTGTTATTGTTTATTTCAGAAAAGACCAAGGAGGGAGTGTCCGTTCCTGGCTGTGGGGCCAACAAAACACTTCCGGCAGGTCCATCCAGGGAGGAAGGTGACCAAGGTGCGCAAATACAGTAGGGTGAGGCATGTTTGCATGTAGGATATGAAGATATTGTGATTGTTATTGTTTATTTCAGAAAAGACCAAGGAGGGAGTGTCCGTTCCTGGCTGTGGGGCCAACAAAACACTTCCGGCAGGTCCATCCAGGGAGGAAGGTGACCAAGGTGCGCAAATACAGTAGGGCGAGGCATGTTTGCATGTAGGATATGAAGATATTGTGATTGTTATTGTTTATTTCAGAAAAGACCTAGGAGGGAGTGTCCGTTCCTGGCTGTGGGGCCAACAAAACACTTCCGGCAGGTCCATCCAGGGAGGAAGGTGACCAAGGTGCGCAAATACAGTAGGGCGAGGCATGTTTGCATGTAGGATATGAAGATATTGTGATTGTTATTGTTTATTTCAGAAAAGACCTAGGAGGGAGTGTCCGTTCCTGGCTGTGGGGCCAACGTGACAGAATTAACAAAACACTTCTGGCAGGTCCATCCAGGGAGGAAGGTGACCAAGGTGCGCAAATACAGTAGGGCGAGGCATGTTTGCATGTAGGATATGAAGATATTGTGATTGTTATTGTTTATTTCAGAAAAGACCTAGGAGGGAGTGTCCGTTCCTGGCTGTGGGGCCAACGTGACAGAATTAACAAAACACTTCCGGCAGGTCCATCCAGGGAGGAAGGTGACCAAGGTGCGCAAATACAGTAGGGCGAGGCATGTTTGCATGTAGGATATGAAGATATTGTGATTGTTATTGTTTATTTCAGAAAAGACCTAGGAGGGAGTGTCCGTTCCTGGCTGTGGGGCCAACGTGACAGAATCAACAAAACACTTCCGGCAGGTCCATCCGGGGAGGAAGGTGACCAAGGTGTGCAAATACAGTAGGGCGAGGCATGTTTGCATGTAGGATATGAAGATATTGTGATTGTTATTGTTTATTTCAGAAAAGACCAAGGAGGGAGTGTCCGTTCCCTGGCTGTGGGGCCAACAAAACACTTCCGGCAGGTCCATCCAGGGAGGAAGGTGACCAAGGTGTGCAAATACAGTAGGGCGAGGCATGTTTGCATGTAGGATATGAAGATATTGTGATTGTTATTGTTTATTTCAGAAAAGACCTAGGAGGGAGTGTCCGTTCCCTGGCTGTGGGGCCAACGTGACAGAATTAACAAAACACTTCCGGCAGGTCCATCCAGGGAGGAAGGTGACCAAGGTGTGCAAATACAGTAGGGTGAGGCATGTTTGCATGTAGGATATGAAGATATTGTGATTGTTATTGTTTATTTCAGAAAAGACCAAGGAGGGAGTGTCCGTTCCCTGGCTGTGGGGCCAACAAAACACTTCCGGCAGGTCCATCCAGGGAGGAAGGTGACCAAGGTGCGCAAATACAGTAGGGCGAGGCATATTTGCATGTAGGATATGAAGACATTGTGATTGTTATTGTTTATTTCAGAAAAGACCAAGGAGGGAGTGTCCGTTCCCTGGCTGTGGGGCCAACGTGACAGAATTAACAAAACACTTCCGGCAGGTCCATCCAGGGAGGAAGGTGACCAAGGTGCGCAAATACAGTAGGGCCAGGCATGTTTGCATGTAGGATATGAAGATATTGTGATTGTTATTGTTTATTTCAGAAAAGACCTAGGAGGGAGTGTCCGTTCCCTGGCTGTGGGGCCAATAAAACACTTCCGGCAGGTCCATCCAGGGAGGAAGGTGACCAAGGTGCGCAAATACAGTAGGGCGAGGCATGTTTGCATGTAGGATATGAAGATATTGTGATTGTTATTGTTTATTTCAGAAAAGACCTAGGAGGGAGTGTCCGTTCCCTAGCTGTGGGGCCAACAAAACACTTCCGGCAGGTCCATCCAGGGAGGAAGGTGACCAAGGTGCGCAAATACAGTAGGGCGAGGCATGTTTGCATGTAGGATATGAAGATATTGTGATTGTTATTGTTTATTTCAGAAAAGACCAAGGAGGGAGTGTCCTTTCCTGGCTGTGGGGCCAACGTGACAGAATTAACAAAACACTTCCGGCAGGTCCATCCAGGGAGGAAGGTGACCAAGGTGCGCAAATACAGTAGGGCGAGGCATGTTTGCATGTAGGATATGAAGATATTGTGATTGTTATTGTTTATTTCAGAAAAGACCAAGGAGGGAGTGTCCGTTCCTGGCTGTGGGGCCAACAAAACACTTCCGGCAGGTCCATCCGGGGAGGAAGGTGACCAAGGTGCGCAAATACAGTAGGGTGAGGCATGTTTGCATGTAGGATATGAAGATATTGTGATTGTTATTGTTTATTTCAGAAAAGACCAAGAAGGGAGTGTCCGTTCCTGGCTGTGGGGCCAACAAAACACTTCCGGCAGGTCCATCCGGGGAGGAAGGTGACCAAGGTGCGCAAATACAGTAGGGTGAGGCATGTTTGCATGTAGGATATGAAGATATTGTGATTGTAATTGTTTATTTCAGAAAAGACTTAGGAGGGAGTGTCCGTTCCTGGCTGTGGGGCCAACAAAACACTTCCGACAGGTCCATCCAAGGAGGAAGGTGACCAAGGTGCGCAAATACAGTAGGGCAAGGCGTGTTTGCATGTAGGATATGAAGATATTGTGATTGTTATTGTTTATTTCAGAAAAGACCTAGGAGGGAGTGTCCGTTCCTAGCTGTGGGGCCAACAAAACACTTCCGGCAGGTCCATCCAGGGAGGAAGGTGACCAAGGTGCGCAAATACAGTAGGGTGAGGCATGTTTGCATGTAGGATATGAAGATATTGTGATTGTTATTGACGCAATCCCAGTTAAAGTGGACAATTGACTAATTTTTTTTCGAAATTTTTCATTTTACCCTTCACTCATTCTGGACAAATTTTCTTCTTTGATCACATCTTCTGCGCAAATTTCTTTTGTTTTGTCAAGTGGGCTTGCTTAGTTTTGGATTTATAGACTGTTAAAGGATCAAATGTGTGCATAAAAAACTACGTATTTTAAATAGACCCCTTTGTGAAATTTGTGTCTAATTTCACATTAAGTAATGCATAAAGAATAATAAATCCGATACATTTTGATGAGTATTTGTTTATAAAATGTGAATCAATTGACAATATGGGTGAAAATGGCGAATTGTACCTATGCGAATGAAAATTCAAAACGACCATCCTTGTACAATTCCTTTAATTTAAAACGTTGACTACTTCCAACTCTTCTAAAATACACCAAACAACCTTTAATTTTCTCTCGTATTGTTAAACAAAAGCAATGAGTTATTCCCTTAATCGATATACCGAAATGGAAGGTCAATGATTTGTTACAAATCAACAATAGTTTAAAACTGGTCTGTCCCGAACGTAACTACAGCTTGTCCCGTACGTAATATGCTTTCTTTCCTTTAACATCACAGCCTCTGTGTTATTACCTTTTCAATCAAATCATAATATTATCAGGCAATATCCATTTGCCAGACACTTTGTCAAAAAAATTGTAATGAAATGAATAAAGGAAAATAAATACAACTCTATAAGCCATCTGGGTGTGTTGTTTTACAAATTAAGACTTCCTAGCCAAATTAGTTTCAATTTATAAAAGTTGAGATGTTCGTATTGTTTTGACACATGAGGCATGTGTAATAACTTCTTAATTAAGTGAAATGTTATCCAAAATTTGCTAGACATCCTTACCTCTGATGGATCCAATATACGAAAACGTACGGGACACTTTTTATAAAGGTAAAAAACGCTGAAATAGTCTATTTTAATGCATCAATCTAGTGTAATGTATATGGGTATGAATATATTCCTATATATATCAACAAAAACTGGCATATTTTGTGGAACTTTCTTCAATATTGTAAAATAGTATCAATTAAGCGTAATCATAATACCATTACGTACGAGACTAGTACGAGTACGTGTACAGTCTATTATGTGCATTAAAAGTCTATTTTGCTTAAACTGGAGTCCTTAAGGAACTCAAAACACATAAAATAAGCACAGGAAACGTTCCATTTCAGCAATTTAAAAACTGAAAACTAAAAATTGCCTCGAACGTTATGGACTCGTACGTCACTTTTTAATGTGTACCCAATTTTATTTGGCCTGCTGTATCAATGCTATTATAGTAATCGGCATACTTCTTTTTGTCATATTTGAAGACACTTCGAATAGTGATTTTACTTGAAGAATTAAACTATTTATAGTTACACATTTTTAACTAGAGTTACTTTAGTTCTTGTCTCGTACGTTACGGAGTTAAAATTTCGGTAAATTGTTTAAGAATGATGTTGATTTTTTGAAAATATTGACCAAAGTATATCAAAATACGACTTCATTTTGATTATATATATTTATACTAAAGTAGATTACGCTAGATTAATGTATTAAATGTAGATTTATGTCAGTGTTTCTTAGCTTTAAAGAAAGTGTCCCGTACATTTTTGAATTTTGGAGACAACAACTCGAGGCTGTTCTACAAATTTTGGATTACATTTTTTATATAAATCTTGGTATCGTTTTGGAGCTCTATGTTTTCTGTACAAGATTGGGACATTTCTGTTAGGATAATCTATTGTTGAAATTGACTTTTTTGGTTTGAAAGTTAGAATTTATACCCGGAGACATCGGTTTTTCGTACCCCCTAGTTTGATTGTCGCATGATTTTCATATGAAATGGAGTTCTGACGAACGTAAATTATAGATACATTTTTTAGTTATAGGTGTTGGATGAAAATAAATGCGGAGGTCATTTATATAATGTTGACTATTTGCAGCTAGAACATATTGAAGGCCGGAGACATCAATTGTCCCATTTAACTGGGATTGCGTCTATTGTTTATTTCAGAAAAGACCAAGGAGGGAGTGTCCGTTCCCTGGCTGTGGGGCCAACGTGACAGAATTAACAAAACACTTCCGGCAGGTCCATCCAGGGAGAAAGGTGACCAAGGTGCGCAAAAACAGTAGGGCGAGGCATGTTTGCATGTAGGATATGAAGATATTGTGATTGTTATTGTTTATTTCAGAAAAGACCTAGGAGGGAGTGTCCGTTCCTGGCTATGGGGCCAACAAAACACTTCCGGCAGGTCCATCCAGGGAGGAAGGTGACCAAGGTGCGCAAATACAGTAGGGCGAGGCGTGTTTGCATGTAGGATATGAAGATATTGTGATTGTTATTGTTTATTTCAGAAAAGACCTAGGAGGGAGTGTCCGTTCCTGGCTGTGGGGCCAACAAAACACTTCCGGCAGGTCCATCCAGGGAGGAAGGTGACCAAGGTGTGCAAATACAGTAGGGCGAGGCATGTTTACATGTAGGATATGAAGATATTGTGATTGTTATTGTTTATTTCAGAAAAGACCAAGGAGGGAGTGTCCGTTCCCTGGCTGTGGGGCCAACGTGACAGAATTAACAAAACACTTCCGGCAGGTCCATCCGGGGAGGAAGGTGACCAAGGTGCGCAAATACAGTAGGACGAGGCATGTTTGCATGTAGGATATGAAGATATTGTGATTGTTATTGTTTATTTCAGAAAAGACCAAGGAGGGAGTGTCCGTTCCTGGCTGTGGGGCCAACAAAACACTTCCAGCAGGTCCATCCAGGGAGGAAGGTGACCAAGGTGCGCAAATACAGTAGGGCGAGGCGTGTTTGCATGTAGGATATGAAGATATTGTGATTGTTATTGTTTATTTCAGAAAAGACCAAGGAGGGAGTGTCCGTTCCCTAGCTGTGGGGCCAACAAAACACTTCCGGCAGGTCCATCCAGGGAGGAAGGTGACCAAGGTGTGCAAATACAGTAGGGCGAGGCATGTTTGCATGTAGGATATGAAGATATTGTGATTGTTATTGTTTATTTCAGAAAAGACCTAGGAGGGAGTGTCCGTTCCTGGCTGTGGGGCCAACGTGACAGAATTAACAAAACACTTCCGGCAGGTCCATCCAGGGAGGAAGGTGACCAAGGTGCGCAAATACAGTAGGGCGAGGCATGTTTGCATGTAGGATATGAAGATATTGTGATTGTTATTGTTTATTTCAGAAAAGACCTAGGAGGGAGTGTCCGTTCCTGGCTGTGGGGCCAACAAAACCCTTCCGGCAGGTCCATCCAGGGAGGAAGGTGACCAAGGTGCGCAAATACAGTAGGGCGAGGCATGTTTGCATGTAGGATATGAAGATATTGTGATTGTTATTGTTTATTTCAGAAAAGACCAAGGAGGGAGTGTCCGTTCCTGGCTGTGGGGCCAACAAAACACTTCCGGCAGGTCCATCCAGGGAGGAAGGTGACCAAGGTGCGCAAATACAGTAGGGCGAGGCATGTTTGCATGTAGGATATGAAGATATTGTGATTGTTATTGTTTATTTCAGAAAAGACCAAGGAGGGAGTGTCCGTTCCCTGGCTGTGGGGCCAACAAAACACTTCCGGCAGGTCCATCCAGGGAGGAAGGTGACCAAGGTGTGCAAATACAGTAGGGCGAGGCATGTTTGCATGTAGGATATGAAGACATTGTGATTGTTATTGTTTATTTCAGAAAAGACCTAGGAGGGAGTGTCCGTTCCCTGGCTGTGGGGCCAACGTGACAGAATTAACAAAACACTTCCGGCAGGTCCATCCAGGGAGGAAGGTGACCAAGGTGCGCAAATACAGTAGGGCGAGGCATGTTTGCATGTAGGATATGAAGATATTGTGATTGTTATTGTTTATTTCAGAAAAGACCTAGGAGGGAGTGTCCAATCCCTGGCTGTGGGGCCAACGTGACAGAATTAACAAAACACTTCCGGCAGGTCCATCCGGGGAGGAAGGTGACCAAGGTGCGCAAATACAGTAGGGCGAGGCGTGTTTGCATGTAGGATATGAAGATATTGTGATTGTTATTGTTTATTTCAGAAAAGACCTAGGAGGGAGTGTCCGTTCCCTGGCTGTGGGGCCAACGTGACAGAATTAACAAAACACTTCCGGCAGGTCCATCCAGGGAGGAAGGTGACCAAGGTGTGCAAATACAGTAGGGCGAGGCATGTTTGCATGTAGGATATGAAGATATTGTGATTGTTATTGTTTATTTCAGAAAAGACCAAGGAGGGAGTGTCCGTTCCTGGCTGTGGGGCCAACGTGACAGAATTAACAAAACACTTCCGGCAGGTCCATCCAGGGAGGAAGGTGACCAAGGTGTGCAAATACAGTAGGGCAAGGCATGTTTGCATGTAGGATATGAAGATATTGTGATTGTTATTGTTTATTTCAGAAAAGACCTAGGAGGGAGTGTCCGTTCCTGGCTGTGGGGCCAACGTGACAGAATTAACAAAACACTTCCGGCAGGTCCATCCAGGGAGGAAGGTGACCAAGGTGCGCAAATACAGTAGGGCGAGGCATTTTTGCATGTAGGATATGAAGATATTGTGATTGTTATTGTTTATTTCAGAAAAGACCTAGGAGGGAGTGTCCGTTCCTGGCTGTGGGGCCAACAAAACACTTCCGGCAGGTCCATCCAGGGAGGAAGGTGACCAAATACAGTAGGGCGAGGCATGTTTGCATGTAGGATATGAAGATATTGTGATTGTTATTGTTTATTTCAGAAAAGACCAAGGAGGGAGTGTCCGTTCCTGGCTGTGGGGCCAACAAAACACTTCCGGCAGGTCCATCCAGGGAGGAAGGTGACCAAGGTGCGCAAATACAGTAGGGTGAGGCATGTTTGCATGTAGGATATGAAGATATTGTGATTGTTATTGTTTATTTCAGAAAAGACCAAGGAGGGAGTGTCCGTTCCTGGCTGTGGGGCCAACAAAACACTTCCGGCAGGTCCATCCAGGGAGGAAGGTGACCAAGGTGTGCAAATACAGTAGGGCGAGGCATGTTTGCATGTAGGATATGAAGATATTGTGATTGTTATTGTTTATTTCAGAAAAGACCAAGGAGGGAGTGTCCGTTCCTGGCTGTGGGGCCAACAAAACACTTCCGGCAGGTCCATCCAGGGAGGAAGGTGACCAAGGTGTGCAAATACAGTAGGGCGAGGCATGTTTGCATGTAGGATATGAAGACATTGTGATTGTTATTGTTTATTTCAGAAAAGACCAAGGAGGGAGTGTCCGTTCCCTGGCTGTGGGGCCAACGTGACAGAATTAACAAAACACTTCCGGCAGGTCCATCCAGGGAGGAAGGTGACCAAGGTGCGCAAATACAGTAGGGTGAGGCATGTTTGCATGTAGGATATGAAGATATTGTGATTGTTATTGTTTATTTCAGAAAAGACCAAGGAGGGAGTGTCCGTTCCCTGGCTGTGGGGCCAACAAAACACTTCCGGCAGGTCCATCCAGGGAGGAAGGTGACCAAGGTGCGCAAATACAGTAGGGCGAGGCATGTTTGCATGTAGGATATGAAGATATTGTGATTGTTATTGTTTATTTCAGAAAAGACCTAGGAGGGAGTGTCCAATCCCTGGCTGTGGGGCCAATAAAACACTTCCGGCAGGTCCATCCAGGGAGGAAGGTGACCAAGGTGCGCAAATACAGTAGGGCGAGGCATGTTTGCATGTAGGATATGAAGATATTGTGATTGTTATTGTTTATTTCAGAAAAGACCTAGGAGGGAGTGTCCGTTCCCTAGCTGTGGGGCCAACAAAACACTTCCGGCAGGTCCATCCAGGGAGGAAGGTGACCAAGGTGCGCAAATACAGTAGGGCGAGGCATGTTTGCATGTAGGATATGAAGATATTGTGATTGTTATTGTTTATTTCAGAAAAGACCAAGGAGGGAGTGTCCGTTCCCTGGCTGTGGGGCCAACGTGACAGAATTTACAAAACACTTCCGGCAGGTCCATCCGGGGAGGAAGGTGACCAAGGTGCGCAAATACAGTAGGGCGAGGCATGTTTGCATGTAGGATATGAAGATATTGTGATTGTTATTGTTTATTTCAGAAAAGACCAAGGAGGGAGTGTCCGTTCCTGGCTGTGGGGCCAACAAAACACTTCCGGCAGGTCCATCCAGGGAGGAAGGTGACCAAGGTGTGCAAATACAGTAGGGCGAGGCATGTTTGCATGTAGGATATGAAGATATTGTGATTGTTATTGTTTATTTCAGAAAAGACCAAGGAGGGAGTGTCCGTTCCTGGCTGTGGGGCCAACGTGACAGAATCAACAAAACACTTCCGGCAGGTCCATCCGGGGAGGAAGGTGACCAAGGTGCGCAAATACAGTAGGGCGAGGCATGTTTGCATGTAGGATATGAAGATATTGTGATTGTTATTGTTTATTTCAGAAAAGACCAAGGAGGGAGTGTCCGTTCCTGGCTGTGGGGCCAACAAAACACTTCCGGCAGGTCCATACAGGGAGGAAGGTGACCAAGGTGCGCAAATACAGTAGGGTGAGGCATGTTTGCATGTAGGATATGAAGATATTGTGATTGTTATTGTTTATTTCAGAAAAGACCAAGGAGGGAGTGTCCGTTCCTGGCTGTGGGGCCAACAAAACACTTCCGGCAGGTCCATCCAGGGAGGAAGGTGACCAAGGTGTGCAAATACAGTAGGGCGAGGCATGTTTGCATGTAGGATATGAAGATATTGTGATTGTTATTGTTTATTTCAGAAAAGACCAAGGAGGGAGTGTCCGTTCCTGGCTGTGGGGCCAACAAAACACTTCCGGCAGGTCCATCCAGGGAGGAAGGTGACCAAGGTGTGCAAATACAGTAGGGCGAGGCATGTTTGCATGTAGGATATGAAGACATTGTGATTGTTATTGTTTATTTCAGAAAAGACCAAGGAGGGAGTGTCCGTTCCCTGGCTGTGGGGCCAACGTGACAGAATTAACAAAACACTTCCGGCAGGTCCATCCAGGGAGGAAGGTGACCAAGGTGCGCAAATACAGTAGGGCGAGGCATGTTTGCATGTAGGATATGAAGATATTGTGATTGTTATTGTTTATTTCAGAAAAGACCAAGGAGGGAGTGTCCGTTCCCTGGCTGTGGGGCCAACAAAACACTTCCGGCAGGTCCATCCAGGGAGGAAGGTGACCAAGGTGTGCAAATACAGTAGGGCGAGGCATGTTTGCATGTAGGATATGAAGACATTGTGATTGTTATTGTTTATTTCAGAAAAGACCAAGGAGGGAGTGTCCGTTCCCTGGCTGTGGGGCCAACGTGACAGAATTAACAAAACACTTCCGGCAGGTCCATCCAGGGAGGAAGGTGACCAAGGTGCGCAAATACAGTAGGGTGAGGCATGTTTGCATGTAGGATATGAAGATATTGTGATTGTTATTGTTTATTTCAGAAAAGACCAAGGAGGGAGTGTCCGTTCCCTGGCTGTGGGGCCAACGTGACAGAATTAACAAAACACTTCCGGCAGGTCCATCCAGGGAGGAAGGTGACCAAGGTGTGCAAATACAGTAGGGCGAGGCATGTTTGCATGTAGGATATGAAGATATTGTGATTGTTATTGTTTATTTCAGAAAAGACCTAGGAGGGAGTGTCCGTTCCCTGGCTGTGGGGCCAATAAAACACTTCCGGCAGGTCCATCCAGGGAGGAAGGTGACCAAGGTGCGCAAATACAGTAGGGCGAGGCATGTTTGCATGTAGGATATGAAGATATTGTGATTGTTATTGTTTATTTCAGAAAAGACCTAGGAGGGAGTGTCCGTTCCCTGGCTGTGGGGCCAATAAAACACTTCCGGCAGGTCCATCCAGGGAGGAAGGTGACCAAGGTGCGCAAATACAGTAGGGCGAGGCATGTTTGCATGTAGGATATGAAGATATTGTGATTGTTATTGTTTATTTCAGAAAAGACCAAGGAGGGAGTGTCCGTTCCCTGGCTGTGGGGCCAACAAAACACTTCCGGCAGGTCCATCCAGGGAGGAAGGTGACCAAGGTGCGCAAATACAGTAGGGCGAGGCGTGTTTGCATGTAGGATATGAAGATATTGTGATTGTTATTGTTTATTTCAGAAAAGACCAAGGAGGGAGTGTCCGTTCCCTGGCTGTGGGGCCAACGTGACAGAATTAACAAAACACTTCCGGCAGGTCCATCCAGGGAGGAAGGTGACCAAGGTGCGCAAATACAGTAGGGCGAGGCATGTTTGCATGTAGGATATGAAGATATTGTGATTGTTATTGTTTATTTCAGAAAAGACCTAGGAGGGAGTGTCCGTTCCCTAGCTGTGGGGCCAACAAAACACTTCCGGCAAGTCCATCCAGGGAGGAAGGTGACCAAGGTGCGCAAATACAGAAGGGCGAGGCATGTTTGCATGTAGGATATGAAGATATTGTGATTGTTATTGTTTATTTCAGAAAAGACCAAGGAGGGAGTGTCCTTTCCTGGCTGTGGGGCCAACGTGACAGAATTAACAAAACACTTCCGGCAGGTCCATCCAGGGAGGAAGGTGACCAAGGTGCGCAAATACAGTAGGGCGAGGCATGTTTGCATGTAGGATATGAAGATATTGTGATTGTTATTGTTTATTTCAGAAAAGACCAAGGAGGGAGTGTCCGTTCCTGGCTGTGGGGCCAACAAAACACTTCCGGCAGGTCCATCCGGGGAGGAAGGTGACCAAGGTGCGCAAATACAGTAGGGTGAGGCATGTTTGCATGTAGGATATGAAGATATTGTGATTGTTATTGTTTATTTCAGAAAAGACCAAGGAGGGAGTGTCCGTTCCTGGCTGTGGGGCCAACAAAACACTTCCGGCAGGTCCATCCGGGGAGGAAGGTGACCAAGGTGCGCAAATACAGTAGGGCAAGGCGCTTTTGCATGTAGGATATGAAGATATTGTGATTGTTATTGTTTATTTCAGAAAAGACCTAGGAGGGAGTGTCCGTTCCTAGCTGTGGGGCCAACAAAACACTTCCGGCAGGTCCATCCAGGGAGGAAGGTGACCAAGGTGTGCAAATACAGTAGGGCGAGGCATGTTTGCATGTAGGATATGAAGATATTGTGATTGTTATTGTTTATTTCAGAAAAGACCAAGGAGGGAGTGTCCGTTCCCTGGCTGTGGGGCCAACGTGACAGAATTTACAAAACACTTCCGGCAGGTCCATCCAGGGAGGAAGGTGACCAAGGTGCGCAAATACAGTAGGGTGAGGCATGTTTGCATGTAGGATATGAATATATTGTGATTGTTATTGTTTATTTCAGAAAAGACCAAGGAGGGAGTGTCCGTTCCTGGCTGTGGGGCCAACAAAACACTTCCGGCAGGTCCATCCAGGGAGGAAGGTGACCAAGGTGCGCAAATACAGTAGGGCGAGGCATGTTTGCATGTAGGATATGAAGATATTGTGATTGTTATTGTTTATTTCAGAAAAGACCTAGGAGGGAGTGTCCGTTCCTGGCTGTGGGGCCAACAAAACACTTCCGGCAGGTCCATCCGGGGAGGAAGGTTACCAAGGTGCGCAAATACAGTAGGGCGAGGCATGTTTGCATGTAGGATATGAAGATATTGGGATTGTTATTGTTTATTTCAGAAAAGACCTAGGAGGGAGTGTCCGATCCCTGGCTGTGGGGCCAACAAAACACTTCCGGCAGGTCCATCCAGGGAGGAAGGTGACCAAGGTGTGCATATACAGTAGGGCGAGGCATGTTTGCATGTAGGATATGAAGATATTGTGATTGTTATTGTTTATTTCAGAAAAGACCTAGGAGGGAGTGTCCTTCCCTGGCTGTGGGGCCAACAAAACACTTCCGGCAGGTCCATCCAGGGAGGAAGGTGACCAAGGTGCGCAAATACAGTAGGGCAAGGCATGTTTGCATGTAGGATATGAAGATATTGTGATTGTTAATGTTTATTTCAGAAAAGACCAAGGAGGGAGTGTCCGTTCCTGGCTGTGGGGCCAACGTGACAGAATTAACAAAACACTTCCGGCAGGTCCATCCAGGGAGGAAGGTGACCAAGGTGCGCAAATACAGAAGGGTGAGGCGTGTTTGCATGTAGGATATGAAGATATTGTGATTGTTATTGTTTATTTCAAAAAAGACAAAGGAGGGAGTGTCCGTTCCTGGCTGTGGGGCCACGTGACAGAATTAACAAAACACTTCCGGCAGGTCCATCCAGGGAGGAAGGTGACCAAGGTGTGCAAATACAGTAGGGCGAGGCATGTTTGCATGTAGGATATGAAGATATTGTGATTGTTATTGTTTATTTCAGAAAAGACCTAGGAGGGAGTGTCCATTCCCTGGCTGTGGGGCCAACGTGACAGAATTAACAAAACACTTCCGGCAGGTCCATCCAGGGAGGAAGGTGACCAAGGTGCGCAAATACAGTAGGGCGAGGCATGTTTGCATGTAGGATATGAAGATATTGTGATTGTTATTGTTTATTTCAGAAAAGACCAAGGAGGGAGTGTCCGTTCCCTGGCTGTGGGGCCAACAAAACACTTCCGGCAGGTCCATCCAGGGAGGAAGGTGACCAAGGTGCGCAAATACAGAAGGGTGAGGCATGTTTGCATGTAGGATATGAAGATATTGTGATTGTTATTGTTTATTTCAGAAAAGACCTAGGAGGGAGTGTCCGTTCCCTGGCTGTGGGGCCAACGTGACAGAATTAACAAAACACTTCCGGCAGGTCCATCCGGGGAGGAAGGTGACCAAGGTGCGCAAATACAGTAGGGCGAGGCATGTTTGCATGTAGGATATGAAGATATTGTGATTGTTATTGTTTATTTCAGAAAAGACCTAGGAGGGAGTGTCCGTTCCCTGGCTGTGGGGCCAACGTGACAGAATTAACAAAACATTTCCGGCAGGTCCATCCGGGGAGGAAGGTGACCAAGGTGCGCAAATACAGAAGGGTGAGGCATGTTTGCATGTAGGATATGAAGATAGTGTGATTGTTATTGTTTATTTCAGAAAAGACCTAGGAGGGAGTGTCCGTTCCCTGGCTGTGGGGCCAACGTGACAGAATTAACAAAACATTTCCGGCAGGTCCATCCAGGGAGGAAGGTGACCAAGGTGCGCAAATACAGTAGGGTGAGGCATGTTTGCATGTAGGATATGAAGATATTGTGATTGTTATTGTTTATTTCAGAAAAGACCAAGGAGGGAGTGTCCGTTCCCTAGCTGTGGGGCCAACAAAACACTTCCGGCAGGTCCATCCGGGGAGGAAGGTGACCAAGGTGCGCAAATACAGTAGGGCGAGGCATGTTTGCATGTAGGATATGAAGATATTGTGATTGTTATTGTTTATTTCAGAAAAGACCAAGGAGGGAGTGTCCGTTCCCTAGCTGTGGGGCCAACAAAACACTTCCGGCAGGTCCATCCAGGGAGGAAGGTGACCAAGGTGCGCAAATACAGTAGGGCGAGGCATGTTTGCATGTAGGATATGAAGATATTGTGATTGTTATTGTTTATTTCAGAAAAGACCTAGGAGGGAGTGTCCGTTCCCTGGCTGTGGGGCCAACGTGACAGAATCAACAAAACACTTCCGGCAGGTCCATCCAGGGAGGAAGGTGACCAAGGTGTGCAAATACAGTAGGGCGAGGCATGTTTGCATGTAGGATATGAAGATATTGTGATTGTTATTGTTTATTTCAGAAAAGACCAAGGAGGGAGTGTCCGTTCCCTAGCTGTGGGGCCAACAAAACACTTCCGGCAGGTCCATCCAGGGAGGAAGGTGACCAAGGTGCGCAAATACAGTAGGGCGAGGCATGTTTGCATGTAGGATATGAAGATATTGTGATTGTTATTGTTTATTTCAGAAAAGACCTAGGAGGGAGTGTCCGTTCCCTGGCTGTGGGGCCAACGTGACAGAATCAACAAAACACTTCCGGCAGGTCCATCCAGGGAGGAAGGTGACCAAGGTGCGCAAATACAGTAGGGTGAGGCATGTTTGCACGTAGGATATGAAGATATTGTGATTGTTATTGTTTATTTCAGAAAAGACCAAGGAGGGAGTGTCCGTTCCCTAGCTGTGGGGCCAACAAAACACTTCTGGCAGGTCCATCCGGGGAGGAAGGTGACCAAGGTGCGCAAATACAGTAGGGTGAGGCATGTTTGCATGTAGGATATGAAGATATTGTGATTGTTATTGTTTATTTCAGAAAAGACCTAGGAGGGAGTGTACGTTCCTGGCTGTGGGGCCAACAAAACACTTCCGGCAGGTCCATCCAGGGAGGAAGGTGACCAAGGTGCGCAAATACAGTAGGGTGAGGCATGTTTGCATGTAGGATATGAAGATATTGTGATTGTTATTGTTTATTTCAGAAAAGACCTAGGAGGGAGTGTCCGTTCCTGGCTGTGGGGCCAACAAAACACTTCCGGCAGGTCCATCCGGGGAAGAAGGTGACCAAGGTGCGCAAATACAGTAGGGTGAGGCATGTTTGCATGTAGGATATGAAGCTATTGTGATTGTTATTGTTTATTTCAGAAAAGACCAAGGAGGGAGTGTCCGTTCCCTAGCTGTGGGGCCAACAAAACACTTCTGGCAGGTCCATCCAGGGAGGAAGGTGACCAAGGTGCGCAAATACAGTAGGGCGAGGCATGTTTGCATGTAGGATATGAAGATATTGTGATTGTTATTGTTTATTTCAGAAAAGACCAAGGAGGGAGTGTCCGTTCCCTGGCTGTGGGGCCAACAAAACACTTCCGGCAGGTCCATCCGGGGAGGAAGGTGACCAAGGTGCGCAAATACAGTAGGGTGAGGCATGTTTGCATGTAGGATATGAAGATATTGTGATTGTTATTGTTTATTTCAAAAAAGACCAAGGAGGGAGTGTCCGTTCCCTGGCTGTGGGGCCAACGTGACAGAATTAACAAAACACTTCCGGCAGGTCCATCCAGGGAGGAAGGTGACCAAGGTGCGCAAATACAGTAGGGCGAGGCATGTTTGCATGTAGGATATGAAGATATTGTGATTGTTATTGTTTATTTCAGAAAAGACCTAGGAGGGAGTGTCCGTTCCTGGCTGTGGGGGCAACGTGACAGAATCAACAAAACACTTTTGGTAGGTCCATCCGGGGAGGAAGGTGACCAAGGTGCGCAAATACAGTAGGGCGAGGCATGTTTGCATGTAGGATATGAAGATATTGTGATTGTTATTGTTTATTTCAGAAAAGACCAAGGAGGGAGTGTCCGTTCCCTGGCTGTGGGGCCAACGTGACAGAATTAACAAAACACTTCCGGCAGGTCCATCCGGGGAGGAAGGTGACCAAGGTGCGCAAATACAGTAGGGTGAGGCATGTTTGCATGTAGGATATGAAGATATTGTGATTGTTATTGTTTATTTCAGAAAAGACCTAGGAGGGAGTGTCCGTTCCCTGGCTGTGGGGCCAACAAAACACTTCCGGCAGGTCCATCCAGGGAGGAAGGTGACCAAGGTGCGCAAATACAGTAGGGCGAGGCATGTTTGCATGTAGGATATGAAGATATTGTGATTGTTATTGTTTATTTCAGAAAAGACCAAGGAGGGAGTGTCCGTTCCTGGCTGTGGGGCCAACAAAACACTTCCGGCAGGTCCATCCAGGGAGGAAGGTGACCAAGGTGCGCAAATACAGTAGGGCGAGGCATGTTTGCATGTAGGATATGAAGATATTGTGATTGTTATTGTTTATTTCAGAAAAGACCTAGGAGGGAGTGTCTGTTCCTGGCTGTGGGGCCAACGTGACAGAATTAACAAAACACTTCCGGCAGGTCCATCCGGGGAGGAAGGTGACCAAGGTGCGCAAATACAGTAGGGCGAGGCGTGTTTGCATGTAGGATATGAAGATATTGTGATTGTTATTGTTTATTTCAGAAAAGACCTAGGAGGGAGTGTCCGTTCCCTGGCTGTGGGGCCAACGTGACAGAATTAACAAAACACTTCCGGCAGGTCCATCCAGGGAGGAAGGTGACCAAGGTGCGCAAATACAGTAGGGCGAGGCATGTTTGCATGTAGGATATGAAGATATTGTGATTGTTATTGTTTATTTCAGAAAAGACCAAGGAGGGAGTGTCCGTTCCCTGGCTGTGGGGCCAACAAAACACTTCCGGCAGGTCCATCCAGGGAGGAAGGTGACCAAGGTGCGCAAATACAGTAGGGTGAGGCATGTTTGCATGTAGGATATGAAGATATTGTGATTGTTATTGTTTATTTCAGAAAAGACCTAGGAGGGAGTGTCCGTTCCTGGCTGTGGGGCCAACAAAACACTTCCGGCAGGTCCATCCGGGGAGGAAGGTGACCAAGGTGCGCAAATACAGTAGGGCGAGGCATGTTTGCATGTAGGATATGAAGATATTGTGATTGTTATTGTTTATTTCAGAAAAGACCAAGGAGGGAGTGTCCGTTCCCTAGCTGTGGGGCCAACAAAACACTTCCGGCAGGTCCATCCAGGGAGGAAGGTGACCAAGGTGCGCAAATACAGTAGGGCGAGGCATGTTTGCATGTAGGATATGAAGATATTGTGATTGTTATTGTTTATTTCAGAAAAGACCAAGGAGGGAGTGTCCGTTCCCTGGCTGTGGGGCCAACAAAACACTTCCGGCAGGTCCATCCGGGGAGGAAGGTGACCAAGGTGCGCAAATCGAGGGCTCAACGCAACACTGTTGTAACTCCAAATTTTTCAAAATTTGTTTTTTTGCATTTTTAGTTTATTTCAGACATATTACACATACTCTAAAAATATTTTGTGAAAATTTTGATTTTAAAGTACTTTATTTATTAAGTTGGCAAAATGTTGTAACTCCAGATGGATTTTTCTGTTTATGCAACACTGTTGTATCTCCACTTACAACAGTGTTGCATATCAATAGTACTTAACATTGGTAAGAATATCTTTATGCAACACTGTTGTAAGTAAACTTGCAACAGTAATGCATATTTCTGTTATAAATATCTTACTAAGAATGTGAATATGCAACACTGTTGTAACTCCATTTATTATTCATCCACATGTACAATTATTGAATTTTCTATGCTATCCTAATATTTCTATGGCATCACATATTCATAAATTATGACATCATAGATTATCAGTCGTAAAAGTTATCAAAAGAAGTAAAATTACAGATTACTGGTTTACTTTTTCCAACACAGAATAGATATATCTTTGGTAAGTTATTTCAGATTATTGAATTGAAATAATTATTCCAACTTGATAATACTTAACTCTCTCCCAAACAGCAGAAAATTGGACTGTTTCAACTTTAAAACTGCTGTATACTAGACAAAATTGAGATCTATTTGAAAAAAAAAGACAAAAGTGAGAAAATGTATAATCTAGGGAAAATGAGAAATTGCAGATTATTAGCAATTTCTTTTTTCTCAATGTTTTCCGAAACTATTTCTACTGATGACTTCAAAACCAAGTCTTAACCCTTTCTCAAACAAGTTCGAGTTATGACTTCCCTGATGGAGAGAGGGCTGGAAAACATTTTAAAGAAAAAAAGGAATTGCTAATTTTCTCCTTTACCTGCAATATTTTCTGTTTGACAATGTACATAGATTCCATACTCTTTCAACATTCAGTTTGTTGTCTGAACAAGCTTTGAATTTGTCCTATAATGTCACAGTGGATAATCACGTGACTAAGAATTTCAGAAAATATTCAATATTTTTGTTAATACCTGACCAATTTGAATTCGGTTTAGAGCAGAGAATGTGGGAAAATGTAAGGAACTAGCTAGAGATGGTGGATTTTTGAGAAATCAACTGATAAAAAAAGTTATTGAAGATCAACCAAAATTTTGGTTGATCTTTAATAACTTTTTTGTCAGCTGATTTTTCAAAAATCCATTACATGTATGTCCATTTAATGCATTGCGTCTGCCAACCTTCTCTGCTTCAAACCAAATTCAAATCGATTTCGTATTAACAAAAATATTGAAGATTTTCTGAAATTGTTGTATCACGTGATTATCCAACATGCAATGTTGTCACTTAGAAAGGATTCATGTATTGAAAAACACTCTTTTTTACAAAAATAATTTTTTAATGGTTTTAGATAATGGTAGACTTTCTATATTTAAATGAAAAAAAAAAAATGAAAAAGAAATATGCTGACATTTTCACTACTCTTTTAGTATTTCAATCTGCTAGACAAAAAAAAAAAAAAATAGTCCTCCATTTAGCCTTTGTTGTAGGTTTCCATTGAAATTGACTCAATTATCTGGAATTATTAATTATTTATTCTATAAAACATAATAATTCATGCTCTTTTTTTCTCAACAGGTTACAATTATGTTTTTACTTCAAGCCCCAAGACATCAGGGTAGCATTCTGTTTAGAAATGGAGGCAAACATTGCATGGCAAATTCTGTTCTTGCCTTGGCTAGGTCCTGTTCTAATCCACCAAAGATACCATGGATGAGATCCTGGTGAAGGGTGATCATCTGTGTGATAAGGTTAAATTGCCTTTTAACTACAAGTACTGGTCAATCGATGACGTTCCTTCATCTTTAAATGAGCTAACAAGTCAAAAGGAACAACCAATCCATGGAGTACATTGAATTTCAGTTTGGTCTTTTGTGAAACCATTTAACTGTATAAACAATGTGCTTAACGAGGTACTGAAGACTGACAATTCATACTGTATTTTTACGGTAGGGAAGAGTGATCCTTCTTACGCATATCGTCGTTGTAAATGCAAAACCTCGTATCTCGTTTTTGGAAAATTTTAAAGGCGAGTGAAAAAAGTGTAGTAACTTTTCCCAAGCTGAAATGTCTTACTTGAAATTTGGACATATTGTTCACAAATAATGTGTCAATAATACTGATCAGTAAAAATATCTCGAAACCTGCGAGTATCGTCTACACTGGGCACACAAGTTTGTACTTTGAAAATCGCACCAATCGACATACGAGGTTTTGCATTTACACCGACGATATGCATTAATGAAAATTGGTAAATGTTACTACTGCTTTGACCCTCACAGTAGGGATAAATTGGGGATGTCCATTGCTGATGGGTTTTCAACTCTGACAGAATTTGATACCGTGGAAAGTTTGGAAGCCTTTATTTTCAGACTGTCTGATTTACTTTTTAATGATGTAACTGATATTCCATTTGAAATCTGGAAAATGACCTCAAACCTTGATATCGGAACTGATACCTAGAGTGATATCAGATCTGATATCAGCGAGTTTGAAGGTTTCAGCGACGACAGTGAAGCTGAAAGTGTGGCAACAAGCAAATTATATGCAGCTAATGAACAACTTAACAAGCTTCAGTATAACAACTTCTTGGATATTTCAGAAGTTAGCAGTATTTCTATAGATAATACAGATTTGAATGAAACTCTCTTAGAAGAAGCATTAATTGAAGTAAATAATAGTGCCCATTCCATATGAGCTCCTTTAATGCAAATGTTTTCATGCAAGTTGCATTTCACCAAAGATCAACGTAAACAAAAGTCATGATAGTGAGACTCAGTTAAATGAAGGCTTGATAGGTGAAAGTAATGATAGCGAGTCTCAGTTAAATAAGGGTTGATAGGTGAAAAGAATGATAGTGAGTCTCGGGTTAAATAAGGGTTGATAGGTGAAAGTAATGATAATGAGTCTCAGTTGAATGAAGGCTTGAATGGAGAAAGTAATGACAGTGAGTCTCAGTTGAATGAAGGTTTGATTGGTTAAAATAAATGATAGTGAGTCTCAGTTGAATGAAGGCTTGAATGGAGAACGTAATGATAGTGAGTCTCAGTTGAATGAAGGTTTGATTGGTGAAAGTAATGATAGTGAGTCTCAGTTGAATGAAGGCTTGAATGGAGAAAGTAATGATAGTGAGTCTCAGTTAATTGAAGGTTTGATTGGTTTAAATAAATGATAGCGAGTCTCAATTGAATGAAGGCTTGAATGGAGAAAGTAATGATAGTGAGTCTCAGTTGAATGAAGGTTTGATCGGTTTAAATAAATGATAGTGAGTCTCAGTTAAATGAAGGCTTGAATGGAGAAAGTAATGATAGTGAGTCTCAGTTGAATGAAGGTTTGAATGGAGAAAGTAATGATAGTGAGTCTCAGTTGAATGAAGGTTTGATTGTTTAAAATAAATGATAGCGAGTCTCATTTGAATGAAGGCTTGAATGGAGAAAGTAATGATAGTGAGTCTCAGTTAAATGATGGCTTGATTGTTGAAAGTAATGATAGTGAGTCTCAGTTGATTTTTTATTGGGGTTTTACGCCATTTTCAACTTCTATGGTCATATCGCAGTGACTGGAGCACCTAACCGTGGGTTCCTGGTATTTCCGCACCAGTTCAACAACAATATCCTAACCGAGCCTCCAGCTGCTCTCTCACATAGATGATTCACACCCATTGGTGAGAGACAAATGACTTTTGTCAAATGTCAGAATGGATACTAGCCGAGCCAGGGTTTGAACTCGAGACCCCTGGATTGACAGACTCCAACGTAACCGACTGAGCTATCTGGGCTCGGCATAAAGAGTCTCAGTTGAATGAATGTTTGATTGGAGAAAATAATGATAGTGAGTCTCAGTTGAATGAAGGTTTGATTCAAGAAAGTAATGATAGGGAGTATCAGTTGAATGAAGGTTTGATTGGAGAAAGTAATGATAGTGTGTCTTAGTTGAATGAAGGTTTGATTGGAGAAAGTAATGATAGTGAGTCTCAGTTGAATGAAGGTTTGATTGGAGAAAGTAATGATAGTGAGTCTCAGTTGAATGAAGGTTTGATTGGAGAAAGTAATGATAGTGAGTCTCAGTTGAATGAAGGTTTGATTGGAGAAAGTAATGATAGTGAGAACTAGAACTGTCGCAAAGCGGACGAATACCCCCCACTAGGGCCTTGTCACTGAAAAAGTGCTATCGGTCAAAATGTTCTTGACTTAGAGCATGGAAACGGATTTTATACAAAGTCCAACTGTGACCTTGACCTTTGACCTTGGTGACCCCAAAACAATAGGGCACCTCGAATGGTCATGGGCAACAACTGTGTAAAGTTTCATGATCCTAGGTCAAACGGTTCTCAAGTTAGAACACGGAAACGAAATTGTAAATTTTGACTACTCCCCCCCCCCCCCCCCCTCATTAAAAACTTCAAAGTGGCATAACTCTAAAACTAATGACTGGATCAAGATAAAAATTGCAGGTGCACAACTTCATATGATAGGAAACATCCTGAAAAAAATTCAGAAAAATTGGTCAAAAACTGTGGGAGGAGAAGAGGACACAAGATTATGTCCACCCCCCCCCCCTTAAAAACTTCAAAGTGGCATAACTCTGAAACTAGTGACTGGATCAAGATCAAAATTGCAGGTGCACAACTTCATATGATAGGGAACATCCTGGTAAAATTTCAGAAGAATTGGTCAAAAACTGTGGGAGGAGAAGAGGACACAAGATTATGTCCACGGACGGACGGACAGACGGACGGACAGACGGACGGACAGACGGACGGACGGACGGACAACCTGATTCCAGTATACCCCCCCATAACTTTGTTGTGGGGGGTATAATGAGGATATGAGAGAAAGTGGGACAAATGATGAAGATAATGTACCATTGATCAATTATGGTATTAATAGTTCTACACAAGTAAATGAAGATGGTTCATTTTCACAGGCGGCAATCATGTGACTTTGTTATGATATGTTTTTCTATTGAGTCAAATAAAGAAAATGCTAATCATCATTTTCTTCTTTTGTCTCAATATTTTCCTAAGCCTTCTGTTTTTGGAGTTCAAAACTAGGTCTTGCTTGGGAAAGGGTTAAATGACAAGATTTAAACTATGACAACTAAGTAATAGCCAGTGCAGCTCATGAACAGCCAAAGGCTTTGAGCGCAAAGCAAGTGTTAATGGTCATAATTATGTGAAAATGTTACAAAAATGTACAAATATGTTGGACTGAGATTTTGAAACAAGATGTGTTTGTGAAACACAAATGACCCCGAAATGGCCATTTTTGTAAAATATTAGGTTTTTATAGAGTAAAGGTGATAAGGGTTTACTAATGACCTTAAGGAGGGCCAAATTGCATGGAACAGATAGATATCATTGAAAGGATGTTGCATACCAAATTAGAGCTTTGTATGTCAAATACTTTTTGAGAAACGTTAAGTTTTCGGAGTAAAAGGTTAAGTTTTCGGAGTAAAAGGTTAAGTTTTCGGAGTAAAAGGTTAAGTTTTCGTAGAGTAAAGGGTTGATAAGGAATAACAGATGACCTTGAGGAAAGTCAAATTGCATTGAACAGATAGATATCATTGAAAGGATGTTACATACCAAATTTAAGCTTTCTATATCAAATACTTTTGGAGAAAAGGCAAAGGTTAAGTTTTCAGACTGACAGACGGACAGACGGACGGACAGACAGACAGACGGAAACGAGTAAAACAATATGCCCCCGATCTCTGGATACGGGGCATAAAAATGCTGCAGTCCATTTACAACAGTGTTGCATATTTTTTTCCCAGTTGTTCTTATACAATTTGAATTGGAAAACTGTTGTAAGTCAAGTTACTGCAGTGTTGCATAAAGATTCACAACTTTGACATGAAGGATTTGAAGTGGAAAACTGTTGTAAGTCACATTTTCACAAATATCTTTTTTATTGTTTTATGCTTTCTAAAATTTTGAGTTGTATGTTAAAACTGAAGATTATTAAAAGATTATTACATTTATCAACTTAAGCATTTGGATTAATAGAAAAAAAGAAAAAGTTTTTTCATCCTCCTGTAAAATTTTGAAAAACGGAGTTACAACAGTGTTGCGTTGAGCCCTCGAAATACAGTAGGGTGAGGCATGTTTGCATGTAGGATATGAAGATATTGTGATTGTTATTGTTTATTTCAAAAAAGACCAAGGAGGGAGTGTCCGTTCCCTGGCTGTGGGGCCAACGTGACAGAATTAACAAAACACTTCCGGCAGGTCCATCCGGGGAGGAAGGTGACCAAGGTGCGCAAATACAGTAGGGCGAGGCGTGTTTGCATGTAGGATATGAAGATATTGTGATTGTTATTGTTTATTTCAGAAAAGACCAAGGAGGGAGTGTCCGTTCCTGGCTGTGGGGCCAACAAAACACTTCCGGCAGGTCCATCCAGGGAGGAAGGTGACCAAGGTGCGCAAATACAGTAGGGCGAGGCGTGTTTGCATGTAGGATATGAAGATATTGTGATTGTTATTGTTTATTTCAGAAAAGACCTAGGAGGGAGTGTCCGTTCCCTGGCTGTGGGGCCAACGTGACAGAATTAACAAAACACTTCCGGCAGGTCCATCCAGGGAGGAAGGTGACCAAGGTGTGCAAATACAGTAGGGCGAGGCATGTTTGCATGTAGGATATGAAGATATTGTGATTGTTATTGTTTATTTCAGAAAAGACCAAGGAGGGAGTGTCCGTTCCTGGCTGTGGGGCCAACGTGACAGAATTAACAAAACACTTCCGGCAGGTCCATCCAGGGAGGAAGGTGACCAAGGTGTGCAAATACAGTAGGGCAAGGCATGTTTGCATGTAGGATATGAAGATATTGTGATTGTTATTGTTTATTTCAGAAAAGACCTAGGAGGGAGTGTCCGTTCCTGGCTGTGGGGCCAACGTGACAGAATTAACAAAACACTTCCGGCAGGTCCATCCAGGGAGGAAGGTGACCAAGGTGCGCAAATACAGTAGGGCGAGGCATTTTTGCATGTAGGATATGAAGATATTGTGATTGTTATTGTTTATTTCAGAAAAGACCTAGGAGGGAGTGTCCGTTCCTGGCTGTGGGGCCAACAAAACACTTCCGGCAGGTCCATCCAGGGAGGAAGGTGACCAAATACAGTAGGGCGAGGCATGTTTGCATGTAGGATATGAAGATATTGTGATTGTTATTGTTTATTTCAGAAAAGACCAAGGAGGGAGTGTCCGTTCCTGGCTGTGGGGCCAACAAAACACTTCCGGCAGGTCCATCCAGGGAGGAAGGTGACCAAGGTGCGCAAATACAGTAGGGTGAGGCATGTTTGCATGTAGGATATGAAGATATTGTGATTGTTATTGTTTATTTCAGAAAAGACCAAGGAGGGAGTGTCCGTTCCTGGCTGTGGGGCCAACAAAACACTTCCGGCAGGTCCATCCAGGGAGGAAGGTGACCAAGGTGTGCAAATACAGTAGGGCGAGGCATGTTTGCATGTAGGATATGAAGATATTGTGATTGTTATTGTTTATTTCAGAAAAGACCAAGGAGGGAGTGTCCGTTCCTGGCTGTGGGGCCAACAAAACACTTCCGGCAGGTCCATCCAGGGAGGAAGGTGACCAAGGTGTGCAAATACAGTAGGGCGAGGCATGTTTGCATGTAGGATATGAAGACATTGTGATTGTTATTGTTTATTTCAGAAAAGACCAAGGAGGGAGTGTCCGTTCCCTGGCTGTGGGGCCAACGTGACAGAATTAACAAAACACTTCCGGCAGGTCCATCCAGGGAGGAAGGTGACCAAGGTGCGCAAATACAGTAGGGTGAGGCATGTTTGCATGTAGGATATGAAGATATTGTGATTGTTATTGTTTATTTCAGAAAAGACCAAGGAGGGAGTGTCCGTTCCCTGGCTGTGGGGCCAACAAAACACTTCCGGCAGGTCCATCCAGGGAGGAAGGTGACCAAGGTGCGCAAATACAGTAGGGCGAGGCATGTTTGCATGTAGGATATGAAGATATTGTGATTGTTATTGTTTATTTCAGAAAAGACCTAGGAGGGAGTGTCCAATCCCTGGCTGTGGGGCCAATAAAACACTTCCGGCAGGTCCATCCAGGGAGGAAGGTGACCAAGGTGCGCAAATACAGTAGGGCGAGGCATGTTTGCATGTAGGATATGAAGATATTGTGATTGTTATTGTTTATTTCAGAAAAGACCTAGGAGGGAGTGTCCGTTCCCTAGCTGTGGGGCCAACAAAACACTTCCGGCAGGTCCATCCAGGGAGGAAGGTGACCAAGGTGCGCAAATACAGTAGGGCGAGGCATGTTTGCATGTAGGATATGAAGATATTGTGATTGTTATTGTTTATTTCAGAAAAGACCAAGGAGGGAGTGTCCGTTCCCTGGCTGTGGGGCCAACGTGACAGAATTTACAAAACACTTCCGGCAGGTCCATCCGGGGAGGAAGGTGACCAAGGTGCGCAAATACAGTAGGGCGAGGCATGTTTGCATGTAGGATATGAAGATATTGTGATTGTTATTGTTTATTTCAGAAAAGACCAAGGAGGGAGTGTCCGTTCCTGGCTGTGGGGCCAACAAAACACTTCCGGCAGGTCCATCCAGGGAGGAAGGTGACCAAGGTGTGCAAATACAGTAGGGCGAGGCATGTTTGCATGTAGGATATGAAGATATTGTGATTGTTATTGTTTATTTCAGAAAAGACCAAGGAGGGAGTGTCCGTTCCTGGCTGTGGGGCCAACGTGACAGAATCAACAAAACACTTCCGGCAGGTCCATCCGGGGAGGAAGGTGACCAAGGTGCGCAAATACAGTAGGGCGAGGCATGTTTGCATGTAGGATATGAAGATATTGTGATTGTTATTGTTTATTTCAGAAAAGACCAAGGAGGGAGTGTCCGTTCCTGGCTGTGGGGCCAACAAAACACTTCCGGCAGGTCCATACAGGGAGGAAGGTGACCAAGGTGCGCAAATACAGTAGGGTGAGGCATGTTTGCATGTAGGATATGAAGATATTGTGATTGTTATTGTTTATTTCAGAAAAGACCAAGGAGGGAGTGTCCGTTCCTGGCTGTGGGGCCAACAAAACACTTCCGGCAGGTCCATCCAGGGAGGAAGGTGACCAAGGTGTGCAAATACAGTAGGGCGAGGCATGTTTGCATGTAGGATATGAAGATATTGTGATTGTTATTGTTTATTTCAGAAAAGACCAAGGAGGGAGTGTCCGTTCCTGGCTGTGGGGCCAACAAAACACTTCCGGCAGGTCCATCCAGGGAGGAAGGTGACCAAGGTGTGCAAATACAGTAGGGCGAGGCATGTTTGCATGTAGGATATGAAGACATTGTGATTGTTATTGTTTATTTCAGAAAAGACCAAGGAGGGAGTGTCCGTTCCCTGGCTGTGGGGCCAACGTGACAGAATTAACAAAACACTTCCGGCAGGTCCATCCAGGGAGGAAGGTGACCAAGGTGCGCAAATACAGTAGGGCGAGGCATGTTTGCATGTAGGATATGAAGATATTGTGATTGTTATTGTTTATTTCAGAAAAGACCAAGGAGGGAGTGTCCGTTCCCTGGCTGTGGGGCCAACAAAACACTTCCGGCAGGTCCATCCAGGGAGGAAGGTGACCAAGGTGTGCAAATACAGTAGGGCGAGGCATGTTTGCATGTAGGATATGAAGACATTGTGATTGTTATTGTTTATTTCAGAAAAGACCAAGGAGGGAGTGTCCGTTCCCTGGCTGTGGGGCCAACGTGACAGAATTAACAAAACACTTCCGGCAGGTCCATCCAGGGAGGAAGGTGACCAAGGTGCGCAAATACAGTAGGGTGAGGCATGTTTGCATGTAGGATATGAAGATATTGTGATTGTTATTGTTTATTTCAGAAAAGACCAAGGAGGGAGTGTCCGTTCCCTGGCTGTGGGGCCAACGTGACAGAATTAACAAAACACTTCCGGCAGGTCCATCCAGGGAGGAAGGTGACCAAGGTGTGCAAATACAGTAGGGCGAGGCATGTTTGCATGTAGGATATGAAGATATTGTGATTGTTATTGTTTATTTCAGAAAAGACCTAGGAGGGAGTGTCCGTTCCCTGGCTGTGGGGCCAATAAAACACTTCCGGCAGGTCCATCCAGGGAGGAAGGTGACCAAGGTGCGCAAATACAGTAGGGCGAGGCATGTTTGCATGTAGGATATGAAGATATTGTGATTGTTATTGTTTATTTCAGAAAAGACCTAGGAGGGAGTGTCCGTTCCCTGGCTGTGGGGCCAATAAAACACTTCCGGCAGGTCCATCCAGGGAGGAAGGTGACCAAGGTGCGCAAATACAGTAGGGCGAGGCATGTTTGCATGTAGGATATGAAGATATTGTGATTGTTATTGTTTATTTCAGAAAAGACCAAGGAGGGAGTGTCCGTTCCCTGGCTGTGGGGCCAACAAAACACTTCCGGCAGGTCCATCCAGGGAGGAAGGTGACCAAGGTGCGCAAATACAGTAGGGCGAGGCGTGTTTGCATGTAGGATATGAAGATATTGTGATTGTTATTGTTTATTTCAGAAAAGACCAAGGAGGGAGTGTCCGTTCCCTGGCTGTGGGGCCAACGTGACAGAATTAACAAAACACTTCCGGCAGGTCCATCCAGGGAGGAAGGTGACCAAGGTGCGCAAATACAGTAGGGCGAGGCATGTTTGCATGTAGGATATGAAGATATTGTGATTGTTATTGTTTATTTCAGAAAAGACCTAGGAGGGAGTGTCCGTTCCCTAGCTGTGGGGCCAACAAAACACTTCCGGCAAGTCCATCCAGGGAGGAAGGTGACCAAGGTGCGCAAATACAGAAGGGCGAGGCATGTTTGCATGTAGGATATGAAGATATTGTGATTGTTATTGTTTATTTCAGAAAAGACCAAGGAGGGAGTGTCCTTTCCTGGCTGTGGGGCCAACGTGACAGAATTAACAAAACACTTCCGGCAGGTCCATCCAGGGAGGAAGGTGACCAAGGTGCGCAAATACAGTAGGGCGAGGCATGTTTGCATGTAGGATATGAAGATATTGTGATTGTTATTGTTTATTTCAGAAAAGACCAAGGAGGGAGTGTCCGTTCCTGGCTGTGGGGCCAACAAAACACTTCCGGCAGGTCCATCCGGGGAGGAAGGTGACCAAGGTGCGCAAATACAGTAGGGTGAGGCATGTTTGCATGTAGGATATGAAGATATTGTGATTGTTATTGTTTATTTCAGAAAAGACCAAGGAGGGAGTGTCCGTTCCTGGCTGTGGGGCCAACAAAACACTTCCGGCAGGTCCATCCGGGGAGGAAGGTGACCAAGGTGCGCAAATACAGTAGGGCAAGGCGCTTTTGCATGTAGGATATGAAGATATTGTGATTGTTATTGTTTATTTCAGAAAAGACCTAGGAGGGAGTGTCCGTTCCTAGCTGTGGGGCCAACAAAACACTTCCGGCAGGTCCATCCAGGGAGGAAGGTGACCAAGGTGTGCAAATACAGTAGGGCGAGGCATGTTTGCATGTAGGATATGAAGATATTGTGATTGTTATTGTTTATTTCAGAAAAGACCAAGGAGGGAGTGTCCGTTCCCTGGCTGTGGGGCCAACGTGACAGAATTTACAAAACACTTCCGGCAGGTCCATCCAGGGAGGAAGGTGACCAAGGTGCGCAAATACAGTAGGGTGAGGCATGTTTGCATGTAGGATATGAATATATTGTGATTGTTATTGTTTATTTCAGAAAAGACCAAGGAGGGAGTGTCCGTTCCTGGCTGTGGGGCCAACAAAACACTTCCGGCAGGTCCATCCAGGGAGGAAGGTGACCAAGGTGCGCAAATACAGTAGGGCGAGGCATGTTTGCATGTAGGATATGAAGATATTGTGATTGTTATTGTTTATTTCAGAAAAGACCTAGGAGGGAGTGTCCGTTCCTGGCTGTGGGGCCAACAAAACACTTCCGGCAGGTCCATCCGGGGAGGAAGGTTACCAAGGTGCGCAAATACAGTAGGGCGAGGCATGTTTGCATGTAGGATATGAAGATATTGTGATTGTTATTGTTTATTTCAGAAAAGACCTAGGAGGGAGTGTCCGATCCCTGGCTGTGGGGCCAACAAAACACTTCCGGCAGGTCCATCCAGGGAGGAAGGTGACCAAGGTGTGCATATACAGTAGGGCGAGGCATGTTTGCATGTAGGATATGAAGATATTGTGATTGTTATTGTTTATTTCAGAAAAGACCTAGGAGGGAGTGTCCTTCCCTGGCTGTGGGGCCAACAAAACACTTCCGGCAGGTCCATCCAGGGAGGAAGGTGACCAAGGTGCGCAAATACAGTAGGGCAAGGCATGTTTGCATGTAGGATATGAAGATATTGTGATTGTTAATGTTTATTTCAGAAAAGACCAAGGAGGGAGTGTCCGTTCCTGGCTGTGGGGCCAACGTGACAGAATTAACAAAACACTTCCGGCAGGTCCATCCAGGGAGGAAGGTGACCAAGGTGCGCAAATACAGAAGGGTGAGGCGTGTTTGCATGTAGGATATGAAGATATTGTGATTGTTATTGTTTATTTCAAAAAAGACAAAGGAGGGAGTGTCCGTTCCTGGCTGTGGGGCCACGTGACAGAATTAACAAAACACTTCCGGCAGGTCCATCCAGGGAGGAAGGTGACCAAGGTGTGCAAATACAGTAGGGCGAGGCATGTTTGCATGTAGGATATGAAGATATTGTGATTGTTATTGTTTATTTCAGAAAAGACCTAGGAGGGAGTGTCCATTCCCTGGCTGTGGGGCCAACGTGACAGAATTAACAAAACACTTCCGGCAGGTCCATCCAGGGAGGAAGGTGACCAAGGTGCGCAAATACAGTAGGGCGAGGCATGTTTGCATGTAGGATATGAAGATATTGTGATTGTTATTGTTTATTTCAGAAAAGACCAAGGAGGGAGTGTCCGTTCCCTGGCTGTGGGGCCAACAAAACACTTCCGGCAGGTCCATCCAGGGAGGAAGGTGACCAAGGTGCGCAAATACAGAAGGGTGAGGCATGTTTGCATGTAGGATATGAAGATATTGTGATTGTTATTGTTTATTTCAGAAAAGACCTAGGAGGGAGTGTCCGTTCCCTGGCTGTGGGGCCAACGTGACAGAATTAACAAAACACTTCCGGCAGGTCCATCCGGGGAGGAAGGTGACCAAGGTGCGCAAATACAGTAGGGCGAGGCATGTTTGCATGTAGGATATGAAGATATTGTGATTGTTATTGTTTATTTCAGAAAAGACCTAGGAGGGAGTGTCCGTTCCCTGGCTGTGGGGCCAACGTGACAGAATTAACAAAACATTTCCGGCAGGTCCATCCGGGGAGGAAGGTGACCAAGGTGCGCAAATACAGAAGGGTGAGGCATGTTTGCATGTAGGATATGAAGATAGTGTGATTGTTATTGTTTATTTCAGAAAAGACCTAGGAGGGAGTGTCCGTTCCCTGGCTGTGGGGCCAACGTGACAGAATTAACAAAACATTTCCGGCAGGTCCATCCAGGGAGGAAGGTGACCAAGGTGCGCAAATACAGTAGGGTGAGGCATGTTTGCATGTAGGATATGAAGATATTGTGATTGTTATTGTTTATTTCAGAAAAGACCAAGGAGGGAGTGTCCGTTCCCTAGCTGTGGGGCCAACAAAACACTTCCGGCAGGTCCATCCGGGGAGGAAGGTGACCAAGGTGCGCAAATACAGTAGGGCGAGGCATGTTTGCATGTAGGATATGAAGATATTGTGATTGTTATTGTTTATTTCAGAAAAGACCAAGGAGGGAGTGTCCGTTCCCTAGCTGTGGGGCCAACAAAACACTTCCGGCAGGTCCATCCAGGGAGGAAGGTGACCAAGGTGCGCAAATACAGTAGGGCGAGGCATGTTTGCATGTAGGATATGAAGATATTGTGATTGTTATTGTTTATTTCAGAAAAGACCTAGGAGGGAGTGTCCGTTCCCTGGCTGTGGGGCCAACGTGACAGAATCAACAAAACACTTCCGGCAGGTCCATCCAGGGAGGAAGGTGACCAAGGTGTGCAAATACAGTAGGGCGAGGCATGTTTGCATGTAGGATATGAAGATATTGTGATTGTTATTGTTTATTTCAGAAAAGACCAAGGAGGGAGTGTCCGTTCCCTAGCTGTGGGGCCAACAAAACACTTCCGGCAGGTCCATCCAGGGAGGAAGGTGACCAAGGTGCGCAAATACAGTAGGGCGAGGCATGTTTGCATGTAGGATATGAAGATATTGTGATTGTTATTGTTTATTTCAGAAAAGACCTAGGAGGGAGTGTCCGTTCCCTGGCTGTGGGGCCAACGTGACAGAATCAACAAAACACTTCCGGCAGGTCCATCCAGGGAGGAAGGTGACCAAGGTGCGCAAATACAGTAGGGTGAGGCATGTTTGCACGTAGGATATGAAGATATTGTGATTGTTATTGTTTATTTCAGAAAAGACCAAGGAGGGAGTGTCCGTTCCCTAGCTGTGGGGCCAACAAAACACTTCTGGCAGGTCCATCCGGGGAGGAAGGTGACCAAGGTGCGCAAATACAGTAGGGTGAGGCATGTTTGCATGTAGGATATGAAGATATTGTGATTGTTATTGTTTATTTCAGAAAAGACCTAGGAGGGAGTGTACGTTCCTGGCTGTGGGGCCAACAAAACACTTCCGGCAGGTCCATCCAGGGAGGAAGGTGACCAAGGTGCGCAAATACAGTAGGGTGAGGCATGTTTGCATGTAGGATATGAAGATATTGTGATTGTTATTGTTTATTTCAGAAAAGACCTAGGAGGGAGTGTCCGTTCCTGGCTGTGGGGCCAACAAAACACTTCCGGCAGGTCCATCCGGGGAAGAAGGTGACCAAGGTGCGCAAATACAGTAGGGTGAGGCATGTTTGCATGTAGGATATGAAGATATTGTGATTGTTATTGTTTATTTCAGAAAAGACCAAGGAGGGAGTGTCCGTTCCCTAGCTGTGGGGCCAACAAAACACTTCTGGCAGGTCCATCCAGGGAGGAAGGTGACCAAGGTGCGCAAATACAGTAGGGCGAGGCATGTTTGCATGTAGGATATGAAGATATTGTGATTGTTATTGTTTATTTCAGAAAAGACCAAGGAGGGAGTGTCCGTTCCCTGGCTGTGGGGCCAACAAAACACTTCCGGCAGGTCCATCCGGGGAGGAAGGTGACCAAGGTGCGCAAATACAGTAGGGTGAGGCATGTTTGCATGTAGGATATGAAGATATTGTGATTGTTATTGTTTATTTCAAAAAAGACCAAGGAGGGAGTGTCCGTTCCCTGGCTGTGGGGCCAACGTGACAGAATTAACAAAACACTTCCGGCAGGTCCATCCAGGGAGGAAGGTGACCAAGGTGCGCAAATACAGTAGGGCGAGGCATGTTTGCATGTAGGATATGAAGATATTGTGATTGTTATTGTTTATTTCAGAAAAGACCTAGGAGGGAGTGTCCGTTCCTGGCTGTGGGGGCAACGTGACAGAATCAACAAAACACTTTTGGTAGGTCCATCCGGGGAGGAAGGTGACCAAGGTGCGCAAATACAGTAGGGCGAGGCATGTTTGCATGTAGGATATGAAGATATTGTGATTGTTATTGTTTATTTCAGAAAAGACCAAGGAGGGAGTGTCCGTTCCCTGGCTGTGGGGCCAACGTGACAGAATTAACAAAACACTTCCGGCAGGTCCATCCGGGGAGGAAGGTGACCAAGGTGCGCAAATACAGTAGGGTGAGGCATGTTTGCATGTAGGATATGAAGATATTGTGATTGTTATTGTTTATTTCAGAAAAGACCTAGGAGGGAGTGTCCGTTCCCTGGCTGTGGGGCCAACAAAACACTTCCGGCAGGTCCATCCAGGGAGGAAGGTGACCAAGGTGCGCAAATACAGTAGGGCGAGGCATGTTTGCATGTAGGATATGAAGATATTGTGATTGTTATTGTTTATTTCAGAAAAGACCTAGGAGGGAGTGTCTGTTCCTGGCTGTGGGGCCAACGTGACAGAATTAACAAAACACTTCCGGCAGGTCCATCCGGGGAGGAAGGTGACCAAGGTGCGCAAATACAGTAGGGCGAGGCGTGTTTGCATGTAGGATATGAAGATATTGTGATTGTTATTGTTTATTTCAGAAAAGACCTAGGAGGGAGTGTCCGTTCCCTGGCTGTGGGGCCAACGTGACAGAATTAACAAAACACTTCCGGCAGGTCCATCCAGGGAGGAAGGTGACCAAGGTGCGCAAATACAGTAGGGCGAGGCATGTTTGCATGTAGGATATGAAGATATTGTGATTGTTATTGTTTATTTCAGAAAAGACCAAGGAGGGAGTGTCCGTTCCCTGGCTGTGGGGCCAACAAAACACTTCCGGCAGGTCCATCCAGGGAGGAAGGTGACCAAGGTGCGCAAATACAGTAGGGTGAGGCATGTTTGCATGTAGGATATGAAGATATTGTGATTGTTATTGTTTATTTCAGAAAAGACCTAGGAGGGAGTGTCCGTTCCTGGCTGTGGGGCCAACAAAACACTTCCGGCAGGTCCATCCGGGGAGGAAGGTGACCAAGGTGCGCAAATACAGTAGGGCGAGGCATGTTTGCATGTAGGATATGAAGATATTGTGATTGTTATTGTTTATTTCAGAAAAGACCAAGGAGGGAGTGTCCGTTCCCTAGCTGTGGGGCCAACAAAACACTTCCGGCAGGTCCATCCAGGGAGGAAGGTGACCAAGGTGCGCAAATACAGTAGGGCGAGGCATGTTTGCATGTAGGATATGAAGATATTGTGATTGTTATTGTTTATTTCAGAAAAGACCAAGGAGGGAGTGTCCGTTCCCTGGCTGTGGGGCCAACAAAACACTTCCGGCAGGTCCATCCGGGGAGGAAGGTGACCAAGGTGCGCAAATACAGTAGGGTGAGGCATGTTTGCATGTAGGATATGAAGATATTGTGATTGTTATTGTTTATTTCAAAAAAGACCAAGGAGGGAGTGTCCGTTCCCTGGCTGTGGGGCCAACGTGACAGAATTAACAAAACACTTCCGGCAGGTCCATCCAGGGAGGAAGGTGACCAAGGTGCGCAAATACAGTAGGGCGAGGCATGTTTGCATGTAGGATATGAAGATATTGTGATTGTTATTGTTTATTTCAGAAAAGACCAAGGAGGGAGTGTCCGTTCCCTGGCTGTGGGGCCAACGTGACAGAATTAACAAAACACTTCCGGCAGGTCCATCCAGGGAGGAAGGTGACCAAGGTGCGCAAATACAGTAGGGCGAGGCATGTTTGCATGTAGGATATGAAGATATTGTGATTGTTATTGTTTATTTCAGAAAAGACCAAGGAGGGAGTGTCCGTTCCCTAGCTGTGGGGCCAACAAAACACTTCCGGCAGGTCCATCCAGGGAGGAAGGTGACCAAGGTGCGCAAATACAGTAGGGCGAGGCATGTTTGCATGTAGGATATGAAGATATTGTGATTGTTATTGTTTATTTCAGAAAAGACCAAGGAGGGAGTGTCCGTTCCCTGGCTGTGGGGCCAACGTGACAGAATTAACAAAACACTTCCGGCAGGTCCATCCGGGGAGGAAGGTGACCAAGGTGCGCAAATACAGTAGGGCGAGGCATGTTTGCATGTAGGATATGAAGATATTGTGATTGTTATTGTTTATTTCAGAAAAGACCAAGGAGGGAGTGTCCGTTCCTGGCTGTGGGGCCAACAAAACACTTCCGGCAGGTCCATCCGGGGAGGAAGGTGACCAAGGTGCGCAAATACAGTAGGGCGAGGCATGTTTGCATGTAGGATATGAAGATATTGTGATTGTTATTGTTTATTTCAGAAAAGACCAAGGAGGGAGTGTCCATTCCCTGGCTGTGGGGCCAACGTGACAGAATTAACAAAACACTTCCGGCAGGTCCATCCAGGGAGGAAGGTGACCAAGGTGCGCAAATACAGTAGGGCGAGGCATGTTTGCATGTAGGATATGAAGATATTGTGATTGTTATTGTTTATTTCAGAAAAGACCTAGGAGGGAGTGTCCGTTCCCTGGCTGTGGGGCCAACGTGACAGAATTAACAAAACACTTCCGGCAGGTCCATCCGGGGAGGAAGGTGACCAAGGTGCGCAAATACAGAAGGGTGAGGCATGTTTGCATGTAGGATATGAAGATATTGTGATTTTTATTGTTTATTTCAGAAAAGACCTAGGAGGGAGTGTCCAATCCCTGGCTGTGGGGCCAATAAAACACTTCCGGCAGGTCCATCCAGGGAGGAAGGTGACCAAGGTGCCCAAATACAGTAGGGCGAGGTGTGTTTGCATGTAGGATATGAAGATATTGTGATTGTTATTGTTTATTTCAGAAAAGACCAAGGAGGGAGTGTCCGTTCCCTGGCTGTGGGGCCAACGTGACAGAATTAACAAAACACTTCCGGCAGGTCCATCCGGGGAGGAAGGTGACCAAGGTGCGCAAATACAGTAGGGCGAGGTGTGTTTGCATGTAGGATATGAAGATATTGTGATTGTTATTGTTTATTTCAGAAAAGACCAAGGAGGGAGTGTCCGTTCCTGGCTGTGGGGCCAACAAAACACTTCCGGCAGGTCCATCCAGGGAGGAAGGTGACCAAGGTGCGCAAATACAGTAGGGCGAGGCATGTTTGCATGTAGGATATGAAGATATTGTGATTGTTATTGTTTATTTCAGAAAAGACCTAGGAGGGAGTGTCCGTTCCCTGGCTGTGGGGCCAACGTGACAGAATTAACAAAACACTTCCGGCAGGTCCATCCGGGGAGGAAGGTGACCAAGGTGCGCAAATACAGTAGGGTGAGGTGTGTTTGCATGTAGGATATGAAGATATTGTGATTGTTATTGTTTATTTCAGAAAAGACCAAGGAGGGAGTGTCCGTTCCCTGGCTGTGGGGCCAACGTGACAGAATTAACAAAACACTTCCGGCAGGTCCATCCGGGGAGGAAGGTGACCAAGGTGCCCAAATACAGTAGGGCGAGGTGTGTTTGCATGTAGGATATGAAGATATTGTGATTGTTATTGTTTATTTCAGAAAAGACCAAGGAGGGAGTGTCCGTTCCCTGGCTGTGGGGCCAACGTGACAGAATTAACAAAACACTTCCGGCAGGTCCATCCGGGGAGGAAGGTGACCAAGGTGCGCAAATACAGTAGGGCGAGGTGTGTTTGCATGTAGGATATGAAGATATTGTGATTGTTATTGTTTATTTCAGAAAAGACCAAGGAGGGAGTGTCCGTTCCTGGCTGTGGGGCCAACAAAACACTTCCGGCAGGTCCATCCAGGGAGGAAGGTGACCAAGGTGCGCAAATACAGTAGGGCGAGGCATGTTTGCATGTAGGATATGAAGATATTGTGATTGTTATTGTTTATTTCAGAAAAGACCAAGGAGGGAGTGTCCGTTCCTGGCTGTGGGGCCAACGTGACAGAATTAACAAAACACTTCCGGCAGGTCCATCCAGGGAGGAAGATGACCAAGGTGCGCAAATACAGTAGGGCGAGGCATGTTTGCATGTAGGATATGAAGACATTGTGATTGTTATTGTTTATTTCAGAAAAGACCAAGGAGGGAGTGTCCGTTCCCTGGCTGTGGGGCCAACGTGACAGAATTAACAAAACACTTCCGGCAGGTCCATCCGGGGAGGAAGGTGACCAAGGTGCGCAAATACAGTAGGGCGAGGCGTGTTTGCATGTAGGATATGAAGATATTGTGATTGTTATTGTTTATTTCAGAAAAGACCTAGGAGGGAGTGTCCGTTCCCTGGCTGTGGGGCCAACGTGACAGAATTAACAAAACACTTCCGGCAGGTCCATCCGGGGAGGAAGGTGACCAAGGTGCGCAAATACAGTAGGGCGAGGTGTGTTTGCATGTAGGATATGAAGATATTGTGATTGTTATTGTTTATTTCAGAAAAGACCAAGGAGGGAGTGTCCGTTCCCTGGCTGTGGGGCCAACGTGACAAAATTAACAAAACACTTCCGGCAGGTCCATCCGGGGAGGAAGGTGACCAAGGTGCGCAAATACAGTAGGGCGAGGCGTGTTTGCCCCTGTTGCCCCGTGGTCACCACCCGGATGGACCTGCACCTGGTAAAGAGCCATAGCTTCCCTCGAGGCCTAAAAGAGTTCGAGGAGGCCATGGCTCAGGCAAAACTATACAACCCTGATGAAGAGGACAATGAAAATAGGCTTGAAGAGGCAATGAACGAATTTTGGTAAGTTTAAAAAGTTATTCAAAAACATTAACTTAATTCTTTATCCGCATAATCCATTCTGTTTGGAAAAGGAACAAGACTAGTTAAGTGGAGAAAATAGCTGAATAGTCAACACTCTCATCGGTAGGTAATAACGTTTCTAACTCTTAGTGATCTGACATAAAAATACAACAGGTAAGAAAAAAATCATTTATTGTCGAAATACTTAATAAACATGATCCAAACTGTTTGAAAAAGGAACAACACTAGTTAAAGTGGAAAAAACCTGATTAATCAACACTCTCACACGGTAGGTGATAACGGTTCTTAAACAAATACAGAACAAGAGATGTTTGTAAAACATATATGCCCCCTCAACGGCCTACATTTGATGTAGGTCAAAGTCCAAGGTCAAGTTAACAAGGTCCAAGGTCATGGTCAAATATGAAAGGTCTTGGTAGGAGGTGTCTATGTGAGAAATATCAAAGCTGTATATGTAAAAGTAAAATGAAACATAGGCCAGGTTAAAGTTTTTTAAAGTAGGCCAAATGCCAAGGTCAAGGTCAAATGTGAAAGGTCTTGGTTCGAGGTGTCCATGTGTGAATTATCAAGGCTGTAGGTGTAAAAGGACATGATTTATATGCCTGGTTTCAGTCTTTTTAAAAGTAGGTCAAACTCCAAGGTCACGGTTGCAATATTCAAGGTCATGGTCAATTGTGAAAGGTCTTGGTAGGAGGTGTCTATGTGTGAAATATCAAGGCTGTAGGATATAGGACATAAGATAAAGGCTAGGTTAAAGATTTCTAAAAGTATGTAAAAATCAAAGGTCAAGGTCACACAGGCCAAGGTCATGGTCAAATGTGCAAGGTCTTGGTAGGAGGTGTCCATGTGTAAGATATTGAGACTGTATAGGTAACAGGACATGAGATATAGGCCTAGTTTAAGTTTTTTAAAAGTAGGTCAAACTCCAAGGTCAAGGTCCAAGGTCCAAGGTCATGGTCAAGTGAAATATCTTGGTTGGAAGTGACCATGTCTGAAATATCAAGGCTGTATATGTAAAATGACATGAAATATAGGCCAGGTTAATGTATTATTAAAGTAGGTCAAACACCAAGGTCAAGGTCACAAGGTCCAAGGTCATGGTCAAATGTGAAAGGTCTTGGACGTAGGTGTCCATGTGTCAAATATCAAGGCTGTATGTGTAAAAGGACATGATATATCGGCCAGATTAAAGGTTTTTTTTAAGTAGGTCAAAGGTCAAGGTCACAAGGTCCGAGGTCATGGTCAAATGTGAAAGGTCTTGGTAGGATGTGTCCATGTGTGAAATATCAAGGCTGTATGTGTAATAGCACATGATATATAGGCCCAGTTTAATTTTTTTCAAAGTAGGCCAAACTTCAAGGTCAAGGCCACATGGTCCAAGGTCATAGTCGTATGTGATAGGTCTTGGTCAGAGGTTTCCATGTGTCAAATATCAAGGCTGTATGTGTAAAAGGACATGATATATCGGCCAGGTAAAAGTTTTTTAAAAGTAGGTCAAACTCCAAGGTCAAGGTCACAAAGTCCAAGGTCATGGTCAATTGTGAAAGGTCTTGGTAAGATGTGTCCATGTGTGAAATATCAAGGCTGTATTTGTAAAAGGTCATGAGATATATGCCGGGTTTATTTTTTTTTAAAGTAGGTCAAACTCCAAGGTTAAGGTCACAAGGTCCAAGGTCATGGTTAAATGTGAACAATGTTGATGGGAGGTATCTATGTGTGAGATATCAAGGCTGTATGTGTAAAAGGACATGAGATATAGGCAAGATTAAGAATTAAGTGTAAAATCAACAAAGGGCAATAACTCCAAGAATTTGATTGGCAGAGTTACGGTTCTTGTGCACTGCACCTCTCCATAATGAAAACTAATCACCTGTAAAGTTTCATGATTCTACCTTACATATTTTTAGCTCATCTGAGCTCAACGAGCTCAAGGGGAGCTCTTAGGGTCAGTCACTCTCAGGCGTCCGTCGTCCGTCGTCCGTCGTCAACAATTTCTTTAATCATCTTCTCCTCCTTAACCACTGGGCCAATTCTTCCCAAACTTTGCAGAAATGTTCCTTGGGAGGCCCCTTTCAAAACTTGTTCGTGAATTTTTGATTTGTCAAAAAATGTGGGCGTGGCAGGGTGGGGCTTATCAGACTTCGAGAAATCATTAGATAATTCTTCAAAAATCTTCTCCTCCTTAACCACTGGACCAATTCTTTTCAAACTTGGCAGAAATGTTTCTTGAGTGACCTTTTTCAAAACTTATTCGTGAATTTTTGATTCGTCAAAAATTGTGGGCGTGGCAGGGCAGGGCTTATCAGACTTCGAGAAATCATTAGATAATTCTTCAAAAATCTTCTCCTCCTTAACCACTGGGCCAATTCTTTCCAAACTGGGCAGAAATGTTTCTTGGGTGACCCTTTTTAAAACTTGTTCGTGAATTTTTGATTCGTCAAAAATTGTGGGCGTGGCAGGGCGGGGCTTATCAGACTTAGAAAAATCATTTGAAAAATCTTTAAAAATCAATTATCAGGCCAATTTGAACCAAGCTTGGCAGAAATGTCACTTGAGTGACTGTTTTCAACACATGCTTATAAATTTTTGATTGGGTGAAAATTGTAGGTGTGGCAGGGCGGGGCTTATAAGACTTCGAGAAATCTTTAGATAATTCTTCAAAAATCTTCTTCTCCTTAACCACTGGGCCAATTCTAACCAAACTTGGCAGGAATGTTTATTTGGTGACTTTTTTTTAAAACTTATTCGTGAATTTTTGATTCGTCAAAAATTGTGGGCGTGGCAGGGTGGAGCTTATCGGACTTAGAGAAATCATTTGAAAAATCTTAAAAAATCAATTATTTGGCCAATTTAATTCAAACTTGGTAGGAATGTCCCTTGAGAGACTCTCTTCAACACATGTTCATGAATATCTGATTAGGTGAAAAACATGGGCTTGGCAGGGTGGGGCTTATCAGACTTCAAGCAATCTTTAGATAATTTTTCAAAAATCTTCTTCTCCTTAACCCTTTCCCAAACAAGACCTGGTTTTGACGTCCCTTATAGAAAAGGCTTGGGAAAACATTGAAACAAAAGAAGAAACTGCTGATAACCAGCAGTTTCTCCTTTTGTCTCAATATTTTCTATGCCTTATTTTACATGCATTCTATCTTTAATAACTTCCATTTTGTCATTTGTGACTGTTTTTGAAGTGAATCACCCTAAAATTTTGCCGTTTGGGAAAGGGTTAACTATCAGGCAATTTGTTACCAAACTTAGCAGGAATGATCATTGGGTGACTTGTTACAATATTTGTTCGCAAATTTTTTATTCGTCAAAAATGTGGTTGTGGCAGGGCAGGGTTTATTAGACTTAATGAAATAATGAGAAAGTTCTTTAAAGAAGCAATTATAGGGCAAATTTGAACCAAACCTTACAGGAATGTACCTTGAGTGACTGTCTTCAATACACGGTTGTGAACTTTAGTTTTTTTGAAAAAATGTGGGCATGGCAGAGCGAGGCTTGTTGATTTTTAGATGAGCTATGTCCTTTTGTTAAAAATTGGCACTTTTTGCAACATTTACATGTGCTGTTGGGTCTATTACTCTTTTTCCCAATTGATACAATAATTTGATGTGACATATATATTTGTTTACAACAAAATTATATTGTACACAATCAAATACACGAAGAACTCAGGTGAGCGATACCAGTGCCTTTCAGGCACTCTTGTTTGAGTTGTGCTGCGGACAAGAATCAACTTATAAAATCAACAAAGGGCAATAACTCAAAAAATTTGATCGGCAGAGTTACGGTTCTTGTGCACTGCACCTCTCCATTATGGTCAGACACCGGCTTGAATTTGCCCTTCTTTAGCCTATGTTAAAATGGTCAACTTACCGCTGTCACAGCACCTTCCACAACATTCGCGGACACTCGTGACTTGGGTCGCTTCATCTACTGCCTCTATACTCTCTTTTTATGGTGGTTTCAATATAGGTTGAGAAGGAAAATCTGAAAATATCCAACAAAGAACATGACCACTAGTTACTTTCACTTTAGAATAGCTGTTGTCCGCCCAACTACATGTACATTTTTGGGAAGTATCCGCAGAAAGTAGTCCTGCAAATAATGCAAAAAATATGCTATAAAGCAAAAGAGCAGATGCAAAAATACTAATTTATCAAAGAAAACAGCACTTAAACTATTGTTTAACACTCCAAACAGCCCTCTGCATGCAGAGACAAAAATTTCTAGAACTATTTTCTATTGTACAACGACCCGGAAGCAAAAGGTAGACTGGGGTCACTCCTAAATGAAACCAGATTTCCCACATAAACTTATTTTTTCACTTTTTCCTAGTTTTTGGGTTATCTATGAGTAAAATAACACAAAAATCAAAGAGTTAAAGTCTGTTTCCAATGATTCATGGCCATTTAAACAGAGAATGTGGTATGGCAAAAATCCAGATTTTAAAGAAGGGGTTTTCATTCACTTATAACCTGTATAAAAATGTCAGTTATTTCCTTATGCCTGAATGGATTGACATCAGATAAAAAGTAATGTCTGCTGCAGATGCAGGACCACATTCTGGTAGCAGATTCATTCATCTTGTACAAATTTAGGACTCTTCAGGGTGTAATTTACACTGAAAAAGTGGTGAATATTTGGAGAAAAACATCATTTGGAAAGGTTTAAAACCTTCAAAATAATGCTTTTTGCTAAATATTTGCTTTACATGTGCATTACAATTCACATATTCACCTAAAAATTAAGAAATGTGCAACGATTCATAAGAAACTTACTCGTAAAGATCGGTTGAGTTGTACGGACCTTCCGCTTGGCGTTGCGTCGATTCGGCCAAAATCATGTTCTGCGCTGTTAGTTTGTGGAGCCCGAATCAAATCTAAATTGGATCTGGTATCACACATAACCTGTTTTTGCACAGAAGGGGTGCCTGCAAGAAAGCTTCAAATGTAAAAGTCCCTTTCCAATGGAGCATTAGCAGATTAGGGCCACTCTGTGGGCTGTCCTGAGCTTGAAATTTGATTAATTTACTGAAAAAGTGGCAAATATTTGGAGAAAAACATCATTTGGAAAGGTTTAAAACCTTCAAAATAATGCTTTTTGCTAAATATTTGCTTTACATGTGCATTACAATTCACATATTCACCTAAAAATTAAGAAATGTGCAACGATTCATAAGAAACTTACTCGTAAAGATCGGTCGAGTTGTACGGACCTTCCGCTTGGCGTTGCATCGATTCGGCCAAAATCATGTTCTGCGCTGTTAGTTTGTGGAGCCCGAATCAAATCTAACTTTGATTCGGTGTCACACATAACTTGTTTTTGCACAGAAGGGGTGCATGCAAGAAAGCTACAAATGTAAAAGTCCCTTTCCAATGAAGCATTAGCAGATTAGGGCCACTCTGTGGGCTGTCCTGAGCTTGAAATTTGATTAATTTACTGAAAAAGTGGCAAATATTTGGAGAAAAACATCATTTGGAAAGGTTTAAAACCTTCAAAATAATGCTTTTTGCTAAATATTTGCTTTACATGTGCATTACAATTCACATATTCACCTAAAAATTAAGAAATGTGCAACGATTCATAAGAAACTTACTCGTAAAGATCGGTCGAGTTGTACGGACCTTCCGCTTGGCGTTGCATCGATTCGGCCAAAATCATGTTCTGCGCTGTTAGTTTGTGGAGCCCGAATCAAATCTAACTTTGATTCGGTGTCACACATAACTTGTTTTTGCACAGAAGGGGTGCATGCAAGAAAGCTACAAATGTAAAAGTCCCTTTCCAATGAAGCATTAGCAGATTAGGGCCACTCTGTGGGCTGTCCTGAGCTTGAAATTTGATTAATTTACTGAAAAAGTGGCAAATATTTGGAGAAAAACATCATTTGGAAAGGTTTAAAACCTTCAAAATAATGCTTTTTGCTAAATATTTGCTTTACATGTGCATTACAATTCACATATTCACCTAAAAATTAAGAAATGTGCAACGATTCATAAGAAACTTACTCGTAAAGATCGGTCGAGTTGTACGGACCTTCCGCTTGGCGTTGCATCGATTCGGCCAAAATCATGTTCTGCGCTGTTTGTTTGTGGAGCCCGAATCAAATCTAAATTGGATCTGGTGTCACACATAACTTGTTTATGCACAGAAGGGGTGCCTGCAAGAAAGCTACAAATGTAAAAGTCTCTTTCCCCTGGAGCATAGCAGATTTGAGCCTCTTTCAGGGCTATCCTGGTCTAAAAATCTGATGAAACAGGGGGGTGGGGGGTCCTTAATCCTTAAATGACCATAGCCTCTCTTATCAAAACAGCCTATCAAAAGCAAATTTTCATCATTCTAATGCAGTGACACAGTCTGAGACAGGTCCTCACAACATCTGTGGATATTCTCCATCTAAGTTGTCTTAAAGAAATACTCACCCAGGTCCCTTTCAGACGTCAAAACATTGAAAAAAAAAAAAAAAAAAAACAGCAGAAAATAAGAATTTATGACATAAAGTTGATTAAATCAACAATAATTTTATAAACCTCAAAAATTTTCACCAATATAATGCTTTGCAGACAAAATTTTAGAACTTTCGACAAGGGAGGTTATTCGGCCCCTCAAATTTTCAACTATGTTTTTTTTAAATCCAAAAATATAAGAAAATATCAATACCTGGTCAAAACAATGTTTTCTGCAAGCTTCTGGTGTGTATTCCTACCTACAGAAGAAATTTCAGAAGGATATTCCAAGAAATGTTGAAGTTATTAGAAATCCAGTTTTGGCATCTAGGTCAGACACCGGCTTGAATTTGCCCTTCTTTAGCCTATGTTAAAATGGTCAACTTACCGCTGTCACAGCACCTTCCACAACATTCGCGGACACTCGTGACTTGGGTCGCTTCATCTACTGCCTCTATACTCTCTTTTTATGGTGGTTTCAATATAGGTTGAGAAGGAAAATCTGAAAATATCCAACAAAGAACATGACCACTAGTTACTTTCACTTTAGAATAGCTGTTGTCCGCCCAACTACATGTACATTTTTGGGAAGTATCCGCAGAAAGTAGTCCTGCAAATAATGCAAAAAATATGCTATAAAGCAAAAGAGCAGATGCAAAAATACTAATTTATCAAAGAAAACAGCACTTAAACTATTGTTTAACACTCCAAACAGCCCTCTGCATGCAGAGACAAAAATTTCTAGAACTATTTTCTATTGTACAACGACCCGGAAGCAAAAGGTAGACTGGGGTCACTCCTTATGAGATCTATCCACCTGTAAAGTTTCATGATTCTACCTTACATACTTTTTGAGTTATGCTCCGGACAAGAATCAAGTTTGAAAATCAACAAAGGGCAATAACTCCAAAAACATGATTGGCAGAGTTACGGTTCTTGTGCACTACACCTCTCCATAATGAGATCCATTCACCTGTAAAGTTTCATGATTCTACCTAACATAGTTTTTGAGTTATGCCCCGGACAAGAATCAAGTTTGAAAATCAACAAAGGGCAATAACTCAAAAAATTTGATCGGCAGAGTTATGGTTCTTATGCACTGCACCTCTCCATAATGAGATCTATCCACCTATGAAGTTTCATAATTCTACCTTTAATACTTTTTGAGTTATGCTCCGGACAAAGTTTGGTCTACGGACAGACCGACCGACATACGGACCGACCGACCGACCTTCCGACCGACCGACACTTGCAAAACAATATACCCCCATTTTCTTCGAAAGGGGGCATAATAAAAATACAACACGCACAGAGAAGTGATCATTTATTGTCCGTCATTCTTAATTTGCATAATCAATTCTGTTTGAAAAAGGAACAAGACTAGTTCCAAATCAGTTTCAATAAAATAGTCAGAATAAAATTACAGCGTATATAAAAAAGTTAGCATTTTTTTCCGATATCGAAATTATTAATCATCATATTCCATTCTGTTTGGAAAAGCAACAACAATAGTTCATACTAATTATTGAAATTAATCAAGTAAAAGTTATACAATACAACCTTCTCGGTTCAATCATTAATATTTTTTGCTTTTGTTTCAGTGACGAGACGAGAGACCGAGCCGGTGGGTTGCGAATTAAGGCCCCAACCGCAGCAGCCCACCTGTCGGCTGTGCGAAAGAAACTGTCGCAGGAAGACATTAGAAATCTTGACCAAATAGGCCGCCCAGACGGTGTTGTTGATAAGTTGCTCCAAAAGAAAACGTAAGTACCAATTCAATTATTCCCTCTTAGTGTCATAATAAAAAGGTAAAAACAAGATGTGTTTGCGAAACACAAATGCCCCCGAAAAGGCCATTTTTCGAAAATGTTAAGTTTTCGTGGAGTAAAGGGTTGATAAGGGTTAATGGATGACATTGAGGAAGGTCAAATTGCATGGAACAGATAGATATCGTTGAAAGGAAGTTGCATACCAAATTTGAGCTTTGTATGTCAAATAGTTTTGGAGAAATGGCAAAGGTTAAGTTTTCAGGTTAAGTTTTCGGACAGAAGGACGGACAGACAGACAGACAGACGGACAGACGGACAGACAGACCGACATGAGTAAAACAATATGCCCCCGATCTCTCGATACGGGGGCATAAAAATAAATAAATTGCATTACATCTATAGTGTACAAAAAGTAATGCACGGAAAGTGGGAACTTTCTCAGACAACAGAAGTGGAATTGGCAAGAACATATTGTTTGAGTCCAAATCTCCAATGAATTCCTAAAAGAGAATATAATGAGAAAGAAAAAGAAAATCATATGTGCCGCAATAGTAAATATTTAAGTCGGAATTGTACAGCCTGCATTGATTTATTTTCAGCCACAAGCCAGCCACCCTGCAACTCTACCTGGGGTATCTGGCGAAATTCGTGGCATTTTTGGGTACTACCCAAAAATGGCACGAATTTCTTCAGATTGCCCCAGATGACCTGGCGCAGTTGGGACGGCGATTAAAGAATGTGGCCGAGTCCCTTGAGGCGGATGCCAGTGAGGAGGCTATGCTTACGTAAGTTTTATAACATACAACATTATTAATAAAGTTAAAAGATTTTTAACGAAAATGGGATATTCGTTAGAGGCCGATGTCGATGTCTTAATCCGCATAATCCAATTCTGTTCGACAGTAGGTAATAATATGTCTGTCGGTCGGTCTTAATCCGCATAATCCATTTCTGTTTGACAGTAGGTGATAATATGTCTCTCGGTCGGTCTTAATCCGCATAATCCAATTCTGTTCGACAGTAGGTAATAATGTGTCTGTCGGTCGGTCTGCCTGACTGTATGTCTGTCTTAATCCGCATAATCCAAATATGTTCGATAGTAGGTAATAATATGTCTGTCTTTCTTAATCTGCATAATCAAATTCTGTTCGATAGTAGGTAATATTATTTCTGTCTGTCTGTCAATACAAATCATTTTTAACAAACAGGAATACAGAAAACAAAGAACTAGACGCCAAAACCCAAAGCAGAAATATAGGCCAGTATTTGAGTACACGCATGGAGTGTTTAAGAGCCATACTATCGAAACAGAAACAGTCAATCAACGACAAGTGTAACGTCAGGGACATCCTAATAGTGTCCCTGATGTTACTAAATTTCAAGCGTGCGGGCGATGTCCCCCATATAAAACTGGAAGACTTTAACAAAACAGAAATAAGAGAAGATGGGAGAGATATTGAGGTGGACGTAAGTGTTTTACATGTGCATTGTTATGCCTCGTATTTACATAAGTTATCAAAACAGACAACACTGTCTATTAAAGGAATAACGAGTACGCTTTAATCCAATTGCATATGAAACGGTTTATATTTAAATATATTTCATATATAAAGAGACTGCATGTATACACAGGCTGACCTGGACCCATGTTGGGCTCAAAAGTGTTAAGAGATCTATACATATTTTCAGAAGACATATTTGTCTCAGATGAAAAAAATATATAGATATAGAATATGAGATAATATGTCTAAATAGTATTACCATGTTCTTTTTTCAAAGCAAAGATCTATTGGATGTTGACCTTAAACTTATACATATATTGTTCCTTCGTTTACTTATATTTAATGTTTTGTTTTAGGCCTCAACACACAAACTCGCTAAACGGGGGATCAGATCCCACATTCTGATCCCCCAAGAATACCATCAACACATTAAAGAATACATCAAAAAGAGTCGTGGAGAGGAAACAGATAGCTGCCCCTTCCTTTTTACGACTCTGAGGGCACAGAAGGGGCAGCCACGCCTGAGGAAGTTAGAGGCCACTGTGTGAGTACTTGTATAATTATTAGTCAAGAAAGAATATTAAAAGGTTGCGGTAAAATTCATTCAAACCCTTGAGAAAATGTTTAATCATTCTTGATATTATCTCGTTACAAATAGAAATTAGGTGCTGAAGGAAAAGAGGTATTGACCATGATCTCGTTATAATCTGTGTTATACCTCACGATAAATGACCTGGCAGAGCAGCCATGCTAATCGAATGGAATGCTCTGCCAGGTCAATTCTCGTCCTCTATACACTAATTAAAACAAACAAATGAAACAAAACAGGTATTGTCCAGCAAGATTAACCTGGGACATCTGCATATGTAATGACCCCACTTCGGCAATGTTTTGTTAAGACACTCAACTAACGGACTTTGCACACAAAAATTAATCAGTATCAGTTGAATGTGGTCAGACGATAGTACACAGTCAATGAGAAGAAAAAAAACAAACCATGAAAGTTTCTTAATCAAAGCGTTATGGAAGAAGTGGAAAATGATTATACTTATTTTCATTTTACGGCCATGATAATTAATGAGAATCGCTGTTACCATCGAGAGAGAAAACATGGAAGCCCCCGGATGAAAATAAAATACAAATTACTTCCGGCGATTCGCCCCAATAATGCTTTGTACCAACGGCATACGGTTTGTATTTTAATGCGCAGGCCGGCCACATCAACATCTTTTTATGTGGCTGTCTGTAATATTTTTGCGCTGATCCCGCAATGGCGCGTCCTCGGCAAAACTCTGCCTCATTTTGACGATCCTAACATAACTAGACAGTCCTGGCGGCCTGGAAGCGCTCCACAGGCCTGATTATTTGTCTTGTTGAATACAATTTCAAAGGTTCAGGCTGCGCAAACAAGCAAATGCATGACCAAGCTGAAAATTACAAGCAAGTAAGATTGTATGGTCAGTAAGATTTCTGTGAAAATTCTGTATTGATTAGTTAATACTAATGGTTGTAAAAGTGAAAATAAAGCCGAAAATGGTAATTTTGTCAATAACAAGGGTACATAACTCATATAAAATTCAGATCAAGCTGAAAATTACACCAAGGCAAGATCTAATAGTCATCAACATTCTGTGCAAGTTTTGTCTTGATTGGTCAAGATTTGTAGTTGCTAGAGTGAAACAAAGTCAAAATAGAGTCGAATATGGCAATTTGTCAATTTCAAGGGCACATAACTCATGATGTAAAATTCAGATCAAGCTGAAAATTACATCAAGGCAAGATCTTATGGTTACCAACATTCTGTACAAATTTTGTCTTAATTGGTCAATATTTGTAGTTTCTAGAGTGAAAACAAAGTCAAAATAGAGTCGTAAATGGCAATTTTGTCAATTTCAAGGGCACATTACTCTTGATGTAAAATTCAGATCAATCAAGCTGAAAATTTAACCAAGGCAAGACCTTAAAGTCACCAACATTCTGTACAAGTTTTGTCTTGATTGGTCAATATTTGTAGTTGCTAGAGTGAAAGCAATGTCAAAATAGAGCCGAAAATGTGATTTTTGTCAATATCAAGGGCACATAACTCATAACGTTAAATTTAGATCAAGCTGAAAATTATACCAAGGCAAGATCTTATGGTCATCAACATTCTGTACAAGAATTGACTAGGTTGGTCAATATTTGTATTTGCTAGAGCGAAAACAAAGTCATAATAGAGCTGAATAGGGCAATTTTGTCAATTTCAAGGGCACATAACTCATGATGTAAAATTCAGATCAAGCTGAAAATTATACCAAGGCAAGATCTTATAGTCACCAACATTCTGTACAAGTTTTGTCTTGATTGGTTGATATTTGTGGATTTTAGAGTAAATTTAAAGTCAAAACCAGCTATTTTTGACATTCAAGGGCAGATAACTCAGGTTATTCTGATTCAATCCAAATTCTTTGAAGGAATTTGAGAGAGGCTTACCCAAGGATCATTCTTGTGAAGTTTGATTGAAAACCATCTGGTAGTTTCTGAGAAGAAGATTTTTAAAGAAAAAGTTTACGGACGGACGGACGCACAGACGCACGCACGGACGCACGCACGACGGACACACCGCCATGACAATAGCCCGCTGGCCTGTCGGCCAGTGGAGCTAAAAAGCTTTGCAAATTATTGAGGCAAAAGAAGAAAATGTTGAAAATCAGCATTTTCTTCTTCTGCCTCAATATTTTCTGGGCTATATCTTACACAAATCCCTTCCTTATCAACAACCATTTTGTCGTCTGTAGCACCTATCAAATAGGACTTCCCTAAAATTTTGCCGTTTGGTAAAGGGTTACATATTTACAAATTGTTCTTGCTCTTGGACTGTAAAGACATACTTTTTTGTGCTCTGACTTTTGTAACTTCTATATAACAAGAGTGCCAGAATGACACTGTATCACTCACCTGAGTTCTTGTTATATACGAGGGTTGTTCGGGAAGTTCGTAGAATTTTTTTATTGGGCAAGTTATAATCGCGGTATAATAAAATTGAATGTACGTGCACAAATTTCGGATTTTATTCTATCAATTCCCAAAGTATTTAACCCGTATCTTAAAAATCAAAATTTTCCTAACAGAAATAAAACAGTATGTAGGTCATACCCGGAGCACGCCGACGTTATAAGTAACGTCAAGCGTAATTTAACTCAAACAAACGTCGCACTTTCTCAATGCAGTCACACGCAAGGTCGACGCATTTCAGATGCCTGCATATCCACTTAGAAAACGTTTTTTATACCATTCCTCCGAAAAATGACGACACTGCTGCTTGGGCTTGTTTAGTGGGATCGTCAGCCGAATTAACCCGTATACTGCGTAACTAAGCGTTGAACTGTTTTCTTGCATTTTTTTACCCAAACCTTTTTTGGTCGAGGGTAACGCGGATTTTTTTCCACACCGATAATATGCGATTACATGCAGTTTCCGGGTCAAAGAGGTACAACGAGGTCTCATCCGTGGTGATAATCTTGTCTAAAATGCATTTCTCTCTGTTTCGTAGCGGGTAAAAACCTCCTGAACATCGCACCCGGCATCCCTTTTCACTTTCCTTAAGCAATCAGTAAACCCAACAAGCACTAACTTTAGACATGTCCAGTTCATCTGTAAATATCCCATGCACCGTCGATACTACAACATTGAATTTATCATTTAATTCCTGACAGTAATTCTCCTATCATAATTTGCCATGTCTTTCGCTCGATCCCTAACTGAACACACTAGGACAGCCGGCTGACCAGATCTAGGATCATCATCAATACAATCACTTCAGCTTTTAAAACGCGCGTGACACTTATACATAGCAGCTGGGCCGCAATTTTTATACTTTCCTGTATATTTGATCACGTTCAGCGTTTCAGTTGGTGATATTTCTAGCGTGACACAAAATTTTACAACACTTCGCAACTCGACGTCGCCGGTTGACGTCATCTCTTCCGGTTAGCGATTTTCTGATATCTTCTCTAAAACCGTGTAACTACTTTGAAAGACCTTATAACATTTTGAAATTTGCAGGAAACGACGTCATGATGTTGTATTCTCGATTGACGTTTTCGTGAAATTTTGATGCCAATAGAAAGTATGAAATATACAATGTAAAATCTGTTATATAATGTTATACAGTGTTAAGAAATGGACTGCTCCGGTATCCCGATATTGTGTTGCTACGGTTACCGCTATTTTCGGTTATTGTAGATATTTTCCAAAAATCTTTTGGAAATGTAGTGAATTTATGTTTAAGTATCTATACCTCGATATTTACCTTTATATAACGAAAAACATGGATTTTAGAGCAAAATTCTACGAACTTTCCGAACAACCCTCGTACATGTTCTGATTGTGAAAAATATAAGTTCTGTTGTAAACAGAAAACAGGGTTAAACACTATTGTAGGTGGTTGCCAGAGAGTCTGTCTTGTTGCTGGAAGGTGCTGCTGGCCAATGCACTGGTCCTGACCAAATATTTGCATCAAAAGGATAATAATAAAAAAGTAGGAAAACAACAATAATCCTTTCATAAGGTAAAAGGCCAGTTTTCAATCACCCTGCCAGGCCCACAATTTTTTGAAGAATCAAAATTTTAAAATGGATTACCTATGGAACGTTCCTAGCAAATTTGGAGTAATTTCATCCAAAGGTTAAGGAAAAGAAGAATTTTAAAGAATACTTTTAAAAAAAAATTTAAGTCAGATAGTTCCACCCTGCTACGTCAACATTTTTTGACGATTTAAAAATTCACAACAAATTGATGTAAAGAGTTGCCAAAGAAACATTCTTGTCAAGTTTGCTTTAAATCAGCCCCATGGTTGATTTTTAATGATTTTTTAATGATTTCTCTAAGTCTGATAAGCCCCATTTTGCCACGCACACACTTTTTGAGGAATCATAAATATGACAAGAGCTGTCCGAAGACAGCGCGCTCGACTTTCTAAGTTGCTTAGTATAAAGGGGGCATAACTCCAAATAGAGTGGTCCCAGGGTCATGGGCCCTGATAGTAAGGTAGAGGGTGTGATGGTGAATAAGTATTCCAAGTTTGGGTCGAATCCCTTTGATAGTATGGAAGTTATTGATGTTTGAAAAAACTTAAACCTTGGTTGCAACGCCAACGCCAACGCCGACGCCCGGGTGACAGTATAAGCTCTCATTTTCTTCGAAAAGTCGAGCTAAAAATAAGTTTTAAAAAGGATCACCCAAAGGAGCAATTTTGCCAAATTTGTTAAAACTTGACCTTATGGTTAAGGAGAAGACTTTTGAAGAATTATATAACAATTTTTCTAAGTCTGATGAGCCCTTGCGTGCAACGCCCACATTTTTTGATGAATCAAAAATTCATTAAAATGCATTAAAGACAGTCACTCAAGAAATATTCCAGCAAAGTTTGGAACAAATTGAACAAATGATTGATTTTTAAAAAAAAATCCCATGATTTCTCTAAGTCTGATAAGCCGCACCCTGCCACGCCCACATTTTTTGACAAATCAAAAATTTGAAAACAAGTTTTTAAAAGGGTCACACAAAGAAGATTTATGCCAAGTTCGGTAAAAATTGACTCAATGGTTAAGGAGAAAAATTTTGAAGAATTATTCAAAAATTTCTTTAAGTCTGAAAAGCCAAGCCCTGCCACACCCTCATTTTTTGACAAATCAAAAATTTGAAAACAAATTTCCAAAAGGGTCACCCAAGGAATATTTCTGCCAAGTGTGGTAAAAATTCACTTACTGGTTAAGGAGAAGAATATTTTTGAAGAATTATTTCGTGGGTGTAAATGCGAAACCTCGTATGTCAATTCTTGCGATTTTCAAAGAACATGTACAAATTTGTGTGCCTAGTTCAGACAATTCTCGAATGTTTTGAGATATTTTTACTAATCAGTATTAATGACACATTATTTGTGAACAATATGTCAAGATTTCAAGTAAAACATTTCAGTTTGGGAAAAGTTATTACACTTTTTTCCCTCCCCTTTAAAATTTTCCAAAAACGAGATACGAGGTTTTGCATTTACAACAAGGATTTAACAATTTAGCTATTGTCATCCAAACTTTAGAGCATGACACTATTCTCCAGCAGGATTACGCCCCTCTAAACATTGCTAGACACACATTGAATTTTCTACAGTTACAAAATGTGGATGTGGTAGACAACAGGCCAGCCAGATTTTAGGATCATACACAAATTGAACACCTCTGAGACCATCTTAGGATGGGAGGTGGCAGCAGGTTTAATGTCAATAACGTAATGGATCATGTAAACGTTCTCCTTCTACAATTTGGGCATATTCCAGTGGTTTATGGTTGAGGACTCATTTCAAGCTTAACATACAATGTGATACTGTTATAAATGATAATAATGGACATACAATGTACTGATTCCATGTGTGATTTTCTGAGTGCTACCCCTACCTTGTTTGGTGTCAGACATCAGACATCTTAGGTCTCAAATGCACACCAAAATTTGAAATATTGTTGTAAAGATATCAAATATCATTGTCTGAAAATTTGATTTCAATCCGAACCCAGATAATGGAGAAATAAGCTACAACTTACGAAATTGCTAAACTTTTTTCACTCAGTATAGTTGCCTATAGCTTACTTGTGCTCAAGGTCATATCCATCATATATGTGAGTACCAACAATATCTGCAATTCTCATGAGATAACCCTTGCCATACTGATCACAGATATTATGTCTGAATTGCCAACTGCATAGACAATAATCAGTATGCACATATGTAGTTTGACACATATGTATTAAGCGTCTATGCCAGCTTGACAAATGATAAATTTGTAACATCTACTCAGCAGGACAAGGGTCCACATGCAGGCAATCAGGCAACACAAGGGGAGGACCATTAGTCCTGGAGGGTTCACAAGAATAATTTGTGGGTGTTATTGCAAAGCTGGAGTTACAAGGTTTTGTAAAATTACCAACAAATTTCTACGTTTAAGAGGCCATATTCACCAGCATTTCTAAACAGATTGTCTAAATCCAAATTACAAGCTGTATTGGACATGACATGTGTCGGCAATCAGATGGATTGTTAAGTAATTTTCAAGTAAAACTTGGATTTAGACTGGTTGGTGAATGCCACCCAGATTTAGTTTTTAGGGGCTTTACCAGACCTGTGCTATAACATTGTTTTGATTGTGTTTAAAGCCACTTTAAACTAGTTCTGTTGTGGCCAGCTAGAGCACCTAACCATAGATACCTGGTATATGATATATCTCTCACCAGTAATACCACAATATAAAATGCGAATCTGCACTATTATATGCAATCTTTGAACAGCAACAGACAAAGGCAAGTTATGGCTAAAATTATTGTACATCAAACCTGTTGCTAAGGGTACTCAATAACTGTCTGTCTTTTAAAACAATTCTATTGAGGACCAAAAACAAAGGATTTGGAATTGAAATAAATTCAGAATGCTGTTCGTCCTCCCTTTATCTGTTGCTCAGAAATTGAACTAGTCAGGCTAAGATTTTGTAGATATATCTGTCCTTTCATGTGCAACCATTTTGGATATGCCATTAGGCATAAAGTATTTGCAATAAGGAATGGATATTTGCCATTAGGCAAGGGGTATTGGCAAAAAGGAATGGGGTATTTGCCATTAGGCAAGGGGTATTTGCATAAGGAATGTGGCATTTGCCATTAGGCAAGGGGTATTTGCAATAAGGAATGGGACATTTGCCATTAGGCAAGGGGTATTTGCAAAAACGAATGGGGCATTTGCAATTAGAAATGTGTATTTGCCATTAAGCATGAGGTACTTGCAATAAGGAATGTGGTATTTACAATTAGGAATGTGTATTTGCCATTAAGCAAGGGGTATTTGCAATAAGGAATGGGGCATTTGCAATTAGGAATGGGGTATTTGCAATTAGGCATGGAGTATTTGCAATTAGCCTTAAGCAAGGGATATTTCCAATTAGGCATTGGGGAATTTGCAATTAGGAATGGGGTATTTGCAATTAGGAATAGGAACTTAGCAATTAAGAATCGGGTATATTTGCCTGTGAGTACCTTTTCATGACTTCTGAAAGCTTTTAGAGTTCGACATATAAGCGGGAATAATGGCTTTTCAAACTGCAAAATATCTTTCAATGCTCATCAAACCCCATCTTCTGGGTACTTTGTTGAAGTGTCTCTTTAGAGACGATTCAAATGAGTATCCATAATATAGATTTTTTATTTGATGCAACAAATTTATAACACCTTTACCTGCTCTTATCTGTTGCTCTGCATATTGTGACCGTCATATCATCAATGTCATGCACAAGTCCTCTTCATTGTAAGACCATGACTTTGAAGAGCATTGCATTTTAACCTTGAAACTTATCATAATAATAATAATAAAGACTTTATTTAAAGAGGCTACACAGTTGGGTCATGAAATGATTATGTTGACCGTCATGTTGTGCACAATATTTCTTCATTGTAAGACCTTGACTTTGAAGAGTGTTGCAGGTAACCTTGAAACTTATCATGAAATGAAATATTGAGGTTATGTCAATGATGTCTTTTTTGTCATGCACTATTCCTCTTCATTGTAAAACCTTTACAATAGAGTTTTCGGTACTGTCAAACAAAAACTAGAATACACTTTTTATATGGCAAACTTTGCCATCTATTAGATGATCGAAAATCTATGTAAAACTTAATATACATTGCTTATTCTATACTAAATGGTAAAAGTCCATGGTATTAATCTGTGATTCATAAACAATCTCAAGAATGAAATTATACAATTCATTCAACCTTATTTTGTATTGTCTTGTGACCAATACAAAGTGTTTTTTAATGCCATGAAACAGGTTTAAGGTGAGAAAACATTCAGAAAGATATGATATTCTTGCTAAAAATTCTTCCCATATCCTGTTGTCAACATAAATTTGGCTAAGCATTATGATGAGGGTCTTTTTCCTTTTTATTACATTATTGTCATTGTTTAGAATGGAACCATTTTCAGGTCCACCAATGACCATTTATTTACTGCCCCTGTATAGACCGACAACCTTTCTGGCTTGCCTTGATCCGTCATTGGTGACAGTTTTTATCTATTCATATCTTTTTATTAACCTTTTCCCAAACAAGACCTGGTTTTGACGTCCCTAATCGAAAATGCTTGGGAAAACATTGAAACAAAAGAAGAAACTGCTGATAAACAGCAGTTTCTCCTTTTGTCTCAATATTTTCTATGCCATATTTTACACAAATCCTATCTTTATTAACATCCATTTTGTCATTTGAAGCAGTTTTTGAACTGGATCGCCCTAAAATTTTGACGTTTGGGAAAGGGTTAAGACCCATACTCATAACAAAACATACCCAAATCAATGATGAAAACAAACTATGAGATGATAATAGCAAAAGTAATGAATTTTGCCTTTCATTCCTCTTTCAGTGCCATAAATAGACAAATATCTACTATAAATGTTGCATCTTCAGATCAGATTTAAAATTTCAATTACAAACCAGTCTGAGGATAAAACATGTTGAGATACATGAATCATGGTCAAGTAAAAATAAATAACGGGTATGTAACCTCGAAACTCCCCCATTTAATTAACAAGAGGGCCAAGATGGCCCTGGATCGCTCACCTGATAGAAGTTTGAAACTTGCTCCATGCAGAACAAGACCCACCTTTTACATGACCTAGGTATCTCTAAGACAAGAACACGAAATTTAAGATGCGAGATTATGATCCAGCTGAAAACAGCATTCTTAATCTTTAATAATCAATATTTGTGGCTGTTAAAGTGAAAACCAAGTCGATAAAAAACATCTATTTTGTCATAATCCAGGGCACATAACTCTGTTCTGATAAAGATATTCTCATCAACCTTATGTCCAAGTTGTTTTTTGATTGGTCAATATTTATTAATTACTGTTTGAGTGAAATTAACAACGAAATCAGTAATTTTGTCACCATCAAGGGCACAAAACTCTGTTTTTTCTAGTCTGATCAATATGAAAAATGAAAACATATAAGATGTCATGGTCACCTAAATTGTGACCAAGTTGTGTCTTGATTGGTCAATATTTGTGTTTTTTTTAGAGTGAAAATAAAGTGGAAAAAAGCAATTTTGTGAAATTCAAGGGCCAATAACTCTGGGTTTTTTTTGGTCCGATCAAGCTGAAAATTTAACTCATTCAGCATCTTATGGTTACCATCATTGTTGCCAAGTTTTGTCTTTATCGGTCAATAAATGTAGATGCTAAAGTGTAAACAAAGTCGAAAATGGCAAATTTGTCAAATTCAAGGGCACATAACTCAAAATTTCCTACTTCAATGACACTGAAAATCGAACTCATTCATTATTGTATGGTTACCAACATTCTAGCCAAGTTTTGTCTTGATTGGTCAATATTTGTAGATGCTAGAGTGGTAACAAAGTTGAAACTAAGCTATTTTTGATATTCAAGGGCGCATAACTCCGGACTTCCTGATCTGATCTGATCCAAAATCAAACTCGTCCAAAAGCTTATTGTCATACATGTTTTGACCAAGTTTGGTCAAGATTGGTCAATATTTGTAGATGCTAGAGTGGTAACAAAGTCAAAAACTAGCGATTTTTGATATTCAAGGGCGAATAACTCCGGACTTCCTGATCTGATCTGATCCAAAATCAAACTTGTCCAAGAGCTTATTGTCATACATGTTTTGACCAAGTTTAGTCAAGATTGGTCAATATTTGTAGATGCTAGAGTGGTAACAAGGTCAAAAACTAGCGATTTTTAATATTCAAGGGCGCATAACTCCGGACTTCCTGATCCGATCTGACCCAAAATCGATCTCATCCAAGAACATATCGTCATACATGTTTTGACAAAGTTTGGTTAAGATTGGTCAATATTTGTAGATGCTAGAGTGGTAACAAAGTCAAAACTAGTCATTTTTGACGTTCAAGGGCACATAACTCTGGACTTCCTGGTCCGATCTGACTCAAAATCGAACTCATCCGAGAACTTATGGTCATACATGTTTTGACCAAGTTTGATTAAGATTGGTCAATATTTGTGGGTGCTAGAGTGGTAACAACAAATTGTGGACAGACGGACGGACAGACGGACAGACAGACAGACGGACAGATGGACAGACGGACAGACGCCGACGGACAAAAAGCGACCACAATAGCTCACCTTGAGAACTGCGTGCTCAGGTGAGCTAAAAAAACCTTGTAACTGCAGCTTGAAACAAGCTGCAGTTACGGGATTTTTGAAGAAAAGAACAAAGTTCTGTTTCGGTACCAAAAAAAAGAGATCATGTTTTCTCAACTTAGAACCAAACCAAGTCATTATTCCCTTATACCGTACATATCTGTTGGTGACCACAAGCAACACAAAGGTATGTGAAGTTGAGAGTCAGTCCAAATTGTCCAGTAAATTAGACATTGATTATGAAAACGATATGTCACAAGTATGTCCATCAAGGCGGCAGATTAAACATTAATTCGAGGCTGTAGCTATTGCTCTATAATTATAATGTCTGCAGTTGCCTGTTGTCTCATCAGTCATCATAAAATTTATACTTTTGAGTAAACTTGATGTTTGACATGATGAAATGAGCCCTTGGCTGGAGTTGTAACATAATGTATTCCATCGACAGAGGTCAGTTATGGAACGGGTCTTTTAGTCTATACTTATTGTGATTGGTTCTGGACTTTATTTGTCAGGTCCATTGTGCATTTTTCTACTTGAATTGAATTGAAAGTCATAGTTTAATATTTGTCTATTGAAAATGTCTTCATACTGAATCCTATCACCTTACACTAGGACAAGTTGAGATTGCACATGAAGGACAGATAAGTCTTGTACCCATTTCATTGGAAACTTTATTGTGATTCCCCTCTGCTATAAATTCCTATGTTGCCCAAGTGTTATTTCATAAATACATTTATTATAAAATTATAAAATATGGAAAACTGGTTGGTACAAACATAAACACTAAGTGTGACCAGAGCGCAAGTAAGTTTTGTTTCCAGGCTTATTTTTCGTGAAATTTGAAGTTAACCGATTATCAAACAGTGACTCCTTTTGACTCCCCACAAGATAATAGCATAGGAAAACATCGTGAGAAATAAAGAAATTGCTTGTTACAAGCAATATCTCAATTTCCCACAATGTTTTCTACACCAGAACACAAGTAAACACCAAATTGTTGACAGATGGATGGACAGACGGACGACGGACAAAAAGCCATCACAATATCTCACCTTGAGCACTTCGTGCTCAGGTGAGCTAATAAGAGATACAATATTCATGTACACAAATTCATTATCTACAGTGACTACAAATTTGGAATAATTTTATTTTCTGTCAATTTTGAGCTGATGAAATTCAAAAATTGAAGATCACTTGTGAAAATACTTTTTTCTGACTTTTTCAGATGGTTGACAGTGATATCAATAGCACCGACTGACTTTGTGAATAGCCAGCTGATTGATGGGAGGGGTAAATGTGCTAACAAAATCAACCCATTTGGCACAATGTAATATTTTCAGTGCTTCGATTAACCCTTTCGCAAACAAGACCTGGTTTTGACGTCCCTTATAAAAAAGGCTTCGGAAAACATTGAAACAAAAGAAGAAACTGCTGATATCCAGCAGTTTCTCCTTTTGTCTCAATATTTTCTGTGCCATATTTTACACAAATCCTACCTTAAATAATATCCATTTTGTCATTTGTGGCAGTTTTTGAAGTGGATCGCCCTAAAATTTTGTTGTTTGGGAAAGGGTTAAGACCAAAGATTGAAGGTTGCTGACGACATAAAGTTCAGCAGACAATGCAACAATATCCACCCTAGAAGCAAAAAGACTAAACAGACATTGTGAGAAAAGATTATTCTATTTCATGCAGTATTAATCATCTGAAAATTATTGTAGATAGAAAACTATGCCATCCTTGTAAGATGTTGGTCAAACAGGTCCGGAATGTGAATGGGATCACAATGATGATCAAACTGAACTCTACGACACCAACACAATATCCAAAGATAGAGAAAACTATGACTTCCTTGTAAGATGTTGGTCAAACCTGTCCTGAATCTGAATGGGATCACAATGAGGGTCGAACTGGACTATACAACACCAACACAATTATCCACGTAGTTTAGGAGATGTCATTAAAAGATGTGTTGAGATTTGGTCGAATTTCTCCTTTTTAGCTCACCTGAGCACGAAGTGCTCAAGGTGAGGTATTGTGATCTATCAATGTCCGGCGTCCGTCTGTCCGTCTGTCCGTCTGTCCGTCAAGGCGTCAACAATTTCTTTAAACGACATCTCCTCCTAAACTACTAGGTCAAAATCAACCAAACTTGGCAGAAATGTTCCTTGGGTGGTCCCTTATAAAAATTGCTAAAATAATTGAAATCCATGAAAAACTCTGGTTGCCGTGGCATCAGAAAATGGGAAATTTCACAAAAGCTCAACAATTTCTTTAAACGACATCTCCTCCTAAACTACTGGGTCAAAATCAACCAAACTTGGCAGAAATGTTCCTTGGGTGGTCCCTTATAAAAATTGCTAAAATAATTGAAATCCATGAAAAACTCTGGTTGCCGTGGCATCGGAAAATGGGAAATTTCACAAAAGCTCAACAATTTTTTTAAACGACATCTCCTCCTAAACTACTGGGTCAAAATCAACCAAACTTGGCAGAAATGTTCCTTGGGTGGTCCCTTATGAAAATTGCTAAAAGAATTGGAATCCATGAAAAACTCTGGTTGCCGTGGCATCAGAAAATGGGAAATTTCACAAAAGCTCAACAATTTTTTTAAACGACATCTCCTCCTAAACTACTGGGTCAAAATCAACCAAACTTGGCAGAAATGTTCCTTGGGTGGTCCCTTATAAAAATTGCTAAAATAATTGAAATCCATGAAAAACTCTGGTTGCCGTGGCATCAGAAAATGGGAAATTTCACAAAAGCTCAACAATTTTTTTAAACGACATCTCCTCCTAAACTACTGGGTCAAAATCAACCAAGCTTTGCAGAAATGTTCCTTGGGTGGTCCCTTATAAAAATTGCTAAAAGAATTGGAATCCATGAAAAACTCTGGTTGCCGTGGCATCAGAAAATGGGAAATTTCACAAAAGCGCAACAATTTCTTTAAACGACATCTCCTCCTTAACTTCTGGGTCAAAATCAACCAAACTTGGCAGAAATGTTCCTTGGGTAGTCCCTTATAAAAATTGCTAAAAGAATTGAAATCCATGAAAAACTCTGGTTGCCATGGCATCGGAAAATGGGAAATTTCACAAAAATTCAACTATTTCGTTAAACGACATATTCTCCTTAACTTGTGGGTTAAAATCAACCAAACTTGGCAGAAATGTTCCTTACGTGGTCCCTTATAGAAATTGCTAAAATAATTGAAATCCACGAAAAACTCTGGTTGCCGTGGCAAAACTCTGGTTGCCGTGGCATCGGAAAATGGGAAATTTAACAAAGCTCAACAACTTCTTTAAACGACATCTCCTCCTTAAATTCTGGGTTAAAATCAACCAAACATGGCAGAGATGTTCCATGGGTGGTCCCTTTTAAAAATTGCTAAAAGAATTGAAACTCATGGAAAACTATGGTTGCCGTGGCATCGGAAAATGGGAAGTTTCGCAAAAGCTCAACAACTTCTTTTAACGACATCTCCTCCTTAACTTCTTGGTCAAAATCAACCAAACTTGGCAGTAATGTTCATGGGATGGTCCCTTATAAAAATTGCTAAAAGAATTGAAATCTATGAAAAACTCTGGTTGCTGTGGCATCAGAAAATGGGAAATGTCATAAAAGCTGATCATTTTCTGTTAACAACATGTCCTCTGAAACTACATGGCCAAATTCTTTCCTGGGACAACAATGCGTAACATATGCAAAGTTATTTGGCACTATTAAAACATAACTCAGGTGAGCGATTTAGGGCCCTCAGGGTCCTCTTGTTTCTGTTGCCATGGCAACCAGAGCTTTTAATGGATTTAAATTCTTTTAGCAATTTTTAAAAGGAACCTCCTCAGGAATATTTCTGCCAAGTTTGGTTGAAATTGACCAAATAGTTTAGGAAGAGATGTTGTTGAAAGATGTTTATGAGTTTTAGTCAAATTTCTCCTTTTCTACTGCCATGTACTCAAAGCCTACAAGCTCTTCCTGAAATACGGCACCCAAACAACAGCCTGCAGATCCCACCAGAAGTTTCGCTCCGAGTTGGTCTGGGCTCTGATAGCCTCTGCTGAAACTGCCCCGAGGCCTCGTTGAAGTCATGGTAGGAGAGTATCAGACCCAGTAGACAGTATACATGTGTGATAAGTGTCAGGTGGCCCTGTGCATGCCAGACTGTTTCAGGGTCTACCACACCCACAAGCACTACAATAGAGTGCTACAGAGAGACATTGCCAGCCCCAGAAGTGATGAGGACTAAGGTACTTCTTTATTTTTGTATTTTACCGGTAAACAAGAGCCGTCACAGACGGACAATGCTCCCCGAATAAGGCATTGTCAGAATAAATGTATGCCATGCAGAGCTAACATAAAGCTAACAAATGTTAAGCCCCCTTTTTGCATGACATAATTTTCATACCCAAATTTCACATAGTTTATTGTCAAGGGCATCTGATTTACTACTCAAATATGAAATTTCATCAAATTCTGACCATTAGACTAGGTGAAATTAGAGAAAAACTGTATTTTACCTTTAGTCCCCTTTTCCCATGACGAGGCCTCAAATCCAAAAACCGGGAAAAGCACATTGGCATTATGTCTCATAAGGAGTTCACATGGTAATTTTCATTTGATTTGGCCCAAGGGTTATGGAGAAATCACTCCGGACGGACGGACAGACAAAGCGGCGACTATATGCTCTCCCTTCAGGGAGCATAAAAATCAGTTTAAGAGGGCCTAGGTGGTAAACATCCTTCCACAACTACTGGGTGGCATGGACTCCTCAGCGCCAATCCCAACTGGACAGCCACCATCCCATTCCGTCACTACTCAGTGAAGCATGTCAGAGGAAACACCAGCATGGGTTGAAGTCATTCAGACCCTCCCCAGGAAGATGGGAGAAAACCTGGAGGCGAACACCAGGACACTCCATGTATTCGAAAAGACTGCCATTACACTGCGGGACACCCTGGACAACCTAACCAGGTTGGTTAGGGAGCTGGCGGACAATCAGGCAACCCAAACCAAACCCTCCACGAACAGTGAGGACAACTACAAAAAGCAGAAGAGTAGTGATGGCCACAAAATGAAGTCAGTTCTCAGCATAGCCTATTCTGAAGCCACAGAATACAGATCATCACTAGTTAATTCAAGATAATGAACTGTGTAAATTCAATACACAAATTATGTCACGCCTTCACTAGCCGAGCTTTGGAACATGCAAAATTCCTTTCATTCCTTTCTTTCATTTATTACTTTTTGTCAATTTTCTTCTTTGCCGGCATTTTTTGCACGTTTCTTATCATGACCACATCGACCACATTTTTTCCGATAATTTTTCTGCAGTTAATCGTTATATCATGGCCGCATAGCATAACGTCGGTGGGGAGTCAAAACCTCGTAACTCCAGCTTATTCAAGCTGTAGTTACGAGGTTTTGACTCCCCACCAACGATAAGACATGTTAAAATTTAACAATGTCCTGTATTGCTTATTATGACTACAGTCATTGTATTTTTTAGTACTCTGATAATGGTATAGTTTCAGTTCTTAGTCGGTTTCGTACCCAAAACAATTTCACACTTTCTATTATTCATCGGGTACAAATTTTGGCATACTTTAATAAATGAGCTTCTTTCCCCTGTTTTAAACTTTTTTCTCATAATTAAAAATCTTTTATTATAATTATTATTATCATTATTATTATTATTATTATTATTATTATTATTATTATTATTATTATTATTATTATTATTATCATCATCATCGTCATTGTTGTTGTTGTTGTCATTATTATTCTTAGGGAATTACAGAGGTTCCCATACAAGCGATTGAGAGGAAGAGGAAGCCTTTGAACAGCAGGCTCAGACGAAAACTCTTTTCGAATCCCTATAATTGCCTACATGTCTCCTGTAGCCGCTACTCTTTTCCTTATGTATTGATTGAGTAATGAAAGAAACGATAAAGAATGCAAGGACAGCGAGTGGAGCTACATCAGGCCCCTTAATTCCAGGGCTTATACCCTAGTCCCAACAAATATTAAGATTCATTTGGGCTCGAATGATTAGTTATCTATGTCAGTCTGTGAGTTAGAGCACAGGATGCAGAACATTCTTTGTTGGATGGGCAATTTGCCCACCACAAGGTTTGCTTTCTCTGCAGTCCTGCCGAGGCTATCTTTGGGAAATACAGAGATTCCTAAAGCCCTTGAGAGGAAGAGAAAGCATTTAAATGATTTGATTACCACAACATTTTTCGAATTATAACATTTAGGCATTCTTTGTTGGATGGGTCATTTTACCCCATATAACAATGGCACTTCTCCTGAAAAAGGCCAGAAGTAGCGGTGACTTTTTCCTATGAGTTACATTGCCAAAGTCCAGCGGTCAAAATAGACATCCACATAAACGTCATCGAGAGGAATCAGAAAAAATTCTTGTAAAAGGGGACCATAATGGTCACAAATCCTACATTCTCACTATTGTGGTTGTGAAATGCCCATATTCTGCACAAGCACATCACACTGTGTACTAGGGACCAAGGACTATAGAGATTCTTGTAAGGCTTGTGCCCACATAAAATACACTGGCTTCATCACTGACAAAATCTACCCTTCTAGAATTAATAACAACAGTTCTCCATTGGATTTCTTGTGTTCACTAGATATCTGTCACTAAAGGTGATAAAAATACCCCTGCAACTACAGCTGTTCAAACAGGCAGGTTTTTTTTGTCGAACCAGGGGTCCTTACTCAAAAATCATTGATCATTTGAATCTTGCAAATCTACAGGTACCAATGCACACTTGTGTCAAATGTGAAGCAAATCAAAAAGTTACTGTAAGAGGAGTTGTCTGGACAAGTTATGCCAAGTATGAAGCAAACAGGATATAACTATTATTATCCATATAGGTAGGTTATGATTACTGCTGTGGAATATTATGATTTTCTTGTCAAAGCAAAAAAGACTAACTTGTCCACAGGATTGTTGCAAACATGCCCTTTGTGCAATACAATCTGGATGATCGGACATGGCTCTATTGCTAGTATATTAACCCTTTGCAAAACTGTAAAAAATCAGGGTGGTCCAAATTCAAATCTAATCTACTATCGACGATAAAATGAATGCCAATTAAGAAAGAAGATGTGTAAAATCTAGCACTGAAAATATTTCGGCAAAAGGAGAAAATGCTGATTATCAGCATTTTCTTCTTTTGCCTCAATATTTTCTAAGTCCATTCTTTAAGGGACGTGACACCCTGGTCTTGATTGGGAAATGGTTTAAAGAACTTATTTGAGAACCATTAAAACAAAAGAATACAAGAGGGCCAAAATGGCCCTGAATCACTCACATGACATTTTTTCTTTATATCTTACAAGTCTTAACCCTTATCATGCTGAATTAATTTTGACTAGTACACCTCCGTACCACTGAATTAATTCACTGTGCACAGCGTATAAATGGGGTGCACCTATTCCGACACTATAAATTGAATATATGAGGCATTTTAGCAATATAAACCCTATGTTTTTGAAAGAAGACTACATACCGTGTAGGATCATCGAGAATTTCGTGTTGTTGATTCACTTTGACCCACTTAAATTGCATCATAACAAATCTGTTGTCAATCAAGCCCGACCCACTAAAAGTGACAGTTGGTTCGTTCCGCTATCGGGGCGATTATTCCATCGGTATTTAACACACAAAGTCCAAATCTACGATATTTTGTTCCAAATATATTTCTAAACATCACTACTATAGTCATTTTCCGTTTAAAAGTCACTATCATCAAAAATTCACCCACAACTTCATCAACATGCTTGCCTTCTGAGCGCCGCCATTTTGGATTAGGGTTTTCCCAATTTCACTCTTGAATATTCAGTGCATCATTATGACGTCTAAGGCTTTTGGTTGGCTGATATTTTTACAGAATTGACCTTCACTGAGAGTGTCCTACTAAATATAGCTCAAAACTTGCATAAAACGTGATCAGTTCGTGAATACGAGGCTCATATTGGGGGAACCCCTTTAGCGCGACCTAGAGTCGCGCTTAGCGGTGGCGAATGGGGTAGGGTAGCGCGACCTGTGGTCGCGCTTAGCATGATAAGGGTTAAAATGACATTTCAGAATTTTTTGTCATAAATTTTACTTTTCTTTTTACCTGAAAGAGCATATTTCCTTATGAAAATTCTGAAAATTTCATGCCAAAATATTGCGCCGTTTACGAGAAATTTATATTTTTGTGTTAAAATTGAACAAATTGTTGTGGACAACAGTTCGGATTTATATGCAATTTATCGATTATGTCTCAACTTTAAATGCGTGTTTCTCGCTTATCGGCAACAACTTCAAAAAACTAATAGTATTTATACTCATTAGAATAACCAATCTTGGCATCAAGACATACTTTAAACAAGAGCCGTCACAGACGGATTATGCTCCCCGAATAAGTGTTTGTCACAAAATAAAAACTATCATACATTAAGCCCCCTTTTCCCATGACAGCTTTTTTGTACAAACATTTTTTATAGAATATGGTCTTGAACATCCTATTTATTACATGAGCATAACATTTCATTAAATTCTGCCCATTAGATGAAGAGAAATTAGAGAAAAACTAATTTTTACACTAAGGCCACTTTTTCCATGACGCAGCCTTAAATTCACAAACGGAAAAAAAGCTCCCTAGGTATTGACCCAGGGAGTTCACATGTGAAGTTTCATTGAATTTGGTCCAAGGATTGCTGAGATATGGCTGTGGACGGACGGACGGACGGACACACGGACGGACGGACGGACGGACGGAGGGACGGACAGCGTGGCGACTATATGCTCCCCCAAAATTTTTTCGGGGATCATAAAAATTGAAATTGGAATGAAATGTCCCTTTAAAGTCTGATATTTCCCACTCTGCTACACCCCCATCTTTTGTTGAATCAAAAATTCAAGAACAGACTTTTAGTGTAGGCTTTAATCCTTGTCCTACTAACTTTTCATTTTATATCAAACAGTCTATGAATTTTAGAGACATTTCTATCAGTTTGTCTCAATATTTTGCCACAATAACTGAGAAGAAAAAAGACAGTGCAGACGGAGATCTGTGCAGGTTGATCTATACAGCATACCAAAGCTTTGGTCATTCCCAAACAAACTAGAAATTTCAATTATTAAAACCCTAAAATTAGTGTAGTCTAGTACAGATATCTCTTATAACTTAAAATGAAAACAAGTAAATGTTGAACAAACATTACAAACAATCCAAAAACAGATTGAGTACTACAGAGAAGGGCAAATAGCAGTCTATAACACTAACTTCACTCTTAAAACTTCTTTTGTTTTCACTCTTAAGGTAGAAGACCCATAATAAGCACCATAGATCCAGTGGCGAAATTTGAAAAATGCCAGTAATTCCTAAACTGTGTTACATTTCCATTCCAAATATAAACATAAGCATTTTATACGGTTTAGAATTTTCAATTAATGCATACTTATGAAAATATTTGACAAAAATGTTCAAAATTACCTCCTTTGCATATAAATATAGAGTAAAATGATATTTGTAAATTATTTTCTCTTGAAGCATAATCTTGGAATCCAGCATGGTGAATCAACTTATGTGAAGAGTATTTACAATAGTGTAATTTGATGAATTTCGTATGGCTAGAAAGTGGTGTTTTTCATTAAGGGTCTTCTACCTTAAGAAAAGTCTCAATGAGACCATTCATAAGCACCAGAAAACATAAGTTTTGAGAAGATTTTCAAATTGAGATGCTATTAACTCAATTTTACTCTTGATTTGTATCTTAACTAATATCTAGATGGCAAAATGTTAGACTTTTCCCAAATTCTAGAAGTTGCAGAAAACAATCTCAAGTACACAGTTTTATTTGTTCATCTTTCTGTATAGAAAGCAATGCAGAAAATGAAGAAATCGCTCGTAACAAGCATTTTTTTTTTTCATTTTTCACAATATTTCCATAGCCTTTAACTTGTAGGGCATCAAAAAGCGTCAAATAACTTGACACAATTTTTTCTATCAATTAACCCTTTCCTAAACAAGACTTGGTTTTGGATTCTGTTATAGACATGACTTTGGAAAACATTGAGACAAAAGAAGAAACTGCTGATAACCAGCAGTATCTCCTTTTGTCTCAATTTTTTCCATGCTATATGGTACACAAATTCTTTCTTAAACAAGGTCCATTTGTCATCTGCAGCAGCTTTTGAAATGGAAATTTTTGCAAATTTGCCATGTGGGAATGAGTTAAAATTTTGCAAAATGAGCTACATGTATGTAGATCTATATGTGTAAAAAGTTTTACCATACCATCAACGAATCGTGATAAACTCTATACAACTTTAAGGCACATTACATACAATACTGTGAGGGCATATGATTTGGAAGTACATTTGCATAACCCATTACCAGATGACAAAATTTCAAACTAGTCCACAAATTCAAGTGAATAAAATTTTACATTTTTGATTATTTTGTAAAGAAAACATTGTGGGAAATGAAGAAATTGCTTGTCACAAGCAATTTCTTCATTTTCCACAATGTTTTCTAAAGCCTTTATCTTGTGGAGAGTCAAAAGGCGTCACTGTGTGGTAATGGAATAATAAAGTGTCAAGTATTGAACCTTAAACCAACGGCAATATTAAAGACACATTTCTTTCAACAATGATACAAAAATCTCTAAAAATATCATTGGAAAAGAAGAAAATTTTGATAAGAATTTTCTTCTTTTCCATGATATTTACTATCATATGATTAAAACAGCTTTCAACATTGTTTTTGCAAAAACTTGTGATCTTTTTTTATACATTCAATATTTTCTTTCCAAGTCTAATTACAGAACGAAGAAACAGTAACAAATGCAAATTTTACCATTACTGTTGACCGTGACATGCTTCAAAAACTTTTTGCTGCTAATGATGAGTGCTAGGAAAATACTTCAGACTCTTTCTCATAATTTGACAATTTTTCTTCTAAATGCCGTACTCGGTCCCCTAATATTTGTGACGCTAGTTTCTGGTGGGCTAGAACTTCCTTCTTTTCATTGACCTGAAACAAATGTACCGGTATATCAGTTTAACCCATTTCCAAATGGCAAAGTTTTGGACTGCTCCATATTCAAAGATGTTGCAGATGACAATTTCAAGTGAGTAAGATTGTAATATGTTCTGTCTTTTCGGGTAGAAAACAATGTGGGAAATGAAGAAATTGCTTTTTCCAAAATGCTTTCAAATCATTTATGTTTTACGGAGTCAAAAAGAGTCAATGTAGGATAGGATGATGGGTTAACCCTTTACAATACAATTTTAGACAGTTAATTTTTCAAATGAGTTGAGAATGACAAAAATCATCATTAATGAGTTTACTATAGCACTGACGTGAAGGTGACAAAATTGCTTATCAGAAACTTTCTGTGACTAATCACATTTTAAAGAGATTCATCTGTAAATACCAGCCAAAAGCATAGGGTGTTTTTAGTGTTTAAACATTTCACATTTTCAAAGAAATTTTTGTTTACTAGATATCTTCTAGTTACCAAATTGAGCTTAACCCTTTCCCAAACAAGACCTGGTTTTGACATCCCTCATAGAAAAGGCTTGGGAAAACATTGAAACAAAAGAAGAAACTGCTGATAACCAGCAGTTTCTCCTTTTGTCTCAATATTTTCTAGGACATATTTTACACTTATTCTATCTTTAATAACTTCCGTTTTGTCACTTAAGGCAGTTTATGAAGTGGATCACCATAAAATTTTGCCGTTTGGGAAAGGGTTAACCAATAGAGAACAGATAAAGACAACATACCAGATCAGTGAGGTAGGTAATTATTTGATGCTCCGTCATCATTGTGCCAGGCTTGGCTGTCTCATCAGATAAATCTAGAATAAAATGACAATGTTTGCCCTACTTGTCCTGCTGTATTCAAATTTTGTTTAACCTTTTCCCAAACTGCAATTTTTATGGTGGTCAAATGTCAAAGCAGTTGAAGACAACAAAATGGATGTTTTCTGTACAATATAGCATGGAAAATATTTAGACAAAAAGGAGAAACTGCTGGTTATCAGTAGTTTCTTCTTTTGTCTCAATGTTTTCCCGGTCCATTTCTAATAGGGACATCAAAATCAGGTCTTGTTTGGGAAAGGGTAAAATCAATTTGTCCTTTTAAGAGACATTTCAATCAGTGTGCGTCAAGTTTTTGCTGCAACAAACAGGTAGAAAGTAAGCAGTGTAGACAAAGATCAGACAGCAGATCTGTGCAAGCTGATCTTAGTCTATACTGCTTGTCAATGCTTCAGTCACTACACGGATACCATATATACTAGTCAAAACTTCTAACTGGCCACTTAATTTCTGTCAAAAATGACACGTTTAGTGACGATATAACTACACTTGTTGCCTTTCATTGAATAGGATAATCATTTTCGAAGTGAAAAAGATTAAAATGTTACCAATATTCTGTTTCGAAAGTTTAAAAATTGACATAAGTTTCACAATACCCCTTATTTCGATTTTCATCGATTTTAACATTGGTGGGTGGGGTACTTTGTGGAAAATCTGTTCATATCTGGACAATATTCAATAGAATTGAATTCTTTCGAGAATAATGATTTTTTATTTACTGGCTAGCAATGTTCATAGATAAATTTTAAGAATATCAACATTTTATTTGGTCCTAAATCAGAATTTCGTTCGAATTGTGCAGTTTTCGCCATTTTTGAAAATGGGGGTTCTTGTCTTTCATGTTATCCCAAAGAGAAACATTAACATTTTAGCACGCAAAGTTTGTACGAAATGATCTTCAAATGACTACCCTTTCCATAGAAGTAAACCTCTTACAAATCAGATTATTGTAAATATTTAAAAAATGCGAAAAACAAAGTGGCCGGTTAGTAGTTTTGACTAGTATACATACATACATGTCCTTTAAAGTTTTAAAGTCTGTTTTCCTCTACAGAGGGTTGGACTTTTCTGACATGTCTGCTTCGCAGTTGTCCTCTCCATATATAACTGGTAATTTATGCAGATGCAATTTTTTTTGCAAATTAGAGCCAAAATGGTACTTTTAATTTTTGCTAATCTAATTTTTGTGATTTCTTTTCCACAAGTCCATTTCATATTTGCCATTTAAGCCTTATCGTGCTTTCTTGACATATCCTGTAGAAAGGCTTGGGAATACAGTGACGTAAAAGAAATAAATGCTGATAACCTTTGGACTCGGTATTTTCTATGCTACAATTTACAAAAATTCTATTTTTTTTAGGTCCATTTTGTAAACTGTAGCACATTTCAAATTGGTTTTCAAATTGGACCACACTAAAATTAATGTGTTTGGGAAAGGGGTTACAGCAATGGTATAACATTAAGTCAACTTCGTGTTATTTGAAAAGGGGAAAATTGCATTGTTAAGGTTTTCATGAAATTCAATAATAAACAAACCATCATCATCATCTAATGACCCAATCAGCCATCTGAAGGCAGATTTAGCCTTGGCCACTTTAGTTTGTGAGTTAGAGGCAATGTTGGCAAGCTGTATGGTCAACTGCCTGTTTCTCTGTAACTGCTCTTCAAATGCTTTTCTATAGGCGTCTACAGTGAGGAAGGCTTCGTCTCTCCTGTTCTTAAATTGAAGTACCTAGAAAGGAAACAAATATACTTTCTTACTAAAACAATTCGTCAAATATTCAATAATTATCACTATTAATTTACATTATTCTAATGAAAGATTGTTAAAATGGGGTTTTACAGAGCAATCAAATCTTTTATAGTGTTGGCCAGTGCGTCAGACAAATGTCAAAATACCAGAATAGGCATTTTCAAAGCTGGTATTTCTTGATCAAGATCCACAAATTTTTAAAATTTGTCATGCCGAATTAAAACAAGCACATGCAAGCAAACCTTGTTCTCTAAGACATTTAACTTTCTCTATCTTTCGTCTCAATATTCTCAGGATTATAATGACCCTTTAGGCTAAAAGGGACCTCCTTGGAAGTCCTTAAAATAAGAAACAAATTATACATAGCAGGCATCGACCAGTGCAGCCTGACTAGGGTGGATGCTTTTCAGATTTCCCAAAAGGTCCCTCTAAGCAGGATGGTTCACAAATGTTAGGTTTTTACCTCTTCCTTCATTCTGATGACCTCCCTCTTTAGACTAGCAGCATGCAGAATTTAACCCTTTCCCAAACGAGACCTGTTTTTGACGTCCCTAATAGAAAAGGTTTGGGAAAACATTGAAACAAAAGAAGAAACTGCTGATAACCAGCAGTTTCTCCTTTTGTCTCAATATTTTCTTTGTCATACCTTTAAAAATCCTATCTTTAATAACATCCATATTGTCATTTGTGGCAGTTTTTGAAGTCGATCACCCTAAAATATTGCAGTTTGGGAAAGGTTTAAACAAGCATGAAACTTGCTGCAGTTATGAGGTTTTCATTGAAAAGTGATTAAGCTGATCTTGTTCCCTAAGACATTGGGCTTAGTCTCATTCGGCAAACAATTCTAGTGAGTACCCACAACATAGGGTTTGATGACAGTAAGTTTTTACCTCTTCCTTCATTCTGATGACCTCCCTCTTTAGACTAGCAGCAGCGTGGGCACATCTACAGGGATCAGGATCAGACACTCTACATCTACATGCTCCAAGTATTGCCAGCTGTAAAACACAATGGAGATTCTATTGATATTTTACAGGATGCTAATGTCTAATTTCCAATTCATAATTAATGCGAGAGCATTTGCCACTTTCTTTCATGTCAAATTAACCCTTTTCCAAACGACAAATTTTGGGTTGTTCCAATTTCAAAGCTGCTGCAGACGACAAATGGATGTTGATAAAGACAAGAATTGTGTATAATATAGCAGAAAAAATATTGAGGCAAAAGGAGAAATTGTTGATTATCAGCAATTACTTCTTTTGTCTCAATGTTTTCCCATACATTTTCCATTTGAGACGTCAAAACCAGGTCTTGTTTGGGAAAGGGTTAATCGTGAAGGATCAAACACAACTCTGCACAGGTACAACTTTTTTTGAAATATGCTCCGACAGTGAGGGTAGATCTATGTGTGTTAATAGGTCTCAACGACTCAATACATACACAATTGACCAAACGCCAATCGATAGATCGCTCCGCCCAACTGAGAATCTAATACAAACAATGGGAGCATTGGCATGTCGTTTGTTTTGATTGTCAGTCGATAGATTGATACAATCTCTCGTGCAACGAAGAATTTAAGACAAACAAAGGTGATGTGGCATTTTTCTGATAGTCCATTGGTTCATCGATGGTTTTGATTGACAGCTGGCATTTGGTCAATTCTTCAACTCCCTGAACTATCCCTGACTTTCATTAACCCAATCAAACTTATCTGCAGAACATTTTGCTACTTTCCAAAGCAGAGTAGAACAGGACTAGTCTGTATTCAACTATTCAACTCCACCTCAATGTCTAAATTCAGAAATTCAAGTTCTCATATGACATTGTTTCATTCATGGCTTTGAACTAAAACACCTCAAGTAATGAATTTATTTACTTTTTCACATGTCAAATGGTCTTGTAAACTTTAACCCATTCCCACAAAATGGTGCATTTTGACGCCATACAAGATAATGGCAGACTAAAACATGTAAAATTTCATTCATTTGAAATTGTCATCTGCAGCATCTTTGAATTTAGACCAGTCTAAAATGTTGCTGTCTGGTAATGGGTTAATGAATTCATCTAACTTTGCACATATCAAATGTTCTCATAAAGACAATATATTTTCTGAAAATAAGTCTTTACCTCAGATGATGTAAATGTGTTGTAGTTTTCCTCCGAGGACACACTTCTACTCTTCTCATATTTGGCCCTCTCTTGAATGTCTAACAGGGCTAGAAGTTCATCATTCTCTCTTTGGACAGCTGAAATGGCAAATCAACCCTTTACCAAACTAGCCATGGTTTTTACACATCTAGTAGAAATAGTTGGGGGGAAAATATTGATTATCAAAGAAAGAAACATTCTCTCCTTCAGCTTTAGCAAATGCAAGTGAGCACTATAGGTCTTGATTAGCCTGCAATTAGGCACATTCTGATCTTGGACCATGGTAGTCTTAGTACTACGAGGTACAGTCAGAAAGTTCCCGAACTTACTTCCTACGTAAATCATATGCATTCGGATTTTTCTAAAACTTAAAGTGACATTTCAGAATTTTTTGTCATACATTTTACTTTTATTTTTATCTGAAAGAGCATATTTCCTTATGAAAATTCTGAAAATTTCAAGCCAAAATATTGCGCCGTTTACGAGAAATTTATATTTTCGTGTTAAAATTGAACAAATTGTTGTGGACAACAGTTCGGATTTATATGCAATTTATCAATTATGTCTCAACTTTAAATGCGTGTTTCGCGCTTATTGGCAACAACTTCAAACAAGAGGGCCATTGGCCCTGAAGCGCTCACCTGATATAACTTTTTGTATACCAATTTTCAGGTTGATTGGACAAAAAATGTAACCTCAAGGGTGGATACAAGGTTTAACTAAGATTTGACCTCGTGACCTAGAATTGATCAAGACAAACATTCTGATCAATTTTCAGGTTGATTGGGCAAAAAATGTGGCCACTAGAGTGCACACAAGGTTTTTCTAAGATTTGACCCTGTGACCTAGTTTTTGACCCCAGGTGACCCAATTTTGAACTTGTCCGAGATCTAATCAAGACAATCATTCTGTTCAATTTTCAGGTTGATTGGGCAAAAAATGTGGCCTCTAGAGTGCACACAAGGTTATTCTAAGATTTGACACTGTGACCTAGTTTGACCAATTTCGAACTTGTCCGAGATTTCATCAATACAATCATTCTCAGCAAATTTCTGGTTGATTGGGCAAAAAATGTGGCCTCTAGAGTGCACACAAGGTTTTTCTAAGATTTGACCCCGTGATCTAGTTTTTGACCCCAGATGACCCAATTTTGAACTTGTCCCAGATTTGATCAAGACAATCTTTCTGATCAATTTTCAGATTGATTGGGCAAAACATGTGGCCTCTAGAGTGCACACAAGGTTTTTCTAAGATTTGATACCGTGACCTAGTTTTTGACCCAAGATGACCCAATTTCGAACTTGTCCAAGATCTAATCAAGACAATCATCCTGATCAATTTTCAGGTTGATTGGGCAAAAAATGTGGCCTCTAGAGTGCACACAAGGTTTTTCTAAGATTTGACCCTGTGACCTAGTTTTTGACCCCAGATGACCCAATTTCAAACTTGTCTGAGATTTCATCAATACAATCATTCTGATCAATTTTCAGGTTGATTGGGCCAAAAATGTGGCCTCTAGAGTGCACACAAGGTTTTTCTAAGATTTGACCCTGTGACCTAGTTTTTGATCCAAGATGACCCAATTTCGAACCTGTCCGAGATTTCATCAATACAATCATTCTCAGCAAATTTCAGGTTGATTGGACGAAAAATGTGGCCTCTAGAGTGCACACAAGGTTTTTCTAAGATTTGACCCCGTGACCTAGTTTTTGACCCCAGATGACCCAATTTTGAACTTGTCCGAGATTTCATCAAGACAATCATTCTCAGCAAATTTCAGGTTGATTGGGCAAAAAATGTGGCCTCTAGAGTGCACACAAGCCAAAGGTTGACGCACGACGGACGACGGACGACGGACACAGCGGTATCACAATACCTCACCATGAGCACTATCGTGCTCAGGTGAGCTAAAAACTAATAGTATTTATACTCATTAGAATAACCAATCTTGGCATCAAGACATACTTTAAACTAGACAGCCCTGGCGGTCTGGAAGCGCTCCACAGGCCTGATTGTTTGTCTTGTTGAATGCAATTTTAAAGGTTCAGGCTGAACAAACAAGCAAGCTGAAAATTTCAAGCAAGTAAGATCTTATGGTCAGTAAAATTCTGTGAAAGTAATTGTATTAATTAATTAATACTAATGGTTGTTAACCCTTTCGTTTGCAGAATTATTTCCCAGAAATGACTTTTTCCCTTTTTCCAAGCACTTCATGTATACAAATGCATAATAGATAGATTTTACTTGCAGAAAACCCATAAACCTATATATCATTGGAAAGGTTATTCAATTTCCTTTAACAGTATGAGGAGTAACTGATAGACAATTTGCATCTCATCAAAATCTCGACCTCTAGCCCCATTACCCTGTCAGGCCCCCTGTCATGACCCACGACCACCCCCACCCCTACGATTTGGGACTTAGATTCGGTTTAGGGTTATCGGAATCACTATCGGGGTCACTATTCGAAGTCTCCAAAACAATTCTAATGTTCAAATCACCTTTTTACACCCAAAAAATCAGTGTAATCGCTATCATCATCGTCCGGCACTGATATGATGACTCGCCAGATCTCTTCTGCAGAATATTGAACACTCCTGGCCATCGTTACAGCTCATAAAACCCCAAAAACTGCGCTTTTCTCCACATTTTACAAGAACAAAACATTATTGCGCAATATTTCAGCATGTATCCGGTGTCATAATAACTTTAACAGTGTAAAAATTGCTTTTAAAAGCCCATGCCCCCCTAAACAGTATAAGTGTTCCTGACCGCGCTTTAAAGCGCGCTTGCAAACGAAAGGGTTAAAGGGACATTTCATTCCAATTTCAATTTTTTAAAGTATGTCTTGATGCCAAGATTGGTTATTCTAATGAGTATAAATACTACAGTGCACTCCACGTATTACGAGTTCGGGTAATACGAGATACCGTCTATAACGAATACAGTACAAAGTCCCTGTCATTTCCATTCTATTTTCCCTTTGTTTTATATCGGATAACGCAAGATTGGATTGAGCGAAAAGTCGGTTAGAGCGTACATATTTCCTTGGTCCCAACTCTATTTTTCACACAATAACGAGGTTTGGTCACTAAGCGTGTCGTCTGCAAACAACATCGCCCTAGCCCTGACTGTATTTTTCACACCTATTTACTAGGTCCTAAAGCGTGCCGTCTGCAATCTGACATTTCAAGGTAATTATCGATCAATTACGGGATTAACACATTCCGATATACCTATTGTCATACCGGAAAAGTGTTATTGCAAAACATTGTAACTCCCAACTTTAATCCAGCTGGAGTAATGAGCAATTGGTCCAACATTGACAGGGGTGTGGAATTCACATGCCCGACTTGCCCAACCTGGGTTTTGTGGTGGACGGGAAAGGGCTTTTTTCAAGTGAGATTGTCCGTGGGCAAGTGCATATTAAGAGGATCAAAATGTGATAAAAACAAATTTTAATCTTATTTTTGCTCACGATCCGTCTGAAAAAAATCCATTTCAATCAAATCTCATTTTAATTTTAAAAGGTAAACATGTGTTTGAATTGTGTTCATTCAGTTTTATATGTTGACTGAAAATACAGTTAAAATAAAGTTTAAATATTATTTTCCTGTCTAGATGTTGTTTTTTTCTGGACAAGTAAACTTTGCCTTCGGACAAGTAGAAATTTGAGTTCAACTTGTCCGAGGACAAGTGGAAAAATTCCATATTTCCACACCCCTGATTGACCATAATTTATGCGATGAATTTGGTAAATACAGGAGACACTACTAAAAAGCGGAAAGCTATTTCCTTAGAGTTGAAATTTGAAATCATGAATGAATTAGAAAAGGGATTTTCCATAAGGACAATGAAAAATCACAACGTTTTTCAAATAAATATTTTATGATGTACATAGCCATAGTATTTTTAGCGCACTTATGAACTGTAAAGTGTAATGTTCGTATGTTACTCTTAGTGGTGTGTATCAAAATATCAAGAGTTATCTATCTTTATGCTCTCTAAAAAGGAGATTATAAATATGCCGTAGTTCACTTCTGGTGAAAGCGAAAGTAGACATGGCAAGTGAACATTTTTCAAGCATTCTGTTACAAATCGGCTTTAGCGAACCATGGCTATAACGAGGCATCGAGCATTGTCCCGGCGATCTCGTTATACACGGAGTGCACTGTATTAGTTTTTTGAAGTTGTTGCCAATAAGCGAGAAACACGCATTTAAAGTTGAGACATAATCGATAAATTACAAATAAATCCGAACTGTTGTCCACAACAATTTGTTCAATTTTAACACAAAAATATAAATTTCTCGTAAACGGCGCAATATTTTGGCTTGAAATTTTCAGGATTTTCATAAGGAAATGTGCTCTTTCAGATAAAGATAAAAGTAAAATTTATGACAAAAAATTCTGAAATGTCACTTTAAAGTGAAAATAAAGCTGAAATGGCAATTTTGTCAATTTCAAGGGCACATAACTCATGACCTAAAGTTCAGATCAAGCTGAAAATTATACTAAGGCAAGATCTTATAGTTAACAACATTCTTTACAAGTTTTGTCTTGATAAGTCAATATTGATAGTTGCAAGAGTGAATACAAGTCAAAATTTTGTTAATTTCAAGGGCACATAACTCATGATGTAAAATTCAAAACAAACTGAAAATTACACCAATGCAAGATCTTATGGTCACCAACATTCTGTACAAGTTTTGTCTTGTTTAGTCAATGCATGTAGTTGCTAGAGTGAGAATAAAGTCAAAATAGAGCCGAAAATGGCAATTTTGTCAATTTCAAGGGCATGTAACTCATGATGTAAAATTCAAATCAAGCTGAAGATTATACTAAGGTAAGATCTTATAGTCACCAACATTCTTTTTACAGATTGGTCAATATTTGTAGTTGCTAGCGCGAAAACAAAGTCAAAATAATGCCGAAAATGGCAATTTTGTCAATTTCAAGGGCATGTAACTCATGATGTAAGATTCAGAAAATTACACCCAAGCAAGATCTTATTGTCATCATCATTCTGTCCAAATTTCGTGTTGATTGGTTAATATTTGTAGTCACTGAAGTGAAAACAAAGTCAAAATAGAGCCGAAAATGGCAATTTTTTCAATTTCAAGGGCACATAACTGATGATGTAAAATTCAGATCAGGCTGAAAATTATACCCAGGCAAGATCTTATAGTCATCATCATTCTGTCAAAGTTTTGTCTTGATTGGTCAATATTTGTAGTTGCTAGAGTGAAAATAAAGTCAAAATGGCCATTTTTGACATTCAAGGGCAGATAACTCCAGACTTTATACTTCAATCAGAATTCTTTGAAGGAATCTGAGAGAGGGTCACCCAAGGATCATTCCTGTGAAGTTTGGTTGAAATCCAGGTGGTAGTTTCTGAGAAGAAGATTTTTAAAGGAAAAGTTTACGGACTGACGCACGGACGCACGCACGACGGACACAGCACCATGACAATAGCCCGCTGGCCTGTCGGCCAGTGGAGCTAAAAATTGAAATCGGAATGAAATGTCCCTTTAAATACCTAAAAAGAGGAAATCATGTCCAATAAGTACATATATCATTTATATTGATACAATACATATAAAATAATATTTTACAGTCGCAAAAACATTCATAAACAAAGTACGGATCACTTTAACGTTGCACAGCAACCTCTACATAATGTCGTATTTTACAAAGCCAAAATCCATGATTTCGGGTTAGTTCACAATTTTTCAAATTATTTATCAAAATGATCTAGATACTTCCCATCGCGATACACATATGGAGCAAACGAATGAATTCGGTGTCATAACATTTCACAGCCGACCTGGTCGCAGGTCAAAGTCGCAGGTCAAAGCTCTTCGTTTGACTCAAACCTGCAACATCAGGGACATTTCAATAAACGAGGGAAATGCTGAAATGACATTGTACTGAGTTCGGGCTGTATTGCGTGTTATGTGGGACAGTCTATCATAGCTTAGAACATATATGGTTCCTATTTTCATGTCGGTATGATGGATGCATTAGGACATTGTGTACACGACGCGGGTCTTTTGCTCATTGTCCGTCTATAGCAGCGCCTCCCACACTGTGTACAGTTTAGACGTGTTTTATTTTATTGAAATTATTTAACCCATTACCAAACTACAAAATTTTTTACTAGTCCAAATTCAAAGATTATACAGACAACAATTTCAAGTGAATGAAATTTAACATTTTTTCGTCCTTTTTGGTAGAAAACATTGTGGGTAATGAAGAAATTGCTTGTCACAAGCAATTTCTTCATTTTCCATGATATTTTACAAAGCCATTATCTTGTGGGGAGTCAAAAAGAGTCACTGTGTGGTAATGGGTTAATGAATTGCACCACAACAAATATTCCAACAATATTAGCCACATCGTCAAATGATTTCCACAGGTCCGTGAGAATGTCGGTCTTCATGTCTTAATGAGCATGTTTTTAGGCCGCTCATTGCTAAGATCATCGCTTATTTTCACGCAATAATTCCAAAATTTCTTTTGTCATTTAAACAAAATTGTCCTAGAATATGCACAGAAGCCGTTGCTTGGAGTAAAGAATTTATAAATTTCCATAGGCGTCACTCCGGCCTTCAAATAGACGTTAATAGCAGATTTGTTCCGTATGCTGTGGTGATGTCACTAGGAGAAATATGTATGAAATGCAGAATTTTTATGCCACGAAGTTAAAATTTTGAAATTGTTCAGAAAGTATGTTGATGTGATGCCATATCGAGACTGCATGTAAAAGTGCCTGAAATTTTTAAGATATGGTCCTTTGAAAAATAGAAAGAATATTGGGAGCAAGCGTTATTTCAAAGTGATCCATACTCTTGAACACCATTCTCTTACGTCTTAGAAAATTTTGATTTTTAACAATTTAAAACCACAAAAACTGTGGTAGTTTACATTTTTGAAATTACTTATAGAATAAAGACTTGAATTAAATGTCGGAAAAATACAATTCAAAGGCAGTCCGGGAACTTTTTGACTATACCTCGTATAAGGGCTTCTATTCCAGATATGTGCATGTTTTTGGACATGATGTTGTATTAGACACAAACCTGTATGTGACCTATCTTTAGATGATAGTACCCTACACATTATTTCATACAAAGGATTTTCATGAACCAATAAAACTCCATAACCCTTTCCCAAACGACAAAAATTTAGGGTGGTCCAATTCAAAAGCTGCTGCAGACGACAAAATAGATGTTATTTAAGATAGGATATTTGTAAAATATGGCACAGAAAATATTGAGACAAAAGGAGAAACTGCTGGTTATCAGCAGTTTCTTCTTTTGTTTTAATGTTTTCCCAGGCCTTTTCTATTAGGGACGTCAAAACCAGGTCTTGTTTGGGAAAGGGATAAACAATCAACTCACCCAGTTTTTGTGCAGTAACTTTCCTCAGTTCTTCCGTCCTGGTCTCCAGGGTATCAGCTAAATTAGCATTATCTTGACAAACCCTGTGTAAAAATACCAGATACATACAAATAAGAAGGGTAATGGATTTTCACAATTCAGAATTTTTTTGTCCCTTTTCAACAAAAATCCTGTAACTGCAGCTTAAAACAAGCAGCAATTACGAGGTTTTGTTGAAAAGCATAGTTTTTTTGTTCATCAAAACCAATGTTATGTGTACTCATTTATACTCATTTGAATCATCTTGATGAGACAGTTAAAATGTGCTACAAAGGAAACAGTTCAGTTATATCCTGATAATGCTCGCCGAGATAGATTGATCGAATCCATAAATGACAAAGTGTAAGCTATTAAAGAAAGAATTTGTGTAATAAATGACACAGAAAATATTGAGACAAAATGAGAAACTGCTGGTTATCAGCAGTTTCTTCTTTTCTTTCAATGTTTTCCCAAGCCTTTTCAATAAGGCAGCCGCAGGTCAAAACCAGGTTTTGTTTGGGAAAAGGTTAAAGGCCATTTACATAGAATACTAAGGTATCTAGATCTAGTGATTTTGGAAGAGTAAGATCAACACCCTAAAGACTGAACCACTGAAACAAATGACCTGGGACCTGTCAAACAAGAGCTGTCTCAAGTGCCACTATCAAGAGCTGGATAGTGAAAAATTCTAACTCTGAAAAGGGTAAAAATTATATTAAATTATATGCCTGAGTAACAAATCTTTGCCTAGAGGTAAATATTATGGTCACAGAAGCATGTGCAAAGTTTAAAAGCAATAGCTGTTACAGAAAAAAGTCATCACAGATATATGCCAGTTGCATGTAAAAACTTAATCAAGAATTTCTTGATGAATCCGCAATTTGCCTAGAGGCTCATATTATGGTCAAAGATGCATGAGCAAAGTTTCAGAGCAATAGCAATAGTAGAAACAGAGATTTGACTAACATGTGAAACTTAACCAAAGCATTATGCAGACACCCAGGTGACTGGAAAAGCCCCTTTATTCTACCAAAAGTCCCACTAAAAAGTCCCGCTTTTGAAAGGCGACAAGCACCATACTTTTCATTTCCCTCAAGGATTTTCATGCTTTAACCCTTTCCCACACATTGACGCTTTTGGACGCCTCATAAAATAAAGGCTTTGGAAAACATTGTAGACAAGAGCCGTCAGAGACGGACAATGCTCCCCGAATAAGGCATTGTCACAGTAAATGTATGCTGTGCAGAGCTAATATTAAGCTAACAAATGTTAAGCCCCCTTTTTCCATGACATAATTTTTATATGCAAATTTTGAATAGTTTATTGTCAAGGGCATCTGATTTGCTACTTAAATATGAAATTTCATCAAATTCTGACCATTAGACTAGGAGAAATTAGAGAAAAACTGTTTTTTACCTTAAGTCCCCTTTTCCCATGACGAGGCCTCAAATCAAAAAACAGGGAAAAGTACATCGGCATTATGTCATAGGGAGTTCACATGGTAAGTTTCATTTGATTTGGCCCAAGGGTTATGGAGAAATCACTTCGGACGGACGGACGGACGGACGGAATGACGGACGGACAGGACGGACGGACGGACAGACAAAGCGGCGACTATATGCTCTCCCTTCGGGGAGCATAAAAATGAAGAAATTGCTTGTGACACATTTCCCACAATGTTTTCTACCAAGAAAGGCCAAAAAATGTTAAATTTTGTTTAGTGGAAATTGTTGTCTGCAACACCTATGAGTTTGGACTAGGCCAAAATTGTGTTGTTTGGTAAAGGGTTAAATCAGACTTTTTCTATTTCCAGTGACATTCATTCTGCCCTCTACAAATTTACAGCTCTCAATATCACCCAGCCTACATTACTAATTTTGCTGTCTTGGAAAGCTATGCATGTAATTATTGCAAACCATTAAAACAAATGAGCCGAGATCTGGAAAAACGTCCCTTATAGTATTTTTAAAAATTGAGTTTGAAGATCAGCCTGTTGTCAAATGCAGTTCAATATGCATCCACGCTGCTCTCTTTAAGTTACTACAGGTCACGGAGAAGCTATTAGAGAACAACGTGGATCCTGATCAGACTGTGCGTATGCACAGGCTGATCTGGATCTATGTTGGGCTCAAAAGCCTTAATGGACGTTTTTCCAGATCCTGGCTCATAATCAAAGCAAAAGTTTATGCCTCTTGACAAGCTCCTTTACCTTTTATATCTCTCAACTGTAACACTTTTTTCCTTAATTCTATCCCCAACTTTAGCCTCTAGACTTTGAGCCGAGGAAGTGGAGGCAATAATATTGGACATATCAGCCAGATCCTGCTCTTTTCCCACTACAAGGGAAGTAACTCTACTGGATGCACCGTCACCGCTATATTGAAGCTACAGAAGGGTTAGAAAAGCACAACTTAAATATAGGTATAAAGAGCAAACAAGAAGTGGTGGTAAAGCTTTTAAAAATGTGTTGTTTCTAATCCAAACCCAAAGTTGTGGGTGTTCATTTGAATGATCTCAATAACCCAATTCAAATGAAAACCCAAAATTAAGAGTTTGATAAATAACAAAATGACATATTGCATTGCAGAAAGTCCATTACCCTCTCTTATCAGTAGCTCTGGGTATATAACGTAATTATTCTAATAAACGCCCATATTCTAATAAACGCCCATCCCCCACATCTCAGCTGAAAATATGCATATTTCAAGCGCAATTTAAGCTGGAAAGGGTGATTCTAATAAACGCCCATCCCCGATTCCGGATTAAAACAAGAGATGTTTGTAAAACATATATGCCCCCTTCAAGTGCCTACATTTGATGTAGGTCAAAGTCAAAGGTCAAGTTAACAAGGTCCAAGGTCATGGTCAAATATGAAAGGTCTTGGTAGGAGGTGTCTATGTGTGAAATATCAAGACTGTATATGTAAAAGTAAAATGAAATATAGGCCAGATTAAAGTTTTTAAAAGTAGGCCAAATGCCAAGGTCATGGTCAAATGTGAAAGGTCTTGGTTGGAGGTGTCCATGTGTGAAATATTAAGGCTGTACGTGTAAAAGGACATGATATATATATGCCTGGTTTAAGTTTTTTTAAAAGTAGGTCAAACTCCAAGGTCAAGGTTGCAATATTCAAGGTCATGGTCAAATGTTAAAGGTCTTGGTAGGGGGTGTCTATGTGTGAAATGTCAAGGTTGTAGGTGTAATAGGACATAAGATAAAGGCTAGGTTAAAGATTTCTAAAAGTATGTAAAAATCAAAGGTCAAGGTCACACAGGCCAAGGTCATGGTCAAATGTGAACGGTCTTGGTAGGAGGTGTCCATGTGTAAAATATTGAGGCTGTATAGGTAACAGGACATGAGATACATGCATAGTTTAAGTTTTTTATAAGTAGGTCAAACTCCAAGGTCAAGGTCCAAGGTCATGGTCAAATGTGAAATGTCTTGGTTGGAAGTGACCATGTGTGAAATATCAAGGCTATATGTGTAAAATTACATGAAATATAGGCCAGGTTAATGTATTATAAAAGTAGGTCAAACACCAAGGTCAAGGTCACAAGGTCCAAGGTCATGGTCAAATGTTAAAGATCTTGGTAGGAGGTGTACATGTGTCAGATATCGAGACTGTATAGGTAACAGGACATGAGATATAGGCCTAGTTTAAGTTTTTAAAAGTAGGTCAAACTTCAATGTCAAGGTCCAAGGTCATGGTCAAATGTGAAATGTCTTGGTTGGAAGTGACCATGTGTGAAATATCAATGCTGTATGTGTAAAATGACATAAAATATGGGCCAGGTTAATGTATTATAAAAGTAGGTCAAACACTAAGGTCAAGGTCACAAGGTCCAAGGTCATGGTCAAATGTAAAGGTCTCGGTCGTAGGTGTCCATGTGTCAAATATCAAGGCTGTATGTGTAAAAGGACATGATATATCAGCTAGGTTAATATTTTATAAAAGTAGGTAAAAGTCCAAGGTCAAGGTCACAAGGTCAAAGGTCATTGTCAAATGTGAAAGGTCTTGGTAGGATGTGTCCATGTGTGAAATATCAAGGCTGTATGTGTAATAGCACATGAGATATAGGCCCAGTTTATTTTTTTTAAAAGTAGGTCAAACTCCAAGGTCAGGGTCACAAGGTCCAAGGTAATAGTCATATGTGATAGGTCTTAGTCGGAGGTTTCCATGTGTCAAATATCAAGGCTGTATGTGTAAAAGGACATGATATATCGGCCAGGTTAAAGTTCTTAAAATGTAGGTCAAACTCCAATGTCAAGGTCACAAGGTCCAAGGTCATGGTCAATTGTGAAAGGTCTTGGTAGGAGGTGTTCATGTGTGAAATATCAAGGCTGTATGTGTAAAAGGTCATGAGATATATGCCTGGTTTAATTTTTTTTAAAGTAGGTCAAACTCCAAGGTCAAGGTCACAAGGTCCAAGGTCATGGTCAAATGTGAATGATGTTGATAGGAGGTATCTATGTGTGAGATATCAAGTCTGTATGTGTAAAAATACATGAGATATAGGCAAGGTTAAGAATTAAGTGTAAAAATCAACAAAGGGCAATAACTCCAAGAAGTTGATCGGCAAGGTTATGGTTCTTGTGCACTGCACCTCTCCATAATGAGATCTATCCACCTGTAAAGTGTCATGATTCTACCTTATATACTTTTTGAGTTATGCTCTGGACAAGAATCAAGTTTGAAAATCAACAAAGGGCAATAACTCCAAAAATATGATCAGCAGAGTTACGGTTCTTGTGCACTGCACCTCTCCATAATGAGATCTATCCACCTGTAAAGTTTCATGATTCTTCCTAACATACTTTTTGAGTTATGCTCCGGACAAGAATTAAGTTTGAAAATCAACAAAGGGCAATAACTCCAAAAATATGATCGGCAGAGTTACGGTTCTTGTGCACTGCACCTCTCCATAATGAGATCTATCCACCTGTAAAGTTTCATCATTCTACCTTACATACTTTTTGAGTTGTGCTCTGGACAAGAATCAAGTTATAAAATCAACAAAGGGCAATAACTCCAAAAATATGATCGGCAGAGTTACGGTTCTTGTGCACTGCACCTCTCCATAATAAGATCTATCCACCTGTAAAGTGTCATGATTCTACCTTACATACTTTTTGAGTTATGCTCCGGACAAGAATCAAGTTTGAAAATCAACAAAGGGCAATAACTCCAAAAATATGATCAGCAGAGTTACGGTTCTTGTGCACTGCACCTCTCCATGATGAGATCTATCCACCTGTGAAGTTTCATGGTTCTACCTTTAATACTTTTCGAGTTATGCTCCGGACAAGGTTTGGTCTACGGACAGACCGACCGACCTACGGACCGACCGACCGACCGACCGACCTTCCGACCGACCGACACTTGCAAATCAATATACCCCCATTTTCTTCGAAAGGGGGCATAATAATGTAAGTCTTAACCCTTTCCCAAACGACAAAATTTTAGGCCGGTCCAATTCGAAAGGAGTTGCAAACGACAAAAAACATTATATCAAATGGAAACAAGAGCTGTCACTGTAAGATGACAATGCCCCCGACACCGCTTTGATTTTAAATTATGGCCAATCTATGTTCAAGGTCAAGGTCATCCAGGGGTCAAGGTCACCAAAGTATGTGCCTACAGAAAGGTAATGTACCAAGGAATGTTGTGGTAAAGTATGAAGCGAATACAGAGCTGAATCTAGGTTTTCACAAAAGTGGGCCAACTCCCCCACCATACTTCAAAATGTGGGCCAACAGGATTCAGCCTTGAGCCACAGTGAATTCAACTTTTTTTCGCAACAAAATAAAGTAAGAATTTACCTGTAACGAAATCTATTACATGAAATTGAAATATGATAACCTTTACTCTTTGTAAGTATTAGCAATTGTCTAAGCAGTCTTTTTTAAATAACTTTTGTCCAAATAACAAACTTTATATGTTCATATTCTTTAATTTATTGGTTGTTTAAAATTTAGATTATACTGTTCATAGAAAATGATTACAACAGACTGGTTGAAGCAGATTATTTACACCACAAAAACATTTTTCACATTTGACCATGCTTGGCCATTTCAATCGTCTCAGGGCTGAAGAAAAAAGGCTCCTTCAAAGGGAGGACCATCAACTTTGATACATATTCAAGAAAGCTCCAATTTGAAAAACTAACTTCAACTTCCATCGTAATCCTTGGCATAATCCACTATGTACATAATGTGGATACTGAATTAGACATCTACGCCGAGGAGGATCACTTAGTATGGGACCGCTTGGTATCATTAAATTCAACCCATTTTATGTGATAAAAACTAATTTCAGGCAGAGATTCTTTGTTTCGTCGGCCATATTGATTATGTGCTGCGATAATAACATATTATTCAGTCCATTTATGTGATTAAAAACGATTTTAACACAGCATTTCTTCATTTTGTTTGTTTTGACCGCCATTTTGGTTATGCACCGTAATAATTACAAATTATAAATTTCAGCCGTTTCCCCCTTCATTCAACTTGTTTGTTTTTTTCCGTTTTCGGAGTAAATCTCGAACATAAATTTATTTCATTTGTAAGACAAAAATCGATTTTTTGAGGGAAGATACAAAATACTTTATAAATATAGAATTACGGGGGTTTCTCTGTGATCTGTGTTAGCAACTTTTCAAGGATTAGGAACTTACGTTATTACGCAATGCTTAATGAAAAATGCGCCAACCTGAAAAAAAGTGCGTGATTTGTCCCGCATGGCTTATCGTTTTTTGCGCCATGCAATAAAATAATGCGGGAATCCCGCAATCCCGCGCCCTAGATTCAGCTCTGGAATATGTTAAGTAATAAGGAAGTTATGGCCAATGTTAAAGTTTTTGGCCGGAATGACGGACAGACGGACGGACAGACAGACAGACAGACGGACAGACGGACAGACGGACGGACGGACAAGTCAAATTTATGATGCCTCCCTATCGGGGGCATAAAAATTATGTATGTTATAGCACAGAAAATATTGAGGCAAAAGGAGAAACTGCTGATAATCAGCAGCTTCTTCTTTTGTTTCAATGTTTTCCTAAGCCATTTCTAATAGGGACGTCAAAACCAGGTCTTGTTTGGGAAAGGGTTAAACAAAGATCCTTTCCAAAAGCAATGAAAGCGCCGACTTCCTGTCCCCTAATCTGTTTACTGTGAATGAATTTCATCCAAAAATCCTATTTTACAGTCCTTGTAACAAAACTTTGCAAACTTTTACTTGATTAACTTCGAGTCAATGAATTGACATTCGATTCCCATGTTTTGACTGGCAAAATTAGAATACCTCTAATAAACGCCCACCCCAAACTATTCTAAACAACACTTTTCTAATAAACGCACGGGCGTTTATTAGAATAATTACGGTAGTTGTGTACAACTAGGAAATGTGTGTAGTCCAGGAAAAGTGCTTGTTGAAAATATCAGAAGCATCAAACCTTGTCATTTTGGGATAAGTAATTTCTTCATTTTCCCACAATATTTTCTTTCCAGAAAGACCAAATAATGTAAAATTTCATCCACTTTAACCCATTACCAAACGATAAATTTTGGATTGGTCCAAATTGAAAGCTGTTACAAACGACAAAATAAATGTCAATAACAATAAGATTTGCGTAAAATATTGCACAGAAATCATTGAGGCAAAAGGAGAAACTGCTGGTTATCAGCAGTTTCTTCTTTTGTCTCAATGTTTTCCTTCGCCATATCAATAAGGGACGTCAAAACCAGGTCTTGTTTGGGAAAGGGTTAAATTGTCCTCTGCAACATCTTTGAATTTGGATAAGTCTAAAATTATGTTGTCTGCTAATGGGTTATACAAGAATATTTGATTTTATTTTCCTGTCATAGTAAGCAGGTAATTTCTTAAGGTATTCTGTCAAAAATAAGATATGCCCTCATTAGTGTTGACATTTGATATTGATGAGGGTTACACTCATGAAGTTACTGATATCATTGCAACCTTCTTGTCTATCTCTAATGTATAAAGGAAAATGAAGAAATTCCTTAACCCACTCCAAAACAAGACCTGGTTTTGACATCCTTAATAGAATAGGCTCGGGAAAACATTGAAACAAAAGAAGAAACTGCTGATAACCAGCAGTTTCTCCTTTTGTCTCAATATTTTCTATGTCATATTTTACACTAACTCCATCTTTAATATCCATTTTGTTATTTGTGGCAGTTTTTGAAGTGGATCACCCTAAAATTTTGACATTTGGGAAAGGGTTAAAGTGCTAAGTACTCATATCTAGTGATTGATGGAATACATCAAATACAGACCACTAGAAAATTCCATTGGTTTAAATTTATGATTGCTGTACCAGTTTTATTTCAACAAGTCATTTTTCCAATCAACAAATTAAATACAGTGAAAGTAAACAGCAAAAATAAAGAGCCATCATGTTATTATCTTTCATGAAGAACAAGTTATCTGAATTCCAAAAGAGGTATGCCAAACCAAACAACCATATTATTAATCATAAAAAAGCCCTATCACTAATAATTAACAAGAGCTGTCCGAAGACAGCGCGCTCGACTTTCTAAGTTGCTTAGTATAAAGGGGGCATAACTCCAAATAGAGTGGTCCCAGGGTCATGGGCCCTGATAGTAAGGTAGAGGGTGTGATGGTGAATAAGTATTCCAAGTTTGGGTTGAATCCCTTTGATAATATGGAAGTTATTGATGTTTGAAAAAACTTTAACCTTAGTTGCAACGCCAACGCAGACGCCCAGGTGACAGTATAAGCTCTCATTTTTTTCGAAAAGTCGAGCTAAAAATTGATGTAATTGCAAATGCTTCATTTTTTGTTTGCCAACTAACTGTTAAAAAGAAAAGCACAGGACAAAAACTACATGCCCTTGACTTAAAGATACTTAAAGGGGTATTAAAGATTTTTGCCAAAATAGAAAATATATACAAAGAATTCCTTTTTTATTTTGATGTATAAATAATAGTAAAACTACATTCCCCTGGCAAGAATTCTTTTCTAAATAAATAAGCACATTCAAATTCAAACTTGCTTTATTGCAAGATAAAGAGCATGGTTATATTTCACCCAACAAGCAATTAGAATTAGAATTAGATGCATACATGTATACTCATATTGATTAAAACCATTAGATGTTCCATATGATTAACCATTTCCCAAACAATATACCAAAATTGATGTCCCTCATTGAGATTTGTGTCCTCTTTGTTATATTGATTTTGTTTTCTGCAACATCTTAGATTTTTGAAAATCTAAAAATGTTGTGTTTTGGGAAAGCAAAAATCCTAAGTGATAAATAATATGCAATCCTTATTAGTACATAAAGTATTATGTTCCAAAGCTAGCCTATCAAATTTAGTGGTTAAACAAGAGTGCCAGCACTACACTATATACACTTGGGTTTTTTTTGCACACAAGTCCCCTTTTGAATGATGCAGCATAATATTGCAAGAAGAGTGCCATGGTCACAATATACGCCGCCACTCCCAGAGACTAAGTTTTAAGAGGGCATTACTCAGGGCAAAAATCAATGAACCATAACATCCTTCCTTCGTGCACATCTACCAACTGAGGTTATAACATTGACCAAGTTTCAAAGAGATCCAGCCAGAATCTTAGAAGTTGCACTCACAAGAAAAGTGGGCATACATACTAACGGACGGATGGACAGACGGAGAAGCCGATGCCATCAAACGACCGCCTCCGGCTGCGTATAAAAACCAATACCAATATGCCCTACATGCAGTCTGATCATGTGCTATATGACCATTTGTTTTGATTTGGTAAAACAATGGTCAAAGATACAGGAGATATTAGTAAATTTTATGTATTAGCAGTGATAAGTTCAAGCAGAAATATAAATTAGGACTAGTATAAAAGCTTCTGCAGATGACTAAATGCAGGGATAAAGACTGACAATTTTAACTTAGGGGCCCAGAATAGCAAAATCTGATTCTTAACATTAAGGGTATGGGCATTTTCTCTAAATATTCAGGGGCCCAGCCCAAATTCTAGGGGCCATGGGCGACTGGGCCCCTGCTAATCTTTATCCCTGTAAATGGATATTAAGATAATTCATGTATAACACCGCACAGAAATTATTGAGGCAAAAGGAGAAAATGCTGATTATCTGCATTTTCTTTTGCTTCAATGTTTCCCCAAGTCATTTCCATTAGAAACTAGAGCTGTCAAAACCAGGTATTAATCAGGAAATTGTTTAAAGAACCCACAACCAAGCTGCTACTACTATAATTCCCCATTTCTATAAAGCTCAAATAAGATATAAGGTTATATAGCATTCTAAATTAGTCATGTCACATGCAAACCCTATACTGTGAATACCCATAAAAATTGTCTGGTTGAAATAATTTTAATGAATTAAAGGGCTGAAAGCTGATAGACAACACAGTGGATACTGAAGGAAGGTTTTTTGTACAATATAGCACAAAAAATATTGATTGAAAAGAATTCGAAGTCGTTGGTAATTTTGTTTATCAGCATTTTCTTCTTTTGCCTTCTTTTGTTTTACAAAGCCTCTTCCACTAGATTGTTAAAGCCCAATCTTGTTTAAGAAATGGTTAAAACATAAAATTGGACTGTTCCAATTTGGATAAGTTACTGTTGCATTCTTTGATCTTTCTGGGTAACAATCATTGTTCGAAAAAATTGCTTTTTGACGCCCCTAAAGAAAAAGAATTGGGAAAACATTATGGAAAATGAAGAAACATGTGAAAAGCAATTTCTCCATTATTCACCATGTTTTCTAATCCAAAATCCATAAGTTTTTTTTAAATTTCATCAATTCGAAATTGTCGTCTGCAACACCTTTCCAATTAGAACAGTCTGAAATTTTCCTGTCTGGTAGTGGGTTAAAATACCATCACCCCCTCTCATTTCCACCTTGTCTTACCTGTTGAATCGATCAGCCCATAACTGTTGGCTGTCAAGTATGCTGGTCTCTTTCTAATGGAGTTCAAACTGCAGTGCATTGATTATATGACCAGACGGCAAAATTTTAGACTGGTCCAAATTCAAAGATGTTTCAGACGACAATTAAAAGTAAATGAAATTTATATTTTGGGTTTTTTTTGTGTTGAAAACATTGTGGGAAATGAAGAAATTGCTTGTCACAAGCAATTTCTTCATTTCCCACAATGTTTTCCAAAGTCATTAACTTGTGGGGAATCAAAAAGAGTCAATGTGTGGTAATGGGTCAATGGGTTCTTCTTACCTATTGAATCTATCCGCCCATAACTGCTGGCTGTCAAGTATGCTGGTCTCTTTCCAATGGAGCTCAAACTGCAGGGCATTGATTTCCTATACATGCATCATGCAAAATGCAGCATACATATGAAAATAAACAAACACAAAAAATCGTCACAGCACACAAATAAGCGGATTATAATTTATGGAGATGACAAATCTGTAGATAAGAAGGGGTAAAGGCATTTAAGAAAGTCAAATAACTTTGAGTATTCATTATTTTCTCATTTACAAAATTCCAATGAGTACTCACAACATATCGTCGGTGCTATGACAAAATTGCGTAACAAATTAGTTACGCAATTTTGTCAATTTTCGTTTATAAATGCTTTCTACTAAGTATGTAGGAGCACATATTATGTCAAAACGGTGTTTCTCTACACCTACTGTATGTGTAGAAATATTTGCGGGCTTCTAATTTTCGCTATGTTCGCGCTAGACAATCGGCCCGCGAATTCATGATTGCGCAAATATTTGTTCTCCCAATTCTTCCTGAAAAGTTTAATTTTCGCGTAAATTGAAATGTATGTTTATTATAAACATTACATGGATATGCATTCAATTCGTACATGTATATGTTTTATTGACTAAATATGTTGAATAAAGAAGGTGACAAGATACATGCATCAAAACTGATTGAACAATAAAACTGTGAATAACCATTTAACACTTTATCGGACAATGTATTGTTTGGCATTGTTTGGTTTGAAATACATGTAACAAACCCTTTATTAGAATGCATAAAGAAAATAACTAGTAATAATTAATCCAACTCCCGAATAATCCTACTTCCGACTGTTTAAGAAACTGCAAATAAGAGAAAAGTATTTACCCAGCACCTACATTCATTTTACCGTGCGCGAAATTAAAAATTCTTATTTTGTCTCTGCGTGAATTCAAAGTTGCGCGAATATTTGTAAAACTCGAAATTGGGATCCTACCGCGAAAATTTCGCTCCGCGAAAATATCTACACATACAGTATTAGAACCATTTCAATTAACATGTGACAAAATTACGTAACTCGATTTAGCTGACAAAAATGCGTACATAGACAAATTATTTACACGAGAGTAATAAAAGGCTGAGAAATGGCATTCTCCTCTGTATTTCTTCTACTTTGACAAATAAATGAACCCTAAGTTATGTTCAATTACCTTATTTTACCTTAAAGAAGCTGAATTGTTCATGTAGTTATTGAGTTACGCAATTTAGTCGGCATATTTTTTAAAGCGGTAAAAACGTGTTTGGCTCTCCTGAAAAAAATGGTTTTCGAGCAAAATTTCAGTTACGCAATTTTGTCATAGCACCGACGATATCATGATAACAAATCTAAAACAGATATCGCCTCTTATCTGTTGCTTTGGATGTATATACAATGTATTTGGTTGCAAAAATCAACTTATAAAACATGCAACATCTTTTCATCAAATTCAAGACCTAAAATGTAAAATTTCATGCGCTTGACATTGTTGTCAGCAACATCTTTCAATTTTGCAGTCTGATAATGGTTTCAAGAAGATGAGGCAGACTGACACTATCCCAAAAGACATGTGTATACTATGATCATATGACCATTTAGCTACATATAAGAGAGAGTAATGACTTTTTACACTGCAAAATGTCATTTATTGCCCACGAAACTCTATGAGCAATTCAAATGAGTACCCACAACATAGTGTTTGGACTTAACCCATTACCAAACGACATAATTTTAGGGCAGTCCAAATTGAAAGAACGTGCAGACGACAATTAATTGAATGGAATTTCTAATTTTTAGGTCTTTTTTATGGAAAACGTGGGAAATGAAGAAATTGCTTGTCACAAGCAATTTCTTCATTTTCCATGATGTTTTCCATGGCCATTATTTTGTGGGGAGTCAAAAAGAGTCATTGTGTGGTAATGGGTTAAAACACAAATTTTAGAATGATAGTCAAAGTTTACTCCCTTTTATCTGTTGCTCTGTATCACTTCAGAAATTTGCACCATTTTTAGACAAAGAGCATTACATGCATACGGAAGCCAATGCCAAAACTTGTAGATGTTTGATAACATGCAAAATTCTAAACGGAAAATGAACATTCCTGACAAAATTATTTCGAGCATACTTGGACCCTAACAATTTATCACTGGTAAGCAACAACAGAGCAAATTGTAATCTTAACCCTTTCCCGAACAGCAAAATTTTAGGGTGATCCACTTCAAAAAGGGCAACAAATGACAAAATGGATCTTAGTAAAGATAGAAATATTGTAAAATATGACATAGAAAATATTGAGACAAAAGGAGAAACTGCTGGTTATCAGCAGTTTCTTCTTTTGTCTCAATGTTTTCTCAAGCATATTCAATTAGGGACGTCAAAACCAGGTCTTGTTTGGGAAAGGGTTAAACCTGATGAATGCAAGTTCTAAGCGATAACAATAACATGCTTTCAGCATAAGAGGAATGCCAGACTTTAAGCCACAATAATATACAGTAAACACCTCCTCTTTTTAAATTCACCCTTTCCTATACTATTACACTTTTTGACACCCCTCACCAAAATGTTTTAGAAAACAGTATGGAAAAGGAAGAAATTGCTTGTGACAAGCAATTTCTTCATTATCCACTATGTTTTCTAAACCATCATGTGAAGCTTTTCAAAATTTCATCCACTTGAAATTGTTGTCTGCAACATGTTTATAATAGGCACAGTCCAAAATTTTGCTGTCTGGTGATGGGTTAAGGTCCTTGCTTTTTCCATGATGCAGCATAAAATGGCAAAACATGACAACATCAGCAAGGCCAGGTGACAAGGAACATGCTGTGAAAATGTCATCCAAATTGAACTAAAATTGTAATGTGGATCATGATATACATGCGTATTAACCCTTTCTCAAATGACAAAATTTTAGGGTGATCCACTTCAAAACTGCTACAAATGACAAAATGGATGTTATAAAAGATAGGATTAACCCTTTCAGTCTTACGTATTTAAGCAGTATTTATCGCAACTAAATTATCTAAGAATGGAATCATGATGTTTCTGTAAACAATGTAACATTCTTTCCAAGTCTCCAGCTTCTAATCCAATTTCGATCAACAATTATTCACCCACTCATTGGTGGGAGACAAATGTTGAAGGATATTAGCGAAGACCAGGCCCTGATTTCTTGAGAAAACTTTAGTATATTCTCATAAGAACATGCTCAACTTCAACAGGATAATCTCCAACGTTGAAGGGTATTCGATTGAAGTTCACATGGATTTCGTGCAATTTGAGCATGATGCTCAGATTTGAGCATGATAACATATTTAAGTTTTTTCGAGAAACCGGGGCCTGAGTTTGAATCCTGGTACTCATGATTATGAGCCTGATGACCAGCTACCAACTGTCCCATGTCCACAGCTTCACAGTACAGAAGTTAGGGTAGACCCAAAACCAGACAGGAACATTTAAGGCTGGTCTTATTTCAAAGATGATACAGACGACAATTTCAAGTGAACGAAACTGTACATTTTTTGTCTTTTTCGGTAGAAATCATTGTAGAAAATGAAGAAATTGCTTGTGACAAGCAATTTCTTCATTTTCTACAATGTTTTCTAACCCAAAAATGCAAAGTTTCAAAATTTCATCAACTTGAAATTGTCGTCTGCAAAACCTTTCAAACTGGAACAGTCCAAAATTTGCAATTTTCCACAGCCTTTATCTTATGGGACATCAACAATTGTCTTTATGTATATTAATGGGTAGCTTACCTGAGCTAGCTTCATGGTTCTCTCTCTAGACTGAATCTCATTATTTTTCAGCTGTATTTGAGCTTCATCTGCCTGTAATATTGTAACCAGTCAAAACATGTTGCAGACGACAATTTCAAGTGAATGAAAGTTTACATTTCTTTTGGTTGTTCTTGGTAGAAGACTTTCGGGAAATGAAGAAATTGCTTGTCATAAGTAGATTCTTCATTTTTCCAAAATGTTTTCCCAGCTTTCCAAGGCATAACTTTGTGGTATTAATGGCTTAAACACAGAGCTGTATATAACAGGGTGTTTGGCCTATCAAATTGCAATATTGTATTCTTTATCAAATCCTATGTTGTGGGTTCTGGTTGGAATATTCTCATTGAGACAATTGAAATGAGTACCCACATTTAACCCTTTCCCAAACGGCAAAAAATTAGGATGGTCCCCATTCAAAGCTTCTCCAGACGACAAAAGAGATGTTGAAAATATATGATTTCTGTAGAATATAGCAAGGAAAATAGTGAGACAAAAGGAGAAAATGCTGGTTATCAGCATTTTCTTCTTTTGTCTCAATGTTTTCCCAGGATATTTCTAATAGGGACATCAAAACCAGGTCTTGTTTGGGAAAGGGTTAACATCTTTAGGGTTTGAAGTTAAAATAACAAATTTAGAACACCTTTACCTACACTTATCTGTTGCTCTGTCAATGCCTATAACCCTTTCCCAAACGGCAAAATCTTGGGGTTATCCAATTGGAAAGCTGCTCCAGACAACAAAATTCATTGCAATATGGCACAGAAAACATTGAGGCAAAAGGAGAAACTGCTGGTTATCAGCAGTTTCTTCTTTTGTCTCAATGTTTTCCCAAGCTTCCTCGATTTTGGACGTCAAAACAAGGTCTTGTTAGGGAAAGGGTTAATTCATAGCCATCAATACTGTAGAAGTAAGTTTCATGCTTCTCTCTAACAAATATATTTACAAGAGGACCCAAAACAAAAAGCTTGGTAAATAATTCAATTCTATCAATTCATATTTGATGTCTTCAAATGCATCTTGCAATATCTATAACATTCTGATGCCCAGACACTACTCCAGTCTATTAATGGACCTGGATCTGGAAAAGGGTCCCTTATAGCATTTGAGACAGCCTTGTTTCAAAATCAGCTTGTCCCTAACTCCTGTCTGGCCAGGATCTATGCTGCTTTCTTACAGATGAGCTCTACATGTCAGAAAGATACTATTTGAGAACAGTATGGCTCCAGACCAGTCTGTGCGAATGTACAGGCTGATCTGGATCCAGGTTGTTCTCAAATGCCAAAAAGGAACTTTTTCCAGATTTCGGCTATCTAGAATATATTAGTATTTTCCAGACAAACCTGTTCCTTTACAACAACTATTGCCTTGTACTTGGAGTCGAGCCGTTTTTCACAATTGTCAAGTTCATGTTTCAAGATCATCAACTTAGGGCTTGGTAGATAATTCAAATCAGTCATATTTGACATTTTCAAACGCATCTTGCTATATTTAATATCTATTGCCCAGACACTACTTCAGTCTATAATTGAGTCTGGATATGGAAAAAGGTCTCCTATAGCATTTCAGATAGCCCTGTTTCACAATCAGCTGATCTGGATCCAAGTTGTTCTCAAATGCCATAAAATACCCTCTTTCCAGATTCCAGCTCAAACATTTTAGCAAAAGACCTACCTGTTTCTTTAAAACGTCTATTGCCTTGTATTTAGAGTCCAGCCTTTTTTCACAATTGTCAAGTTCAAGTTTCAGATCATCAACTTCCTGTAAATACAAAATCAGTGACCAATTGGCTATTCATCTGGTTGTGATGTCCGGAATGTTGTCCATTGTTCCGTGAAACTTACTTCGTAGTAAATGATATAACATGGTTGCTTAATTACTTAAAATTATCATAAGGGTTAACGGATTAACAAGACTTAGAGAGACTGACAAAGAGATAAAGAGAAAACAGGATTGAGAGAAACGGTGGATAGGCAACGAGAAAAAAGAAGATGTGATAGAGACCGAAAAGAACAAACCAGGAAAAACAGACACGTAGGGAGAAAGAAGGCAGACAAAGAAAGAGAAACAGACACGATGCATCGATAGATAGTCTAGATTGAATATATGAGCAGCTAGAAGCTATAAGAAACAATCTATAACTGATATTTAAAAAGACATATAAATATACTACATCGACAGTTTACCAGAGGAATAGCAAATAAATAGCAGATTGCAATTCGTCCCGTACCAGACAAATAGTGTAAATGCCTAATCGTCTGGTACAAGAAAGGGATTGAACCTATAACACCCATCAGAATAACCCATTACCACTCATTGACACCTTGTGAGATAAGGCTTTGGAAAACATCATGGAAAATGAAGAAATTGCTTGTGACAAGCAATTTCTTCATTTCCTTCAATGTTTTCTACCGAAAAAGACCAAACTAGAACTGTCGCAGAGCAGACGAATACCCACCACTACGGCCTTGTCACTGAAAAAGTGCTATCGGTCAAAAGGTTCTTGACCTAGAGCATGGAAACTGATTTTAAACAAAGTCCAACTGTGACCTTGACCTTGGTGACCCAAAAACATTAGGGCACCTCCTTGGGTCATGGGCAACAACTGTATAAAGTTTCATGATCCTAGGTCAAATTGTTCTCGAGTTAGAACACCGAAACAAAATTTTGACTACTTCCACCCCCCATTAAAGTTCAAAGTGGCATAACTCTGAAACTAATGACTGAATCAAGAAGAAAATTGCAGGTGCACAACTTCATATAATAGGAAACATCCTGATAAAATTTCAGAACAATTGGTCAAAAACTGTGGGAGGAGAAGAGGACACAAGATTATGTCCACCGACGGACGGACAGATGGACGGACAGACGGACAACCTGATTCCAGTATACCCCCCACCAACTTTGTTGTGGGGGGAATAACTAGACAGCCCTGGCGGTCTGGAAGCGCTCCACAGGCCTGATTGTTTGTCTTGTTGAATACAATTTCAAAGGTTCAGGCTGCGCAAACAAGCAAATGCATGACCAAGCTGAAAATTACAAGCATGTAAGATCATATGGTCAGTAGATTCTGTGGATGTTCTGTATTGATTAGTTAATACTAATGGTTGTAAAAGTGAATATAAATTTTGTCAATTTCAAGGGCACATAACTCATGACTTAAAATTCAGATCAAGCTGAAAATTACACCAAGGCAATAGCTTATATACATCAACATTCTGTCTTAGTTTTGTCTTGATTGGTCAATATTTGTAGTTGCTAGAGTGAAAACAAAGTCAAAATAGCGCCTAAAAAGCAATTTTGTCAATTTCAAGGGCACATAACTCATGATACAAAATTACGATCCAGCTGAAAATTATACCAAGGCAAGATCTTATGGTCATCAACATTCTGTACAAGTTTTGTCTTGACTGGTCAATATTTGTAGTTGCTAGAGTGAAAACAATGTCAAAATAGAGCCGAAAATGGTACTTTTGTCAATTTCAAGGGCACATAACTCATGATGTAAAATTCAGATGAAGCTGAAAATTATACAAAGGCAAGATCTTATAGTCACCAACATTCTGTCCTAGTTTTGTCTTGATTGGTAAATATGTGCAGTTGCTAGAATGAAACAATGTCAAAATAGAGCAGAAAATGGCAATTTTGTCAATTTCAATGGCACATAACTCATGATACAAAATTAATATCAAGCTGAAAATTAAACCAAGGCAAAATCTTATGGTCACCAACATTCTGTACAAGTTTTGTCTTAATTAGTCAACATTTGTAGTTACTGGAGTGAAATCAAAGTCAAAATAGAGCCGAAAAAGGCAATTTTGTCCATATTCACATAACTCTGTGTCTCATGATGTAAAATTCAGATCAATCTGAAAATTATACCAAGGCAAGATCTTTAAGTCACCATCATTCTGTCAAAGTTTTGTCTTGATTGGTCAGTATTTGTAGATTTTATAGTGAAAATACAGTCAAAACCAGCTATTTTTGACATTCAAGGGCAGATAACTCAAGTTATTCTACTTCAATCCGAATTCTTTGAAGGAATCTGAGAAAGGGTCACCCAAGGATCATTCCTGTGAAGTTTGATTGAAATACATCCAATAGTTTCTGAGAAGAAGATTTTTAAAGAAAAAGTTTACGGACGGACGCACGCTCAGACGCACGACGGACACACCGCCATGACAATAGCCTGCTGGCCTGTCGGCCAGTGGAGCTAAAAATGTAAAATTTCATTCACTTGAAATTGTCATCTACAACACCTTTAAATTTGGACAAGTCTAGAATATTGCTATCTGCATGGTAATGGGTGAAGTAGAAGAATAATGTGTACCTGTAACGTCCTTGCCAGTTTCATTGCAATTTCTTCTTGCCTCTTTGATGGATGTATACCTGGAATGAAATATGAGATTTAAATGATAAGAGGGGGTATTGGCTTTTCAAAATGCAAAACATCATTCTAGTTGACACAATTCAAAATGCCAAATAAGTACCCAAAGTTCAACATTAGCCCATGCCCGACAGACATTATTGGCTATTGCTTGGTTAGGTCTGGTTAGAACCCCTAGATACAGGACCAACAGGTTGTAAATCATAGTCACAATCAGCATACAGTAAGAATATGAGAACTTTGAAATTTTCAATCAACAATCAACTGTGATTGAAAAGTTGGCCTTTAACCCTTTCTCAAACGACAAAATTATAGGGTGATCCACTTCAAAAACTGCCACAAATGACAAAATGGAAGTTGTTAAAGATAGAAATTGTGTAAAATATGGCATAGAAAATATTGAGACAAAAGGAGAAACTGCTGGTTATCAGCAGTTTCTTCTTTTGTTTCTATATTTTCCCAAGCCTTTTCTATCAGAGACGTCAAAACCAGGTCTTGTTTGGGAAAGGTTTAAGCTTATGAAAGGATTAATGTTGTTTGCATCTTTTCCATAATTATCCTTTCAATACAAATATTTGGTCAGGACCAGAAGCATTTGACAACAACCAGACTGACTGTCTTGCAACCCAAAAAGTTAATGTTGAACCCAGGTAGTACCTGGGCAGTATGGATATTTAGAATGCCTTATCCCTTTCCCAAACAAGACCTGGTTTTGACGTCCCTAAAAGAAAAGGCCTAGGAAAACATTTAAACAAAAGAAGTAACTGCTGATAACCAGCAGTTTCTCTTTTTGTCTCGATATTTCCTGTGCCATAATTTACACAAATCCTAATTTTATTTATGTATGACATTTATAGCTGTACATTTGCAGCAAAATGAGAAATGCTGGTTATCAGCATTTTCTTTTTTCTCTCAATGTTTTCCCAAAAAGACCATTTCTGTCACAGACTTTAAAACCTGGTCTTGATTAGGAGGGGTTGAAAGACATGCCCATGCTTCAATAAAATGTAAAAAAAAATCTCTATAGATAGAGTAGAATATAGGAGTTGTTTGAATGCTTGAAAACCTTTTATAGTACATCATGTGTGACTTAAAAAGTTGCTCTGGCTGCTTAGCATTTAAGCTTACATATTTCTTCCTAAACAGGTAAAGTTTTTAACCCTTTCCCTATCTATCTTTCTATAAATACTGCCTTTAGAACTCCCCTTTTGGGTATAACTGACTTCCGTAAAGTCAAAACTTTAGACTTCTAGTTTGAAAGCTGCTGCAGATCCTGAGATGACAAAATGGTAGTTGCAATAATGTAACCGAAACCTTTTTGAAATTTGATCTTGGTTTCGGTTACTATTTTCGGTGTAAATAAATATGGAACTACAAGTGCACACTATTCATAGCACAGATTATATTGAAGGAAAAAGAGAAAATGCTCATCATCAGCTTTTTTTCCTTTACATTGAATCAATGTTTTCCGACTCTTTCTCCTTTGGAGAAAGCAAAACAAAGAGAAATGGTTTCAGAAATAAGCCTTTGATTAGTGACTTTTCTTATTAAGAGCTCACTATAGTTTGATTTTCTGTCATGACTTTGCCCATCACTTTGATTTGTTGCATTGCCACTCTCTTTTCGTCTATTCAATGCATCAATGTTATGTTGAAACAGTTCTTTCTGCTGCCGTAGTGAGGTTCCAAAGGGAACATCCGCATACACTGGAAACTTCTCCCCAGAGTCATTGTCTTTATCACAATCACAGGAGCATGTCTGAGTCTTGTGGGAGGGACTAGTATCACTTTCTTGACAATCACAGCTTTGAACTTGGAAATATCGACAGTCATAAATGCTGTGACAATCTTCAGTATTCTTTGGTAAAGTTTCTGTGCTTCTGCTAGACTTGTGTGATGTATATTGTTGTTTTAAATCCTGGATGGACTTGATTGGCATTAAGGATATCTCAAATTCGTCACCAGAATCCTCTGGTGTTGTGAATCCGGTACTCTCCGTACTTTGATGAATTCCCTCGCCATGGCTCGCTGCTGTAGCTAAAAGTTTGGAATCAAATCGAACGTTCTCGCTAGACCTGGTGGCTATACCGCCTGGTTTAAGGCCATCACCGAGACCTAAATCTCCTGTTGCAAATTCGTCTGTACTGTCGTCCTCGCTCATTTTTCTTTTTT